>CM032812.1:13734476-14164476 GCA_019155185.1 Beaufortia kweichowensis | reverse complement strand
TCTTTACGTTAAAAGTCAAAATAAGCGCTATAGATGCTGTGCATCTATGTATTAGTATTATGTAAAAAATAAAAAAATCACTTGCATATCCTTAATAATAGTATTCTGTTACTATTATTAAGGATATGTAAGCGATTAATTTTTTTACCTAATACATTCGTGACAACACGATGTTGTTGGTTATATAAATTTTATAGAATTTAACGTAGAGAAATGTAATAAGAAAAAAATTCAAACATAGGATACGTCGTATTATTGTAATTTTCTTAATATGGTGTAGATTGATGTTTTAATAAAAATGTTGTACATTTATAATCAGACTGATTGATTGTCTGTAAGATTATGAGCAGTTTTTATATAAAAAAGGGTGACTAAACTGTTGACAAATACATCAGATTTACACCTTTGCAAAAGATTGACTAGCATCAGAAATACCTGTCATTTTATAAAAGACAAGATAATATATGAAAAGCTGTATACGATATATAATCATCACAGTGAGAGACATCGAGTCAGTTGGCATGATAAGAGTCATTTGCTAAATTATTGGTCAATTTCATGCGTTTCTTTGCCAGTGAATCACACTCAAAATACACATACAGGCAAGTGAAGAGAGCGAATATGAATCATCAAACATGTCTTGAGAATGAAGCCGAAACTAACCCAGAGTCAGGAATGTGTAGCAGCACAAAGACAGCCATTTCCCAGAGTCCTGCGCTCTCCAGTTGGGCAGCATAGCTGGCGTGGATCGAGCCCTGGCATGAGATGGACAGATGGCTGTAGTTAAGAGCCTGCAACACATTCCACAGGTGCCAGCTTAACCGATAATCCAGACGATCAGCAGTTACTGTACTGGGATCAAGTAGCTGTTGAAGGCTGTAGTGCCTGATGAGAGCAAAAACAGCACAGAACAAGAACAAAATGAGCTCACCGTCATACATAACTCTGAGTGACATCACAACCAAAGAACCAATGAGGAGGCTGCTAACCTGTCACTGTAAAGCTTGAGCAGATGGAAGCAGATGTCATAAAGGGACTTTTTAGGTTTTCTCTCTTCCATCTCTTCATCCAAATCCAACAACTCCATTTCATCCAAATAGGGAGGTAGAGGAAGGCAGGCATATCTTTTTTCTTCCTCTGTACCCTGCAAACGAGAGAAGAAGCATTAAAGACGGTCTATTATATTAGTCTTGTATATTTACATGTGAATATTGTTATTTCAAAAGGGAGATCTGATTAGCATGAGGTACCTGAAAGGCAGATTCATATTTGGTGAGAGCATCAGCGACGGACGCAGTGGGAGGCAACATGTACCAAAGATGAACAGCTACACAGCGCTTCCAGTCCAGCTCGGAGCACACGTTTATACAGCAGTCTGTTGACTGCCACACCTTAACCACAAAGATACACTTTAGAAAACTCAAATCCACCAAAACCATCAGATTTTGGTATTTTTACTGGAATACCTACCGGCTTGCCTGCAAGCAGCGCAAAGATTTTCAGCCTATCTTCATCTATGAAGGAATCAGTCTGCATACCGTTCCAGTCACTGAGCTGAAGAGCCAAAAGATCTCGAGAAAACTGAGATCCCACAGCCTGAGACAGCATCAGAGAAAGGCGATGGTCTCCTACAGACAAACACAAAGCCTTTATCAGAGCCAAAACATTAAAAGTATACAACGGATCACAGGAGCAAATCAGCATGACACCATCACAATAAAACTCTCACACGCTCACCATTCTTCTGAGCCAGTTTGCAGGCTTTGCTTATGCAGTGGCCAGTAAGGTAACTGAATATGGCTTCAGCATGGTTGCGTTGCAGGGCTAGGCCCACCTCCTCTTCAATGCGCTCGGTCGCGCTCTCTGAAAGCCAATGTGAGAAGCTCCTTCGCCGCTCGAGCTGCTGCTGGTAGTCTGAATACGGCTCGGTCTCCATCTCCTGATCACCCAGACGACCCCATAGAGCAGCACACAAAGTCCAAACTTGCCGCCAGTGGGCCAAGCCAGCTAACAGGACGATCACAAGTACAATAAAGCAGATTAAGTTTACTTAAGTCTATTTGCATCCGGAACTACATGAATAGTTTTGTTGGCAAACATAAGATTGTAACAAAAGACTACCAGTCAAAAGTTTGGAAACACTTACTATTCTAAAATGTGGAAAAAAATCTAAACAACAGTATTAAACTCACCAAAACCATGAAATAACACAATTGTAACTGTGTGCATCCAAAATAAATGAACACCGTGTTATATTTGATCATCAGGTTCATCAGATTTTTGTCAATTGTGTCTAAACGTTTGACTGGTACAGTTTGTGCACTTCATACCATCTCCTGCATCTTTGTTGACCTCCACAATCCACTCGGCATACTCGTGCAGAGCATCCACTCCATCGGCAGGTTGGATGAAGGGACAAAAATCTACAGTTTTGATCGTACTATGTTTCAGTTCAATCTCCAACGGCCTGTGGTACAAAGCCAAACTCTCTGCCGACTCCCTGGGCTCAAGACCCACAACCTGCTCCACACGTACTTTAAATGGACTTCCAGTGATCCTGGACATAGAAAAAAACCCACACGTGATTCCACCACATTTAATGCACTTACTGATTAAAAAAAAAGTCATAGGGAATTGCTAAACTTACGGTTTGGTCTTGGTTGGTTTGGGCAAGAAGCCGAATCCCATGCTTTCTGTTGCCTGTTCTTTCATTGCTTCTGTAACGCTAAGTTGATCTCCACAGTGCACCAGTGTCCAGTTCGGACCCCATCCCACTCTGAAAGACCGTCCTCTGAACAACGCAGCATCCATCAGCAGACGTCCTTTTCCAAGAGTTATAGATTTCTCCAGAGGTACAGGTCCTCCTAATCTGCGCGCCCCTACAGTCCGTAGAGTAGGTTCTGGGGGAGGAGCCGGCAGAAGGAAGGACGGGCCCAAAGATGGCCATGGAGTTTCTGAGGCTAGTGACCTGCTAAACCTCTGAGGTAATCCACCAAAAGGAGCCTCTGGGAACTGGGAGAAAAGCCCTCCTCCTGACGTGAAGTTGGTCTGTAACAAACCTCCAACTGTGAAGTAATAATTATTGGCTATTAGACATAAACCTGAAAAAAGTTAAGTATGTAGTGACTGATAACGGTCACTACATTTTGAGCATACACATGAAAATATAAAAATGTTATTTTTAATTTTAGGTATATTTAAGAATAACATTAATATTTTTATTAGACTTTTTTCATTTATGTTTATTGTTATGAAAACTTGTCAAATATTTATTCTCGAAGATTTCATCAATATATGGTTTGGCAGGATTAGATTAGAATTCAACTATGAAATTTTAAAGGCGACACATCTTGAATATCTTTTTCCATGTTTAAGTGCTACATTCAGGTCTCTTGTGCATCTACTAACCCAGAAAACACAGGAAATTACAATCCAGTAACATCTTTATCTGCAAGCGCGAGAAAAAACGAGAACTGGAGATTATGTGCCCTTAGTGATGTCACCCGGAGAGTTTACTACAATGTTACCACCCCTTAATCTGCACATATTGACCCCGCCATAGTAGGGACACAAAACTGCACGGGAGACCTTTGCCATAGTAGGATATTGTAAAAAAAAATAGACTGGGCCAGCTTGACCAATCAGAGTGCTTTGGAATCGGAGCGTTTGGCAGATATTGGGGCTGCCATAATGTAAAATATCAAGAAAATGTTTTTTTTAACAATAAACCATGAAAACCTATTCTACTACACTTAAAAAACAATATAAGCACTTCGCAAAAGGCATCATATGACCCCTTTAAATTAAAAAGTGAAATAACCAAAGCCGTACTTGATGGCCGACCACCTCCAGAAAGCAAGCGTTTGGTAGACGCCACATCCTGTATTAGCTTTGAAGAACCATGATCTTGAAACAAGTCACACTCATCATCCTCTGCAAACAGAGATGCCTTCATAATCTGTGTGGACAAACACACATCAACATTGAAATGAGAAAATACAGGACGTGAGGTATTTGAAACAGACGACTGATAATGTACACTACCTGTAATGTATGAGGATTAATGCCCATGGCAGAAGCCATTTGGCTGGATACAGAAACAGGCTCGTGCTCGGCAGGAGTTTCAGATCTCAGCTTGATCTCCTCCAGTGAAGTTTTCTCTCCATCCTCCTCACCCAAAAGACTGTCCGTGATGGGTTCTTGAGTGATGTCGGCCATATCGCTGTCCAACTCCGACACGCGGCTGAGGAGCTCAAGAACTGCAGTACTCTACACACACACACAGAGAGATCAAAAATCAGGTCTTACTTCTTGATCTGAGTGCAGTTTACAGCCTTTCTACATTATTCTGTTCATGTTTAATTCCTAACAGATCTGGTTGACAACACAAGCAAGTATCAAACCTTACTTTAAACTAGTTTCAACTGGTGCAAGTTCAGAATCCATGAATCTGACTGACACAAACATTTTCTCTTTATTGTCCTTTTATTTGTCAATTAAATGCATGACATAACAGAAGCTCACACAGTCATTCATACAATTTGTCACTATTACACATCCAAGTAAGACCCAACAGATCATATTTGGGTACCGTTTTATTAGATACACCCATATAACTGCATTTAATCTTAAATTACTTTAAAAGAAGAAAAAAAAAAGTTTAAAATACATTTTTCATGATGTTTCACAAATCTCATTAGGTAGAAAAAGGGCTGCACGATATTGAAGAAAAATGTGACATGTGGTAGCTTGCTAAATAATGCAATATAGAATATTCCAGTTTGCAAAAATCTATTAAAATTATATTAAAATAAGATTAAATACAGAAAAATATATAACCAACATACCGGCACTACTGTCTTGATTATAACGTTTTGAACTATTTTGTTAGTTCAGTTGTCGCAAACTATTGCGATATGCATATTTGCAATATTTCAATAATTCCAATATATCTTGCAGCCCTAGTTAAAAACATAGATCAAAGAATCCAAGCATTATATAATAAACTTATGCTTAGTTGCATCTTACTTCACCCAGAATAAACTGTGCATCATCATCCGGTCTAAACAACACAATTATTTTTATTAAACATTAACACTTACGGCATCAAAAGTACCCGCTAATATTTTCTTCATCAAAAATTAGGGGAAAGATCACCATTCTGCTCATAAATATTATCACAGATAAAAAATAACCAAACACCCCAGGTCTCTTTCTAAAACACCTCTTGGTATTTATAATGTGTGCACAGCTAAGCAATAACTTCCCTGCTTTAAGAATCACATCTGAAAAGCATTACAACCACTAAAACTCTTTGCTCCCGTCATGTGCGAGTCACATTACTTAAAAGTGAACATAAGTGGCCCTCGGAGCCCAGTGTGTGTGAGACTCGATGCGTTCCTCAGTCTACCTGAGCCTGTGGTGGCACCTGCTGCTGGCTCAACTGAAGCTGCTGGATCCCGGGAGGAATGCCCGTCTTCAGCTTCTTCAGGTCAACCTTGGATGGAGGAACTTCCTCCTCCTCGTCAGATTCCTGTAGGCCATACTTTGAGAAGTGGGCCACCTGTAGGGCAAAACCCCATTATAATAGTGTTCAGATACATTAGTTTACTTGAATTAAATGGTACACACACAGTGGGGATTTTACCTCAAACACCCATGAGCCAGTTTCAGGGCGGTACTCCAAGAAGCGAGCACCTTGTTTGCGTGAAGCGGCTTCCAGTCGGCCCTCATAGTTCATCTCAGTCAGCCTGTCTGGGCTCTTAATCTGAGAGCATGTTGTTTTATCATTGGGCCACACGCCATCTAGAGTCACCTCTGCTCGTCTGCAAGTTACATATAAAACAAATATTAAACCAATGAAAAGGAAACTGTTGTTAAATAAAAGGTGAATGAAGTGTTAAGTTACCTGTTGAGGCCCTCTCCAACAGGAGGTTTGTCTTTATCATCAGGGTACACGATTATCTCCTTACGCCTGAAGTGCACGATCTCATCCAGGATCATGTTGGTCAGGTTCACCTCACCTGGGAAGAAAACTGACCCGTAGCCTGCAAAATAAAAGCAATTAAGACAACTATGCTCATGTGCGATACAAGAATCATTGTTGTGGAATAGTTTTACCTTTCCTGCCAATGGTTAAGTTCTCCACAATACATTCACCGTTCTCATTCAACATCTTTCCCAGCTCCTCCATGGATGGGATGGTATAGTAGCCCACACGGCCCAGAACGATCCCTGAGAGAGGACAGGAAAAACCTCTCAGCACAAAGATTTGTGAAAACAGCCTGTCGATTACAAGCAAATGAACGTACCGGCGGGATGAGGAGGTTTCTGAGCATCCAGCTCCTCATCTCTCTCCTCCTGAATGGAGTCCTCTGCCAGGGAGATCTCTTCACTGCTGGCCTCCAGTCCGTTGCGATGACCGGAAGCTCCACGCATTTTGAACTCGGTGATGGTGTCTTGCAACGAGGGGCTTGGCTGGGCGTGAGGAATGGGTTTGGTGATGGGGTTGGTGTAAAACTTGGAGACCTCCAGATCATCTTCCCCACTTCTTTCTGCTGTCATTTCTCTGTTATCTCTTTCATCCATGCTCAGACTAAAGTGTGCCAGAAAGAAATCTAATTTGTGAGCGTATCTATCCACGGTCATAAAATATTTAAAATCATAACAAGTGATGGGACTAACCTGAGTCCATTCTGTGGATACTCTGAAGGTGATGCCAGATCATCGGCATCTCTGTTCATCGAGTTGTTATACAGGCTGCTGTTATTCAAATTCTTCAACACAAGCTTCTTTATGCTCTTCCTAAAATGTAACATCATGCAGACAATCAGACACTGACTGATGTAGAATCTTCAGCTATAGTTTCATCAAGTGAGGTTATGATATTAAGTTCTTTCTTACCGAGGCATGAAGGCTCCATTGGTGTGAGAGGGTTCATCATCATCCAGTCCATCAAACAGCTGTGATTTAGAGGATCCTGAGGAGGAAAGAGCTTTGGGACGGACACGCGTGGCAGGACGAGGGGTCAGTTTGTACTGTGTAGGGGTTGTCAGAGCTTTCTGTGCAGCTGGGTTTGTGGGTTTTAGACGCTGGAGGACAAAAAACCAACACCTCAGTATCACACCGAGCCACTTATTATTCTAACCAAACGATGTAAAATTAAAATCAAACCTCTTCCTTCTTTTTGGGGTCAGAGAGCGGGTTTCTGAAGAGCGGCGAGTCTCCAAACGGTGAGTAGGCCAGCGCACTGATCTGCTGCTGAAGGACAGCCTGTTGCGCAGCTGTTGCGTTGGGGTCGGTCAAAGCTGAGAACAAAACACACAGTAAAGCAATTATTTATTATACAAAACTACTTTACATGACATCATCAACCTGGCCAACAAAGTGCTTGTACTGACCCACAGGCTGCTGGGGAGCACCAAAATTCAGAGTGTTTGCTCCGGTGTTAAAGCCGGTCCCGAATGTACCCACAGTGCCCAGGGTGGAGCCGAGCTTGTTCTGATTGTTACCGAACAATGACGTCTGCCCAGTTGCTACAGTTGTCAATATATAGAAAATATTTGTAAGTCAAGTTTTGCTTCTTACAATAACAAAACAAAAATATATATACAACATACCTGCTCCAAAGCCAGTTCCCAATCCTGTTCCCAGGCCTGTTGCAGCAGGTTTATTACCAAAAAGACTCCCGGCAGCCCCAGTTCCACCAAATCCTTAAAAGACAGAAACCATACAGACCGTCGAGACTTCAATTGCTGTTCATCATTTGATTGCAGCATATATTGGAAATAAAGACTCACCGAAGGTTGACGTGTTCGTGTTGGTCCCTAAAGAAAGTGTCGGTTTATTTCCAAACAGACCGGTGCCTGTGCCAAAAGATGGTGCGCTAGTGGTGGTGGTACCAAATCCAGCTGGCTTATTACCAAAGAGATTCTGCATAACAAAGAGAAAGTAGTCAATGTATAAAAGTAGACAAAAAATAAAAAGAAGAAATTCAATTGTATACCCACATTCCCAAATCCAGTGTTAGGTTGACCGAAGAGCCCAGTGCCTGCTCCGAAACCTGTGGCGGTACTGTTAGTGTTAGTGTTTCCAAACAGTCCTCCAGCCTGGGACGGAGCAGTATTGCCAAAGAGACCCTGAACAAACACAAGATGTTGGATTAAACGATCCAACAACGTTGTAGCACACAGAACAGACTAATGCAGCCATGTACTGACCATGCTGCTGGTGTTGGCCTGACCCATTGTATTGGTGTTGCCAAAAGAGAAACCAGTGTTTTGCGTAGTGGTGGCTGCGCCGAATGGTTTGAAAAGACTGGAAGCTTGTGGTTGCGGCTGGGCAAACAAACTTCCTGTGGCTGTGCCGAAGGCTCCTGTACCTGCGGGGCAAAAAGTTAAAACATAACCCGTTAAGTATTTATTTAACTTCAGTGCAATTAGGTTCATTTAGAAAGTACTCACTGGTGCCAAATGAAGTTTTGTTCTGGCCAAAGCTGAAGCCGGTGTTTGGAGCTGAGGAGCCGAAGAGACCGGTGCCAGTGCTGGGTGTAGCTGTGGCTGTAGCTCCAAACAGACCACCTGTGCCAGCTGCCATTGGGTTGGAGGGACCTTTCCTCCCTGCCTGGTAATCCTCGAGCCTCAATTCCTTATTGAAAAGAGACACGTTGTTATTTACAGTTCGATTAAGCTATTACCAAAGCTTATAAATTTTATCTTTCCTACCTCCAAAGATTTGTTTTCATATTCCTTCATGGCAGTGATGCACTGGTGTTTGGTGTTGATACTGGTTGTCACACCCCCCTTCACCATTGTGTCATTTCCGGTTGGTGGCTGTTACAAGACATGAAGACATTTTGGATAAATAACCTCAACAAAAAGATGGCTAACTCAAATCCATCCATAAAGAAGTGTCTAAACCCACATTGAATTTGATTGTGGTGCCAGGTGGTGCAGCGGTGAAACCTGATGACCCGAACAAGGAACCTGATGTTCCTCCAAAAGGATTGGAAGCTGTGTTAGTGGTCCCAAATAATCCACCACTGGTGGTGCTGGTACCAAAAGCTGTAAAGTAATTCATACAATTACTCAGTTGTGTCTGAGCTTAAATGACAAATCAAATGCTACATATATACATGGTGCAGAAAACTTACTGCCAAAAGCAGCTGGTTTGTTGGCACTAAAGGCATTATTCTGCTGGGAAAACAGTCCTCCACCTCCAGTGTTGGTGCTTCCAAAAAGGCTGTTTGATGTACCGCTGGTGGCACCAAACCCAAATCCACTACTGGTGGATGATGTCACCGGCTGACCGAAAGAACTTGAGCCAAAGAGGCCACCTTGAAAACAGACAAAAATATTTAAATACATTTAAATGAAACAAAGTTTCTCATGAGACTGATGAAGTTTAGATTCATTCAGAATTACTTATCCTTTAATAAAAGTAAGTGATACTTAAAAACCATTACTTTATGGCAATGCATCAACCTTTTCATACAAGACTTTAAACATTCCAAAGGTGTTCAATGTTATATGATCTTTTATACATCTAACCATTCAGAAAATAAAATCATACCTGGCTTGTTCTGCGTGGCCCCAAACAGTCCTCCTGTGTTGTTTGTTGCCCCAAATGCTGATGTTCCGAAGCCTCCTGTTGTTCCAAACCCAGTATCTGATGACAAAAAGCAAACACAAAACTCTTACTTTGTACTGTATTTATATTTGGGCAATTCCAGCATGACATTATGAACTTGACATTTTCAAAACCTGAAATATAAATTCTCACAAAATGTATTAATTAAAAAATCTATTTGATCTCTATATAAATTACATGTGGCACATATTTTACTTACTTTGTTGCCCAAATGTTGATGAAGTTCCAAATCCTCCTGTTCCGCCCCCAAAGGGAGCACCAAAAGATTTGTTGAACATCTTGCACTGCTATAGAGCCTGCATATGTCTGCGGAAGAGATAACTGCTTTCAGTTCATTCATTGTTCAGCGTTTCCTTTTAATGACCTTATGTGTGACAGCCTAATGTGTCAGTTTTAAAATGAACTGAAAATACTTTTTGTAATAACAAAGACATGTATTCTGCACTTTACACACATAAACTAGACGCACACAAAATAAATAATTCAATCACTTTTGCAGACTCTCAAAGTCTCACAAAACCTTGTGCTGTTTGCTAAAGAAATTATTCTAAACTAATTAGTTAATAATGCAAATGCCATACTATGTGTCTCTGCATTTTAATGCATACATGTTAACTTAACCACCTACTCTTAATAATTACTACCTGTCTAACTAACAACAGTTCAGGGTTTTTAAAGAAGTGCTTTATTAAAAACACAGATGGAATTATCAAACGCAAAATGTGAAAAAGCTGACCTTATGTTAATGTTTCGTCTAATGATAATTATTGTTTTGGATGTAAAGTGACATGACATCAGTAACGCTGGGCGCCAGTAATGTGATGTCTCACATTGCTGGATTTAAAGTGGGAATGTGCTATTTCACTTGATTTTATGATTCGTAACTGTGCAACAAGCAAGGACGACTCAAAATAAACCAATATTTTGTCACGTGCCGGTTTAAACCTGAGAGAACCGGTCTGCGCAGACAACTGCGAACCAACGCAACCAGGGCCAAATAGCCAACATGGCTATCATGTGCGTAAAATTGTGGTTATTATTAAAAGCTTCAACGAGTCGCTTCAACGTGATTTCAAAATGTAACATTTAAACAGCATTTTCGTTTAAAACAACCACAGATATACATAAATATCACATACGTCAAACTTTTTACTTTCAAATTCACATGGCTCGGTAAATATGCTAACCTGCTAGCATTCGGGTTTATAACTGAGCCAACAAATTACTTACCCAGCCTTACCGTTTATTTTACGGCGATTGCTTTATCAAACGTCTGGTAAATATATCCTCACTCGAAATGCTCGATGTTTGTCACAAACGTGTGCTCTGTGTTGTTGGTTTCGGACATCAACTTGCAAACTTTTCGTCTGCTCAATGTTGTTGGAGGGAAAGAACGCAGCTAGCTAACTGTTAGCAACCCGCGTCATATTTAGACCACTGGCGTCATCGCGTACGCCTTAATTCTTTCCGTTGCCTTATCAAAAAACAACTGTTTATTATTATTATTTTAAGTATTTAGAAACATTAAAACAGTACTTTCACTAATGGTTTAGTAACATTAAAACATTATTTAGTAATATAAAAATAAAACATGTTTTAGACATTATTTCGGTAGAGGTGGGAAATATCCTAAATCCCAGTGTCTGAAACACAGCATAGGTAAATTTAACAAATGTGTAGATTTTACACAGCCTATATTACACAGTCTATGACATTGTTAATAAAGCCAAATTATGGAAAACCTAGACACATTGTCTTGAAAAAATGACACGTTTCAAATAATAGTGAAATCAAATATAAGCAACACAGATCAATGTATAGTTTTTCTTGTTATTTATGTGATTCCTGCTTGTATAACAAATCTTTTTGTTTGTTTTCAAAGGTTGCTCACAACAAGCTAGATTTACGGTTTATTTATTTTATTCAATTAAATATCAGTTTTTCACACGGTGTGTATCCACAACGGAATGTTTGTGTTGTTGATAATCGCTTAGTGTGTTTTTAATTATCAATTTACAATAAACATTTTGTTGATCGTTGTTAAATACGAATTGACGAATAACTGCTATTTTAAGCCAATAGGAGGCAGAAACGAGCCAATATTACAGAGTATCAGAAAACAGAAGAAGATAAAGAAATACGTCATTAGGCGATGGTTTAAATAGCGCATGACGCGGATTGAGAAGTTCTTTTTGTTCTGTGATGTCTGAGCGATAATGTGTTCAACGAAAATAATCAAGAAAAATAATCATGGTGATGAAAGATGCTATTTCTGGTGCAGTGTTGCCCGTTATAGAAGTGTGGAGAAAGGCACGTGTTCTGTAACGTAAACGTAGTCAATTTTAACCACGTGCTCAAATGAACTATTCGACGGTAAGTCGCGATGAGAATTCGTCATTATTCATCTTTATGTGAGCGCATATATTACTGTGAAAGGAAGATGATGGGTTTTGCTTTCTTCATAAAGGTCTTTCTGGACAGAGGACCTGGATCACCGATGATCTGATGTAGCTAAATCCGCTCCTGTCTGGCCTTTGAGCGGGTGTGGAGTGAATGCATGGTCAGTCTTTACAAACTTCATCTAACCAAGTATCCTATTGCTTTTAATGAAAACCGTAAATATAAGGTACAATTGTTTAATTTATCATTTCTGTTTGTCACAGGGTCCATGCTGCATAAGTTGTGTCTTATCGAAAAGCAGACATAATGCTCTCTGGTAAGACTGAAATTCAGTTTTTCACATTCCAGTTATCCTGTTGTATAATGTGCTATGATGAAGCCTAAACTGAAAATAGCTGGAATTACCGTCAGATTGTTTAGTGGTGATCATCGGTTTTCTGAGCACAAACGTTTCATGGAGTAACCTGATTACATGTATGATCTGCTGCTTACATGTGTGATCTGCTGCTTACATGTGTGATCTGCTGCTTACATGTATGCTGCTTACATGTATGATCTGCTGCTTACATGTGTGATCTGCTGCTTACATGTATGTGTGATCTGCTGCTTACATGTATGATCTGCTGCTTACACGTGTGTTTTGTCTTTCAGGAAGGAATAAAAAATAATGGTGAGTTTTAAAAGATGCCATTACTTGAAATATTTGCAAAGTCCATGATGAAATCTAAACTGAAATAGCTGGAATTACCGTCAGATTGTTCAGTGGTGATCATCGGTTTTCTGAGAACAATGAAATGTAATAAAGCAACAATCTATGTGTGATCTGTTGTTTACCGGTGTGTTGGTTTTCTAGGTTTGCTTACGAGTCACACAGTTCTGGAGAGGTGAGAAGTACAGGACTGTTTTCTTTGTAGATATTTGCCTAGTTTATTACTATGATGAAACCTAAACTGATAGCTGGAATTACCGGCAGATTGTTCAGTGGTGATTTACGGTTTTCTGAACTTAACCAGAATATACTTGGGCTTTTGTTAAATATGGGAGTGAAATAATTCACTGAAATGTTTTCTTTCTCCACCAGATTTCGCAGGAGGTGGCATGGGAACTAAACAATTTTATTTTTTTTTTTTAACTTTCCAATGTGTCATTTGTATATGATTTATAACCTGCAAAACTGCATCTCCTCCCCACACCCCAATAAAAGTTCTTAACATTTGTCTCAACATGTATGTGTATTTATTTAGCTCAAGAACACTGTACATGCAAGTACAATTTAGAAGAACAAAACCATCTAATAAGTTCCATTATGCAATATTTATTCACAGATATAAGCTCATCAACTCATTACAATAATTTGCCTTAAGTTTCGTCTTATAAAGGGATGCATTATACATTTCTAGTCTTCCTCTTTTTCAACATAAGGCCTTGCAGCAGACCTGGAAAACTGTCGAGCCAAGTATCGCTCTCTGGCTGAACTTACAGTCTGTTCACTGCTGCGTTTTGCAAATTTACTAACTTTCTGTTGTGCATCACTTTTATCCTCCGCCTCTGCAGTTTTTTCATTATCACCGTCAGTCTCCCTCTCTCCTGATTTCTCCTCATCCACATTTTTCTTTTTGCTCTCCATTTTATGGCTTGGTCTGTCCTGCTCTCTATCTTTTGGACTGCTGTCTCTTCTGTCTTTTTTACCATGTCTGTCATCTGTATCTCTCTCCCGCTCTCTTCTGCCTCTGTTTTCCTCTCTGTCTCGTTCTTTCTCTCTCCTGTGGTTCCTTGTCATCCTTTCTGTACTTGTGTTTGTCATCTCTCTCTCTTTCCCTCATCCTCTCCCTCTCTTTTTCCTTCTCTCTACCCTTGTCTCTTTCTTTGTGGCTTCTTTCTTTGGCCTCCTTCCTCTCCTCTCTTGCTCATCTTGGCTATCTGAAAGAGATCTTTGTCTGTAGTGCCGTTTTGACTGGTTGCTGGTTGTGGTGGTCTCTGTTTTGTTGTCACTCGGGTCCTCATCAATGTGGGATTCTGCCTTGCTTTCTCTTTGTTTTGGTGGTTGTTCAGGGGTTGGAGATCTTGCTGCTGCTGAGCCTGTAGGTTTCTCCTCTCTAAAAGAAATTTGGGTTGATTAATAACAATTTTAGGAGGACTGAAGTGCTACAAAGCTTTTCTCAAATAAAACATTCCTGTGTCTCTAACACCCGACAGAGTTGCAGAAATAGTGACTGATGCTCAAGAACTACAGTTTTCCACAACTCCTTAAACAGATCTACACTTTCTTGTATTTATGTTTGGAGTTGCTGGTGGTTCAACATCTGTCAATTAAACAAACACTAGCATCTGTCTTACCTTTGAGCACTACGATCAGGTACTGCCTCTTCTCCAACTGTTTGGTTGAGAAGATGTCTATAAAATCCACTGAGATCCTTCTGCTTCTTCACATCCAAGGCAGCTGTAAATGAAAAACAAAACCATCAAGGTTGTCCAATTCAAAACGCACAATAACAATAAATGCACAGTATTCAAGACCTCACCTTCCAGCTCTGCTTCTCTTTTCTCTCTTTCCAACTCCTCCTGTCTCTCTTTAAGCTTCTGTCGATAAGCAGACGTGACGAAAGCCTCTTTATCAGCGAACTGCTCGCCCTCTGCTTCTCTCTCT
The DNA here is from genome assembly GCA_019155185.1 of Beaufortia kweichowensis. Lineage (NCBI taxonomy): Eukaryota > Metazoa > Chordata > Actinopteri > Cypriniformes > Gastromyzontidae > Beaufortia > Beaufortia kweichowensis. The sequence continues at coordinate 14,149,781 of CM032812.1, read as the reverse complement.
TTTTGGATCTTCCTCTCATCACGTCGCTCTTGTTCCTTTTTTCTCTCCTCCACTGCCCGGATGAGCTGGTTAATATACTTGGGCTAAAGAAATAAGCACATTGCTCTAATAAATAAGATGTTACGTGTACTGTATGGCAACAAATAACTTAAGTAATGTTTTGAAGTATACCTTTCTGTCTGTGCCACTGAGCTTTTTTTTATTACTCTCCACCCTCTGTTTCTGCATATCATCATACACACTGTCATACTCGTAAACAGTGCTGTCCTCTTCAAGTGCCTTTTGCATCTCAAGACGGGTCTGACAAAGAAAACATTGTTATAAACTCCAGAATCCTTATAAAGGAAACAAATCTACTCATTGTCTGCTATCCTCACCTGCTTCATTGTCATCTTTTTGACCGCCTCTTTCTGCAAACTTTGCCCAACTGTAATCTGCAATATAAGGAAAGTGTTTTATTATCATGCACAGACTTGAATAATGTTAAATTAAGGTGAAGCACATTTTCCTAAGAATTATCACCTCATCATCCGAATCATCTCCAAATATTGAGGGTCGGGGGAGAGGGGCAGATTTTGAAGCATTCTTCTGAGGCAAAATAAGCCCGTACCTAAAATGCACATGAAAAAAAATGTAAATGCACAGCTAGGTATTATTTTACAATGAATAACTTTAATATGCATTTCAGATTTATTATTGGGAGATTAAGCTGGTCACAAAAAAACGACAATATTGCATAGGGTGAATAACTGATTTCGGTAAAAAAACGCAACATACACTACCAGTCAAAAGTTTGGATACACTTTATATTCAGATATTCTTGCACATTTTAAAATAGTAGTAAACTGAAAACCATAAAATAAATTGTAACTCTGGGAATTATGTTGTGACTAAAAGCATCCAAAATAACTGAACACTATGTTAAAAAGTAGTCACACTTTGTTTAGAATTTGTATTTTTTTAATGAAGGAAATTACTATGATGGCACAATTATTTTATTGTTTACAAAAGCAATTTCAAACACTAAAATACACACCTTCAAATTTAGGATTTTTAAGATCATGAGAAACATATTTTTCAAACATGTCTAAACGTTTGACTGGTACTGCATAAAAATCCACTATTTATTATATACTTAACGTGTTTCACGTGTGTTTTGAATGCAGCATTAGCTCTTTCGAGGGTCCGGACAATTCTTACCAGCTTCTTTTTTATCAAGATACCGTTTAACACTATGCAAACATAAACATCACGTTACATTAACCGTTTAAAACAATACCTTCAAAAATGTTAACCATGTCTTGTCTAAAATGCGCAAAATAACTATAAGTTTGCAACCCATCACTTACTGTTTACCAGGTGCCGCCATCTTGATCTGAAGGATATCTGACTCTGAGGTTTAGCAGATTCGTTAATTTAATACTTCGTCGACAAAACTGAAATGAAGATCAAATATGTTTTTTTTTACATTAAAACAGCAACGTATGAAAATATATTGCATATATATATTTACAAATGACCATAATAGTGACGTTTACATACTTGTGAATGTGTCGTGTGTGAATCAATTGATGGCCAATCTCGTGAAAAGGAATTTACATAAAACATATAAATATTTCTTTGTCTGTGTCACAATTTTGTAATTTGCTTTAACGTTTGTTTTATTTTAATTACATTTGTTTACAAAATAATTACCATCTTACCATCTGCAAATAATAATGAAAATTCTAAACATATTTGAAGTATAATGCTGAGTTATTGTTTTCTGTATTGCTATTATTGTACAATTTATTATATAAACAATAAAACAGAAAACAAATTATTTTGCAATGCCATGCAATGAATCACTGAATGAAAAACTCTTAGCCTCCACTAGAGGGAGACAATCCTTTAAACATGATCGTACATCTGTTAAAAAGCACCCCACCCTTTACCTTCCAAGGCACGCAAGATACAGTCTAATACTTTTGTAAAAACAGATGCATTTCATTCTTTCTTTTAGAAAGATCCCATTTATATGATGCCCATGGGTCTATGTTTTCTTTTTCTTTTCTCAATTTTTAAAGTTTAAAATATGTACATGTTTTCTATAATGTGAACTATTTTCTACCATGTTTAAAATGATTTAATACAGGTACCGTGGCAATCATCTTTAACTCTGTAATACCTCCTAATCTCATTCTTTCTACTCTCAGTGCTTATTCCATTCAGTGTCACAAAGACAAACAATTGTGGAGCTGTATGGATTTGGTTGAGTGGTCAGAGGCAAATAGAGCAAAGTGATGGAGAAGGAAGTTTCCACTGACGGCTTCACTTTGCAATTTCTCATGAAGCAAAACCATGATATACAAAGTATGAAACGGCCCGCAAAGAACATGCACGTGTAAAAAAGCAGCAGTGTGGGAGTGGAGATTATGACGAGCAACAGAAAGACCCATTTCCTGTCTGAAACTCATCTGAGAAAACATTCAACTAATAGTTTTGATAATATTCTTAGCCAAAAGCATTACCTATACAAATACTGTATTTTATTAAGTATCAGGCTGCTTCAGTACACACACAGTTAAATATTGCTCGAGGCCACGGAATCTTGACAGCTGGCGGTTTCGGCGCATGCGCAGAACAGTCGCAGAGAGGAAGCGACCGAGCAGTAGCAACGGACGAGCTGCGGCTGATATCCACTGACACAATTATGTCCGTCTCGCCACCGCCGGTTTTTCTCAGGTATCCGTTTACCGGAGCCTGAATGGCGTTGGTAACCGTGCAGAGGTCGCCTACTCCAAGCGCAACATCCAGCCCTTGCGTTTCGGTGAGTGACTCGCATCTTTTTTTCACACCTTCCATCGTCTTGGTAGTTTTGGGTCCATTTCCGCTCTTTCCTTTAGTCCGTTTGTCCTCAGACGCTGTAGAAACACGCATGCGTGACATAAAACGTTGTTTATGTGGCTCTCCAAAGATCTGTACGATATTTATCGCTGCCGTAGAGATGTTTCAACTAAATCAACCGGGTGTCTGCAATGCCACAGTCAGGAAGTGCCTGCTGATCATTATATTTGTCTTTAAGCTTAATTTTACATAGTTAAAATTCATAAGCAAAATTATGGGTGTGATTGTCTTGAAACGAGAGTCGTGTTGGAACCAGGAAGTAAACACAGCTGACCACCTCAAAAACTGAACCTGGCAAAAACAGTAAACAGCGTTTTTTATTCTGTAGGTATAAATCATTTTAACCTGATTGGGTAGCAGAGGAAATTAGACTTTATATTAATAAAATAAGTCATTCATTACGGTGATGGTCAGAAAATCTGGGTCAGTATCACAGAGGTTCTGAATAACTGTGAGATAGGAACCAATATCCACTTTTTTTTACTAATGTGAAAAAGACAATCGCTTGCTTGTATAAGGGGTTTTATCATGTGACATCTACAAAAAACGAGATTATGCAAGTTTGATTTGAGCATCATATGAAAGACTTAGTTTCCTTTATCTGTTTATTTAACCCAGACTTGGTTATAGGAATCCAGCCATTTTCTATACTGATTACTATCCTTTGTAGGGTTACTAGAAGTGCTTGAAGATACGCCCTGGACAGTAGATTATAACCAAATACAATTGTTTATAATCAATAGAGTTTAATTACAGTCATAATAGACCATGTTTTTCATGTCAATGTTGAAACACATGCTTACAATTTAGTGATTGAATTCTAAAGTGAATTGGAGGATAAATTTATGTAGCATTGAATAGTCAAATGTTTGGACATGTGCACTTCCATGATTTGCTGCTGTAAACCGAATGATTCAAACACAGATTTCACAGAGTGATATATTTCCATAATGCAAAACAATCATTTGTGTCTATGCAAAACGAACCCATCTTGAGTCATGTTTGTCATGAGATGCTTGAGCTAATTTGGTTCCATCTCTTAAAACAGCTTTTAAAACTAGGCCTAATGAGTATCTGTTTTATAAAAATAACCATCTTCCCCTGACATTTAAAACAGATCCTCTATTGTCTGGTGTTAATTTCCCCCATGTTTACAGTGTTTGTTCCATCATGTGGGTAAAGTTTCCAAAATATCAGATTTTATCACAATCGTTCATATTGTTGGTTCGACATATGTCTGCTTCTCTAAAAAGCTTAGCTCAATTGTATCTCAGTACTAGACAGGTTTGACAGAAAAATAATATAAATGTTGTTTTCTACGTTTTGTTACATGGGTTGTTTTCTTTACAAATATGATTGTTCAATTATCTTCATTTTCTTCAAACCCTGTATATGTATTCAGCAGAACATAACCTAAACAAAATCAGGGAACCTAATAAAGTAAATTGTAAATGATTGTTCTGTTTATAATGTCCAGTGATGAGAAAAACGTGACTGAGCTGTCTAAATAGTACCATTGAAGTGTCTTTCAGTTCCTTGCATGCAAAAGTATTTGCATGTTAAAGCACAAGAAAAACAGTCCATAACATTGGGAGGTGTAGCATTACATTATTAAAATGTGCATGATTATACTTAAAGATTTGATGCAAATTATTTGATTTACGTTGCATTGCTATCAAGTTGTTGACAAGCCAAGGTAATATTTTATGCTACAGATCAATGAAATACTAAATCTTTTATGTTTCCTTTTTAAAAGGAGTCTGGCAGTGGAGAAGATGACCGCAGATCTCAGCCCCGAAGGTAAGGCCATTTCAATATTTGCATTATAGGAGTATGAAATATTCATTCTGAAATATTCATAATCGCATTATAAGGTTCTATTATCTAAACGTATAAGCAGTGGCACTCTGTGCTCTGTAGATGTATAAAAATCAATAACGTACATTATATGTGACCACACTAGCCCTTCACTTATGCTCATATCATATAGTCTCCCTGTTGCAAAGCTCTGACATTTTAAGCACGTCTTTAAAATGAGGGTCAGTAATAGGATACTTCCATTATTTGTGGAAAATGTACTGGGTAGTTCTCATACATCAGTGCCATTGAATATGGTATTAAATATCAGACTTTTTAATAACCCAGCTTAAGCTGAAGATTGACATAACATTGAGATACAGCTCTGATTTCTATGCCGCTTTTCTATAAAAGCAGTGACATAAAAGGTCTGCTGTGAGAGGCCGAGAGTTTGTGATGTGGAGTTTGAGAGGTCATTTCGTAATAACACATTTTCGCCTTTCTTTCTGTGTTGGCTTATTGACACACACAGAACAGGCGAGTTTAACCAGTTTCCACCTTGCTCAGGTTTTTAAACGATTGTTGATTTAGAAATTCTGTTCCCTGCAGTGTTTCCCATTTTTCGTAATCACAAGCAGTATTACTGATTATCTGTATTAACAAGTATCTGACTAATACTTTATTACAGTTTAAAAATCTTAAGATGTTATATGTTACATTTCAATAATGTTTTTTTTATTCACTGTTTTATTGTACTTGCTTACATTTGCTAAAATAATGTTATTCACACAATATATTATAATATACATTTTAACCAGTAGATGGATTAATTGGCATTTGTCTAAAACTGGCATTTAAAAAATGGCCACTGGGTTAAACAAAATTTTCTCCTTGTGCTTAATTCTTAATGTCTTGTTGGTTCATTGACATTGTAATTTCAATAAATCATTCCCACTAGAGGTATTTGAATGAAAAAAAGAAGGCCCACAAGCAGTGTATGTGTTTCCACAGGAGTGGTTTTGTTAGTCATTGCCGTCAGGCACCAGAAGGGTGAGCGGAGCTGCATTTGGAGCAAGTCAAAACAAGGATCGGGGAGGCTGTTAGTGAAAGCATAGATTGGGAGGAGGGTTTTTCAAGTATTTTGTATTTTAAGAGGACAAATGAACTTCACAGATTTGCTTTATTGAAATAGTTTTGTACTTCCTTGTGTTCAAGAGGCAAATGTTAGACCGAGCTGGAAAAAAATAAGGCTTGTTTGGGTATGACATCAAATAAGTGTTTTCCAGATAAGGATTTTTTTTTCTGAGGATTTGAATGAATCTGGCATTAAAGGATTGCATATTTGATTATACATGTGGCTGGAGAAATAGTGTTTACTGTTGTTGTTGTTTTTTTAGATAAAATGATCTCTAATGGCATTGCATTTGGATCGACTGTTGTTGGTCTGCAGGTGCTATTGGTAAACGTTTTTGTATACAAACAACATTCCTGCAATTCCCAAATAATTACATTCACACAACTATAAAAATGATAGCAGATCATATTTTGGCAGAACACATCTGATTAAGATTTATTACATTTAGGATGTTTGGACCATGTCACAAAAGATGTCAAATAGTAACTTTGCTCTTGGATAAAGAAACTGGGATCATTTGGCACCTATCTCTATATCTTCTGTTCACCCCTGTAAGCCATCTTAAACCACAACCATGCATACACTTTAATCTTTTGCCAACATGACGTAATGAAAGCAGTTCATACAGTCTCTTGTACATTGTCAGGAGGGACCTTGACTGACCTATTGATTACACTGTACAAATGATGAAAGACAAATCCTGCTAGTAGAGATCGGCCTTTTGTGTGTGTGTATGTGTACAAACTAAATTAGGTCATAAATGAAAAACTAACAAAATATTATTAGCCTGAAATTTCATTATTAAAGAGGCTATGGGCAAAATTAAAAACACAGTGTGTTAAATGTACTTGTACTTGAATTGACAATCACCATATTCACTGATAAGACCAACCACTACTTGTGTTTTGATGGATTTTGCAATGTTACCTCAGCAACCTGTCCTAATTTAAATACACTGCTATTGCCATAACATGTTGTCATGTGACAGGCAACCTAAATGTTTACAAGGGCCTTGTGTTTCACCTCTGGTTTAGGATTTCAGTAGCTCAATCACAACAGGAGATGCTGGATAGGACAAAGGGCAAGTGTGACCCATGGGAAAAGCCCTATCCTGTCCACCACCAAGGGCTCTCCTGATCAAAACTGAGATATGTGCTAGCCAAGGGAAATTCTGTAATTGTGTATCTTTCCCCTCGTACCTGAAGATAGGAAGGTCTTGATTAAGCACCGCTTGTACACACCTAATAGGATTTAGTTTATTTGTTTACAAGCATTTATTGCTGTTTCCTCTCTTTGTAAGCATTTTGTAGCTTCCTCCCTTTGTGTTTTGGAGTGTATGGCTTTTGGAGGCTATTATCGTAATTATCAGTCAGTGTTTTGATCACACAGAGATCAAACATGCTTTGATGTTTGACACAATTACATTAAAGTGTATCATACACTAATGGTCTTAGTCTTTAGGAGATTAATTCAATAATTAATCTGTGTAGGTACTTGAATATAGATCAGCTGTGATTTCTTAAACTCTCTCACTATTCTGTGTTTTTATAGAGGTGTAGACACTTTTTTTAATAGCTTTATTTTAAACTAGCAGACATTTCCACATTTATCTTTATGTGTTTTGGCATGTGGTTCTTGCATTTTTAAAATACGTTTATAATATGGTACAAAGTGTTATGGCTGTATGTGAATGTATTCTGTGATGTATTTATTACCAGTATATTTTACACAAGCCCTGTTGATAGAGTCAGACATAAAATCAAAATCAATCTATATACAAGTTTTCCTGGAAATGAATATGTACAGGGGTTGTTTTTGAGAGGCAACATACTTTGTAGGATTTCTGTAAATTAAAATGCACAAACCAGAAGCAATAATACCTATGGAGAAAGAATAATTCCTCAAAGAACATAAAATAGTTATTTTATTTTAATGTGCCCATTTATGAGTAATATTGACTGTTATGGATGTGACAATTCTGAAAACCGACTATGAAAAATCATGCTTTTAAACATACAAAAATGCTTTAAAACTTTTAAGAGAGCCCTTATGTGTGGGTATTTAAGCCATATTGACATCTGAGCTATCAGTATGGTGAAAACCTTAAGTAAAAAAACGTACTTTTTTCACAGCATGGTTGACATTTGCATAAAATTGGCCTTTTCCATGAGAATATATTGCACTGTATCTTTAAATCTAGTTTATTTGTATTTACACTGGGGGTTGATAAGGAGTCTGCTGTCCACTGAAGCACGTGCGCCGTGACTCCGCCCACCACCTCAGTCTCCCCGCCTCTTTATTTACTTGTCAAACAGATGAGGACATCGTATCACAGCGCAAAAGTTGACGTAAAACATTACTCGTCTGTATTCAGTTATTTTTATTTAAGAGTTACTGCGAAATAAATCGTGTTTGAATCGCTTCTTCAGTCGGATGATTTAGCGAGTTGTATAACATCAGCACTGTCCGGTATAAGGATGACTTTGGGTGGCGTGTCGATCGCTGTCAGCCCCTCCGCGGACGGACTGTGTGCACATGATGGATTACAGTTATTACTGCAGAACAGCTTCATCTCTCACGACACCATCAGCCGGTTGTAAGTGTGAAAAGATCGCCGTTTTACGCTTGTCGTGTATTTCATTAACGCATGCTTGAGGAACAGCGTCATTAAGAGTCGAATCCGCTTACGTGTGTCGATGACGTCATGCTCACTGTAAAGTGACGCATGTGGCAGATGCTATTATACAGATTGATTGAAAGTGCGTTCAATCTTTACATGTTTTTATCGTGTATATTTGTTTACTGGGGTTCGAACCTATGGCATTTGAGTTGCTCAATCCCATGACCACAATTGCAAATGTTTGAGAGGTCTTATAAAATGTTAATTTATGGGCAAATGTTGATCTTACCATGAAAAAATAAGGTTTTTAGCAAAGGTTTCCAGCTCAAATGTCAATATTTGGTGGTTGAAATACCCATGTGAGGTTTTAAATAATTGTTTTATGTTTAAAGCAGTCAGGTGAAGTTCTGTCTTCAGAATTGTCACATCCATAACAGTCCATATTTTTCTTAAATGGACACACAAAAAGTAAAATAACTATTTTATGTTCTTTAAGGGGTCATCTTTTCTCCTTTTGTTGGTTATTATTGCTTCTGTTTTGTGCATTTAAATTCACAGAAATAACTTTTTTCCACATTTCCACAATGTATATTTCCATATTTTAAAATAGATAATTTTCATTGTATTTCTCACAATGGTGCCTGTATAGTTTTGCTTTCAGTAAAGAAGTATGTGTATTTTATTGAGATGTAAGTACAAGCTCTATTCAAATGCTTTGTGGAAACCCGTGGAAAAAAGCCTTTTGGATGTGTTAGGCTGTGGGAGTCAAAACAAATGAAGTATAGTTTTACACCTTACATCACTCTTACCATCTTCCTGTCTTCAGTAAACAGGATGTCCTTGCCACACGTTTTTGTCATTATGCAAAAACCAAGCCTTTATTCCATTCAAGCAGTCTCTTGTGCTTAGAAATAAGGCACAGTACAATGCAGAAGCATAATTACGTAGGGCAAAATTGTACATGCCTGCAAGATATGTTTTAAAACGTTGTTGTAATGTTTGTTTGTCTTCAAAATGTTGTAAGTGATACACAGAGTATAACAAGAGACACAAGAAAGTTCATTAAAGGGAGGTTTACTGTAAACACTTGTTGACTTTTTGTTAACCTCAAATCTGCAGATTGCTTTGGTCCATGGTTCAAGTAAACAGATCAGAATTGATTCTGAAACGTGCCGATGATGCCGATTTCTTTAATGACTTCCATTGATGAAGTGTTTGGTTGGTTAAGCATTACGCTTCCGTCATCTCATCTTTCTTTCTTTCTCCTCCCTTTTCCTGCTCTTACACATAAACCACGGCTTAAATGAAACCATCTGTGTTTGTATTGCATTGTACAGCGCAAGAAGACGAAGATACCAGTTGATTTTAATGTTCTTGACCCGTCTATAAGTAACATTCACGATGGGTTTATTTGCACGCTGCGCTGAATGTTTTGGGCAGAAGATCAAGAGTTTGTTAGTTACTGTGGTGGGCATTCTGGGAATAGTTGACACAATATAAAGATTGTTTTCCCAGAATAACAAGGCTTGAAGAAATTTTGGGAATCGACAGGGAATAAGGGAGCTAATTATTTCATGCACAAATAAATGGTTATGTTTAGCCTTTTCAGAGTGTTGAATTGTTGGCTATTGTTTAGTTCAATTACAACAGGTCAGAGCTGTATCAGGGACCGTTTAGGGATCTTTTAAATTCACAAATCGTTGGATGAAGATAAAACGGTACGTGATGCAGTGGCCAGACACATCCACCTGATGCATGTGTACATTGACCAACAATTAAAAAATGGAGGAAATGGAATATAAGTGCATATTTTGTGGACTGTCCTGTATTGCATGTTATAAGTAAATCATACCCCGAGTGCTTCTTGAGATGCTATTTCTCACAAACTGTAAAGATCTGTTCTGATCAAGTGTGAAACACTCGTCCAGTTTCTATTCCAGCTTCTCGACATGTCTTACGTATTTTGAAAACAACACAAGCTTGCCAACATGGTGATGTCTGGCTTGTACCTTGTGGTGAAGAAACAGGAAAACCACACATTTACAAGGTGCAAGCCTTAGATTAAGTTGTTCATGTTATTCAAAAACCAGACTGCATTATAATACTGAAAAAACTTGAGACAGTGATAATTTAGCTGGTATTGTGCCGACTAAGGTTTACACACAAGGTTAAAGTTATACACATTAGTACGCTCACAGTCACATGCACACACAATCATTCATACTGAGACTTTCTTCTGCAATAACACAGCATAAAAATACACATGGTTATGCACATGACTGTAGACACACACACATACACACAGAATAAATGAATCTGTGCCCATTTGTTTTTAGAGTTGGAATGTCATTGACTCGTGGAAGATGTATTGCATGGGATTACTGAAAGAGCAGAAACACGCTTGCACACACAGATTCCCCAGCTGTCACAGTGATGGGGAACAGAGTGTTCTTGTTTGCGTCCTGCACACAGAGTTCGTGTGTGAGCTAATGTCCTCAAAAAGTAGTCCTCCCATATTCCCCTACTGAGCACATTGTGTCACGTTCGGGGTGCAAGACGCATCTGAATGCATGGAAAAAAACACATAATAGACACTGTTAGTTGGAGAAAATCAGTTTTCTTACGTGAGGAGAAATCTTAAAGAATGTTGATGATGTCGTTTTTCCATACAATGAATGTGAATGGTGACCAAGGCCACATTTTGTGCATTTAAATTTTCCATAAGGCCACAATGAAGCGGAACAATAACCCCAATAACACACAACAAACAATTAAGTAACATAAATAAAATGTTATATAATATGTCATCATCATGAAATGATGTCTTTTTCCACTTCAGCATCAGCGAGAGCTTCCTGACAGTAAAAGGTGCGGCTCTTTTTCTCCCGCGTGGAAACGGCTCGTCCTCTTCCTGCTCCTCCAGAATCACAGCACAGCGCAGCAAACATGCAGGTATGACATCAACAAAGCGCTGCATGCAAACAAGGCAAAAATAAACATGTGGACGTGTATGATTTAAACATGATTTCTGTTTTGTGCAGGTGACATTCAACAGCACCTGCAGACCATGTTCACTTTACTGCGGCCGGAGGACAACATCCGCCTGGTGAGAACCGCCACTCGAATTGAAAATTGTTTATATTGCTTATTTCACATATGGCGATATAACACCGTACCCTTCTACAGGCTGTGCGACTGGAGAGCGTTTTACCCCATTGTACCCGCTACATGGTGGTGGTCTCCACCAACGGCAGACAGGACACAGAGGAGAGCGTGGTGCTGGGTATGGACTTCAGCCCCTCCGACAGGTGTGTGTGCTGATTGAATGTTTGGTGACTTTAATTTGATTTATTATTAGTTATATTAACATTCAACTGTAATAATCAATCACAGAAATGCCTCCGTGGTGTTGGAGTGGCTACTGAATGTTTGGTATTTTGACAACATCTACTGTTAGCAAGAAAATAAAAAGCATGGCATTTGTGTGTGTTGCAGTTCCTGTTCCATAGGCATGGTGCTTCCGCTTTGGAGCGACACACGGATCCACCTGGACGGAGATGGGTAAGTGTGGCAAATCTGTCTTTTCACGATCAGACCGATTTCGGATTGGGAAGAAGAAATTGATAAATACATGTGTGTATATCTGCTTTCAAATACATTTTTTTGCATTTACTCATCTCTTCTTCACAGGGGTTTTAGCGTATCCACTGATAACAAGATGCACATATTTAAGCCAGTCTCTGTCCAAGCCATGTGGTAAGTGCTTTTCCAAAACCAATATTGTAAAATTTCTGTGCCAATATTAGGTTGCTAAAGGAAATTAAAGGAAACTATACTAAATAACATATAAAAGCATTAATAAAGACTTACAGATGACAGCAGAAAATGTATTCGCTGTAAATTCTTGCAGATTTGAAATTGATACAGGATATGTGCACAGTTGCTGTAAAGAATGTACAAGATTAATTACAAATTATTGACATGAAAAAGATGACTGATGGTCTATATCGATCCAGCCCTGGTTCTGATATAACAGGATATTTTAAGAGCCCCTGTTTCTTTCTCTCAGGTCAGCCCTTCAGTCTCTTCATAAAGCCTGTGAATCGGCCCGATGTCACAACTACTTTCCAGGCAGCCTTTTCCTGACATGGGTGAGTTACTACCAGAGTCGCATGTCCTCCGATCAAACCCGCATCAACGAATGGAACGCCATGCAGGACGTGCAGTCCCACCGCGCAGACTCTCCTGTGCTCTTCTCTGATGTGTGAGTATCTGATAACGGTTCCTCAGAGATTTTGATTCATCGTGTGAACCTCCCACAAGCTGATTCTTCCTTTCAGGCCAACCGAGCGCGAGAGAACAGAGAGGCTCATCAAGACCCGTTTGAGAGAGATCATGATGCAGAAGGACCTGGAAAACGTCACCTCAAAAGAGGTGCGACGACAACACATGCTAAAAATCTGCTTCTGAATGATGCATTTATTCAGTACAATCTTCTCACGCTCTGCATCTTCTGTTTAGATCCGCACAGAGCTGGAGATGCAGATGGTGTGTAACCTGCGGGAGTTTAAGGAGTACATTGACAATGAGATGATCGTCATCTTGGGTCAGATGGACAGACCTACAGAGATATTTGAGCATGTTTACTTGGTAAGAGAGTTTTATGTTTGGTAATGCTGTTTGATTGTCACCTGGCGGATGATAAAAGTGAAAAATAAAACTAGCATGTGCTTACAACACACTACCCACAACACCCTAGAATCAGTGTGGCAAGCACCAATTACATGCGTGTAACACTCACATTTTCACATTGCTTAAAGATTGCTTTAAGATTGTGTTGTCAGTAATTGCTGTACCGTCTCTTTAAATACAGGGTTCTGAATGGAATGCATCTAATCTGGAAGAACTGCAAAGCAGTGGGTGAGTTTCTTCTGACTATAAAAACACACATTCCTGTAATACTTGCAGGACTGTTTTAACCAAAAACCTGTGTTGTCATTTATCCGTGTGCCACCAGGGTTCAATACATCCTTAATGTGACGCGGGAGATCGATAACTTCTTTCCTGGCCTGTTCGAGTACCACAATATCCGTGTTTACGATGAAGAAGCCACGGACCTGCTGGCTTATTGGAACGACACTTACAAGTTTATTTCTAGAGCCAAGTGAGTGTGAATTAGAGCTGTACAATAAATCGAATTTCGGCAAATGTAAAAGCAGTGTAGAATGACTGATGCAGTTCATGGTTGCCACAAGGAGGGGGCGCCATTGAGCCACAAATCATTTTAGAAAATCTTTAATAAAACTTTATTTAATATATAAAACGTTCTTATTTATTAAAAATAATAACAGAAAACATTTTGTTTAGAATTTTAAATGAGATTAAGATTTAATTGAGATTTAAGGTTTAATAGATTTTTACGTATCAGTATTCTTTTAGGAAAATCGGTTAAATGTGGCCAGTTCCATGCAAAATGTCAAACTTGCCATAAAAAAACATACTGACAGCTCAGATGTCAATATTTAAATACCCACTTGAGGTCTCTCTTATAGTTTTTAAAGCATTTGTTTATGTTTAAATCATGATTTATCATAGTCAGGTAAAGTGCTGTTTTCAGAATTTTCACATTCATAACAGTTCATATTCCTCATAAATGAACACATGAAAATTAAAATAAAATAACTGTTTTATGTTTGTTGAAGAGTCATCTCTTCTCCATTTGTTGGGTAATATTGCTTTTGATTTGGGCATTTTAATTCACGAAAAAAGTATGTTGCCTCTCAAAAACGTGTGTTTTTTTTGTCACATCCATTACGTATGTATATTTTCTTTTTTCAAAATGGATAACTCGTGCATACACTGACATTTTTTTATCTATCAATAGGGGTTTAGTTAAATATAAAAAAGATAAATAAATAAATACATTCTGTGAAAATCCATAACGCTGAAATTAACACTTTTTTTCTGTTTATTCTGTCGCTTCTCCAGCAAACATTATATTGACAATACTTGCACTGTCAATCACCACTTACCACGAGACTAATCTGATACTTACAGGAAAGCAGGGGCAAAGTGTCTGGTGCATTGTAAGATGGGTGTCAGTCGCTCAGCCTCCACCGTGATCGCATACGCAATGAAAGAGTACGGCTGGGATCTCGAGCAGGCCTTCGAGTACGTTAAAGAGCGCCGGGCCGTGACCAAGCCCAACCCGTCATTCATGAGACAGCTGGAGGAGTATCAGGGAATCCTGATGGCCAGGTAAATACGTTTAGATGTATCAGTATTGAACACACAGAAGAAATGCAAGACTGCTTTTGGCAAAAATGGCATACGTGTGGAGTCCTCTATGCTAAGCATCAATGTAAATCAGACCTACACAACATACACAAAAAATACTGAGTGTATCTTTAAGGAAATTTGAACATGGTTGGTGTTGTCACACGTATACCTGGAAATGTCTGTGTATGGATATTCAAACATGCAGGTATGTCATTCATGCAAATAACTACAGGCACGTTCACCTCAGTTTTAAAGACACGGTTCTCTGATTATAGTGCTGGGCTTGTATTCATCGAAGCCACTCGACCGCATTCCACCGAGTGACTTGTGACTCTGTGATTATCTGCCGGCATTTCTTAGGTTGTCGATTTGACTGCTGAATTACTGAATGTTTAGAATAGTTTAGGCCTGATAACAACCCAAGCAGTTACATGGATTTTTAAAGAGATCGTATTGTCCCTTGTAAAGTCCCTCATGTGCACAACTACACAGGCTGGTTTGGTTACTGTACCTTTAAGACTTGTGTTTGTGACCTCAGCTAAGGTCAACTTCTGTGCACCTACTGTCGTTTTACAGGGTGGGTTAAGTTGAATAATGCTGACATTGATATGTTAACAAGGCCTGTCATACGGTATAATAATGTATTGGGTGTGACGGTTTATCCATGACGCTATCTAAGTGACCTGTTCTTGTAGTTTAGGTGTGCTGGGTGGACAGAGTTGTATATCTATATAGTGAAAATGATTTGTTTTATTGTCAAATAACATATTGGCTCTAATTATGTTAATGGGTTACTGTGTTCCTAGAGATCAGTTGATAGAGCTGCATTAGCGGTCCAAAGATGGATTAAAGTTTCTGCCATATGCGTAAATGTACAAATAAATCTCCTGCTTGTTCTTTTTTCACATTAGCAAACAGAGACACAATAAGTTGTGGCGTTCCCACTCGGACAGCGATCTATCCGAACACCACGAGCCGCTCTGTAAGGCCCCTGCCGCGCAGTCTCTCGGACGCTCTAATTCCCGCAACCAGATTGGCTGCCAGGGGTCGCCGTCAATACAGGAGCTCCTGCAGACCCTCACACCCAGCACAGCTGCCGGAGCTAAAGACCGGACGGAGACTGAGACCACAGCCAAAAAGCACACGTACAACGGCCTGGGGAGCCCAAACGAGAACCTTCAGGAACCCACAGGGGACCCGTCCATCCCCAGACCCAGGGCAGCCACTGTGGTCCCAGGTGCCCGAACTGACATCACCTCTGTGACCATCGCCGAGACGGTCTCGTTGGGTCGTCCCCACCCGCCCGCCGCGATACATCACCCTCCCTCTTCTCCCAGGCTTTCCTTAGATGCGAAGTACAAGCTGCTTGAACAGCCCGAGGTGTCCAATCTTGTGCCTTTGGAGAAGCCTGGTCCTAAAGTGCTCTCGTCTGTGACCGCTAGGAGCAGGACCCCTGAGCCGTACACGCAGGCGCTCGATTCCTCAGGGCTCCAGGATCTCAGCCAGCAAGTGCCTAACACGGAGACGAACTGTGCAGGGCTAAGTCATGCCAGTGATGAACACCACCACCCCAGTGCCACATTACACAGAGCTGAGCCTCCTTCGACTCTAAGCACAGACCGCATCGACTTCTTCAGTGCCAGAGAGAAATTTCAGGGTCTTTCGCAGGAGGGGCAAAACCGAGGGACATCTGAGCAGGCAGCGCTGCAGACACCTCGCGACAAAAGTCCTAGCGTTGAAATAAAACGGCTACTTCCTGATAACCCTGTTAAAGAGGAAGAGCAGAAAAAGGTAAGTCCTGTTTGAGAAACTAGACAATGATGTATATTCTGTGGAAACATGCAGTGATGGTACAGTTTTTAAAAGTGAAATAATTTGTTATAAAGGGATAGTTTTTTTCTGTGAAACACAAAAGAAACACAAAAGAAGATTTTTTGAGAAATGTGTCAGTTTTGTGTCCATACAATGCAAGTCAATGGGGTTAGTGTTGTTTGGTCACCAACATTTATGGAAAAATCTTCTTTTGTAAATAGATGATGAAAGAATTATATTTTTGGGTAAAAAGTCCCTTTAAAAATTAATCAACAACAAAATAAAATATTTTTATATTTTATTATAATGCAATAGTGTGTTATAAAGCTATACTATAAATTTATTGTTTTACAACTTATTTTCTCTGTAAGCTACATCTTACAGTGCCTTGAAAAAGTATTCAGCTCCCGATGCTCTTTTCATAGTTTATTGTCTTAGATTGTAAATTGATGATATTTTAAAGACTCGCCAGCTGTTGCACAATGTTTGCCTGATTATCATAATGTTTTTTACAAATGTATAATTCTAAAAGTTATTTAAAAAGTATTCATGCACTTTATAATTACATGGCTAACTTTACACAGGATAAGACAGGGTTGGGAATTAAAGGTAACCGTTGTGAAGATATAAGTCTGCTAAATCGATAAAACAGAGTACGTTAACAGTAAAAAGTACAGTATTATTACATGCGAAAACAGTCATACATTGTTAAATAAATATTCTTTAATTCCCATTCCTGTTTATAAATGTATTCAATATGATGATGGTGTCCACCTGTGTAGGTCACCTGTTTTGAAATACCTCATGAAAATAAATACATTTCCTTTCTATAAGGTCAAACAGTACAGTTGGATTTTCCATTGAACAAATCAAAATGAAGACAAAACACATGAGAGATATAAATGTGGAGAAACACAAATGTGGAGAAAGATACAAGTCAGTATCAGAGGCACTGAATATATCCTGGAGTACCATCAGTGCTATAGATGCTTAAGACATATGGAACTACAGACTGTAGGCATCTGCCTAAACTTAGGAATGGGGCCTATATGGGAGAATGACAAAGACGACGACTTTGTCTATAAAAACTGTGCAAAACGTCATGTGAAGATACAACAAAGATGTGAATGGAGGTCTAAAGTGGAGCTTTTGTCTTAAACTCTAATCGGTATGTGTGACTAACACCGTCTATCAAGCAGGTAACAGCACATCCCTGCAGTAAAATATGCTGGAAGCATGTTATAGGTGCTTTGAAGTGTCTAAAAACAAGTCGGTCCTAGACGAAATACTATACTTGGTGGAGGTATATAGCTTATTTATTTAGCTTAAAGAAATAGTTTCTCTCATAATTTACTCGCTGTGTATGACTTAATGCCATCGGCAAAACACAAACAATGATTTTTATATGAAAATGCCATATTTGATTATAGAACTAATATGTGTTTGTGGTTTTAATTTCTGTTGAAATTTCTGTTTTGTTACTGTTATGATGATGTATGTGCTTTCTGGAGCTTCAGCATGTTAAGGCCTAAATAAGGGCACGAAGTGATGAAATATTTATAAAAAATTCGGCAGTTGTGTTCAGCTGAAGAAAGGAAGTCATATACATCTCTGATGACATGAGGGTGAGTAAATTATGAGAGAATTTTTATTTTTGGAAGATAATGTGTTAAACAGCATAGCACAAAAAAATTTGTTAATAAATAACATTCTTTTTATATAATAAGGCTGTTGTACCATCAAGTAGAATAAAAAAATTTGTTTTTATCTGTAAACACATGGCATTCTTGTCCTTAAAGCACAGTATCAACTCTAAGCACGTGTTAGGATAATAATTATAAGACATGTTCTCCATGAACAATAATGAGAAACTTGCAAGATCAAAATATTCTTAAAATCCCTAAATTGAATACTTTATTCTCAAAAAATGGCATGGTTTGGTGCAACTTTCTTTTAACATCTTTGAAAATGTGCTGTGATTGGGATTTTTAACATCATCAAACATCTGTGAAGGGTAAAAGGCAGCTTGAGCAGTTTTCTAAGGTGAAATTAAAATCCATCATGTTATGGAAAATCAGTCAAATTTTGTGGAAATCACTTGTGTGAAAGGACTGTGAGCTGAATACTTTCTCAAGGGCACTGCGTTTGGACGGTTCAGTGAAATTGTGAACAAAATCCTTACAATACATCTGTGTTAACATTATATTATCGTCCCGCAGCCAGGAAATAATGTTCCTGAGAGTAAGTGTGTGTTAATCTCTATTAAAATCAGGTCCATACCATGTCTGCCACAACCATGATTCTCATGTCCTACACTGCCACCCACTGTTGATTGGAAATGTTGCATGGGATCCTTCATCTGTCTCATGGTGTTTGTTCAGTTTGCTACATTTGCATTCATGTTTAATGCAGAATTTGAGTTAAAGGTGAAATGTGTCATTATATTATAGTGTTAAAACATTGCATTTCAGTTTAATCTGATGAGACATTAAACTGTGACTTGAGCTTATCATACATTTACTCCTGCAACCAACCAGATCTCCTGTCAAACTCCGCTTATGTTTTCTTTACAAATGCAAAGGGTTTTAGTTTTCCTAGATGTGCAGCAATGACACATTTTACCTTTATGTCATAAAATAATAAAGTTAGATATTCTGTCATTAATGTTATTATATTCGCTCTCATTAGTAAGTCACTTAAAAAGCATCTGCTAAATGAATAAACATGTACACAATTAATGATTTCATGCATTTCTGTTTCTGTTACAGGAGAGCTGCAGTGTCTCAGTCCATAACATAGTTTCAGAAACGGAGACCGTACAGCACAAAGCAACCCCTTCCCCCCCTCCTACCAGTCAACCTGTTTCCTGTAGCAACAGTGAGGAAGAGGAGTTCGCTCCAGGCACATCGGTGAGGGCCGAAACGGAGAAGGCGGAGCAAGGGAAAGACCAGCAAAGCGATCGGCCGAAGGGCACTGTGCGGCGAGCTACCAGAGAACTCGAGCAAAAGATCAAGCAGGAGGTCTCGCCGCCGGTGTCCCCGCCCCCCTCGTGTTCCTCGCAACGCTCCCCCGTCAACACCAGCAGCAAAGAAAGAACAGAGACCTCGCCCCAAACACCTGATCCAAGCACTGTGTCAAATCAACATTACCAGCCTCAGAACATGGAAAGAGATGAAGGTTTAGGTGTTGAGGGGAGAAGTGGAAGAGAGAGGGAGAGAAGACTCAGGGAGGGAGAGCACGGAAACCTCAGTCTGCTAACGACAGAAACAAACCTCACGAACTCAAGACAAACTCATCCAGATTCATCTCGCTCATCTCCGGTTCTTCAGCTAGAGGGAATCACGGAGCAGGAGAGTTCCACCGACTCGCCGCGCTGTCCAAGGGACATGAGCGAAACGTGGGAGACCCTGAAAGAACTCGGGGCGTTCCTCTGGCAGGTGAGCGGCTTCTCAGACAAAAGGCTCAGCCAACCGTGGTCCAGGAGGGAGCGGAGAAAGGGCCGGGCTTTGCGAGAGAGGACCAAAGAGGTGGAGGCTCGGATCCGGCAGGCTGGGCTGACGCCACCCTCAAAGATGAAGCGTTCGGCCTCTTTGGCCAAGCTTGGGTTGCTGGAACTCTCGCCCGTTGACCTGAGCGAGCTTGACTTCAGCCCTGCTTTGCGCATCGCATCCACCAATAAGCCACGGCTCGACTTGCATAGTGATGATACCTCAAAAAAGAAGCGGGTTTTACCCAATTGCACTCCTTCTCTCCCTTCCTCTTCCACGTCTCCTCTTTCATCCACTGGATCTCATACGCCCGGACACACAGATGATTGTGAGACTGAGGAGGTAGAACGTTGGGACTATGATGTCGTGCCCATGCCACTGCCACACTCCCCACCATCCAATCAGTGTTTGAGGCGGGATAACGCACAGGAAGCAGGTTATGCTCAATCGCCCGCCCCTGCCCTGATACCTGTGGCGACACGCCAACAATACGGGAGGACGCATCCCTTGCGGAGGCTGAAAAAACGTACCGTTAACCCTTACCACACTATGTGACTCTTATTTTGTATGCGTGTATGTGAGGATATGTTGTGCGCGAATGTGTGTGAGTTTGTGATTAACTTGCCACGCATACCTCAGTGGGCCTTATCCAACCTGAAATAAACAAATCTGGACATTTTAGTGCACAAAGTGAGTGAATGTTTTGGTGGGGTTGATGGCCCTTATATACTGACCCACCAAAAATCGCTGCTCTTGAGGAACAATGAAGTGCTATGACTGATCTACTTTTTGCACAATGTCTATCAAGTTGTTCTTTGCATTTTACAGTAAATGCCACTTCATCCTTTACCTGTCAGTCTATGAAAACATACCACAAAATCTCTGCTGAATTGGTATTCGGAGCGCGTGTCTGTGCGTGTGTTTGCGTACATATCGGGGACCGAGAGAAAGCCGTAGATGAGTATGTCTATGTACATTCAAAGATGAATGTTTTGTAATTGTGAGTGTAAAATTATTCCAGATGTCAGATTATTATGTGTGTGCATGCTGGTTTAATGAGAATGGGGATCTGTTCTGTGGTACTTGTAGAATGTAGAGTTTACGGGCCTCAGTGTATGTATATTTTGTGGATGTGTATGATATGTATACTTCAATGTGGGCGTGTGCACATTTTCTGTTCGTTTTTAACTTCTGTGCAGTTTCTTCCTTCAGGATTTTCTGTTTTGTTAAAGAACACAAAAACAGACATGGGGGATTTTAATATGCACTTTTTATCATTGTTTTATGTGTTTTTTTTATTGTGGTTTGTATTCTGGAAGCATGCTCACGGAGTATGTAGGGTGTTTGTACAGTGCAAAAAATGAAAGAAAACAGAAATACTTCTGTTCATCCTAAGACTGGAAATATTTTCTTTTTATTGTGCGTAAACTGTGACAATTAAAGGAGATTTTAAAAGCTATTTGAAGGTTTTTTGTATTTAATTAATCTAAATGATTGGGTTGTTTTTGGTGTTTAGCAAAGTTGAAGTTTCTACACTGTAAAAACTGAAAATTACTAGGTGTAATTTAATGTAGACCAGCTGATTCAAGCAAATACAGACATTTGAACAATGTGTTCATATGTACAACTATCAGATAAGATAATTTAGATAAAAACAATACCATTAATCCATAAAAGATGCATCAAATTCACTATTTAAGTAGCAATAAACAATCCTGTAATGTATATGGGCAATTCTAGAGTTATGGATGTGACATTTTCAGTCAAAACCTGAAATTAAATTCCCACAGAATGTATTACATTTACATTTAGGCATTTAGCTGAGGCTTTTATCCAAAGCGACTTGCAAATATTAGGAGACAAATATATATCTATATCTATATATATAATCTGTTTCTATCATCTGTTTATAGTCCAGACATCAAAATACATACACGAGTTATCTATTTTAAACATGGAAATATACATGCGTTATGATTGTGGCAAAAAAGGACACAAGTTTGACAGGCAACATGAAACAAAATGCACAAACCATAAGCAATAGTAGCTAACAAATGGAGAAGTGATGACTTTTATTTTAATTTTCATGTACTCATTTATCAAAAATATAAACCGTTATGAATGTGATGGTTCTAAAAACAGCACTTTATCTGAGTATAAATAGAAAATTATGATTTAAACAAAACAAATGCTTTAAAAACTGACCTCACATGAGTATTTAAACCAAATATTGACATCTGATTGATCAGTGTGATGACAACCTTAAAAACGTCTTGGTAAGGTTGATATTCGCATAAAATTGCCATATTTGTATCTTTAACATAAAAAACAATTGGTCCCAAAACAGGTGTATGCGGGAGTTTATGCCGCGCGCTCACGGCCACCTGACCTCGTTGCGCGCTCCCGTGCAATCTATAGCCCTGTCACCGGCTCGCGAGAAATAGCCCGACACCGACAGCCGTTTCGAAAATAGACAAGACCGCTTTGACCCCCTCCTGCCCATGCACCCCTCCCTATCTCTCCTCCAGTACCCCACATATACACCTCTCTCTCTCTATCTCTCTCTCCGCTCGTGCTCGTGAGCTGGACCTCGCGCGAGTCCGCATCAAGTTTTAGACCTGGAATAAAAACGCGACGCAAACTTTATAAAAGCGTAACGTACAGACAACCGGTTAGCCGACTCGGGAACGGGGAAGAGGAGATATAACGACACATTTTGGGCTTATTCCCGGACACACTGAGGTGAGAGATTGATTGCGTTGGCGGTTACGCAGTTTATGATGACCTTACGGAATGCTGCATTGTGACGACATGCGCGTTTGTACTTTTGGGAAGTTCTGACGCGTTTACCAAAAGCGGTATTTACAGTTTTCCTTTGAAGTGTTTGTAAGTAAAGGCAGGTGTGCGCATACCTGTGGTCATAAGAGAGAAACGGACCCACAGATATATTTTCATTTTGTCTCTCAGTAAATGTGGAAGGGTCGTGTCTGGAGGGGGACACGCGTGGACAGTTTTGGCATGACTATATTAGGAAAGTGAGCGTGTCTGAAGACGCTTCTCACGCGGGACAGGGCAGTTCTGATGGTGGTTGAGCTACATCAACACTCATGTTGTGTAGAAACATGTCAGTGTCTGTTCATTAAGATTCATTTACAATCTAAAGGAAATAGTTGTTAATTGCCTTTTACAGTTGTAGACGTATTTATTTTTTGTTCTGTGCGCTACGTCTTCCAGCTCTCTCTCTCTCTCTCTCTCTCTCTCTCTCTCTCTCTCTCTCTCTCTCTCTCTGTCTCTCTCTCTCTCTCTCTCTCTCTCTCTCTCTCTCTCTGTCTCTCTCTCTCTCTCTCTCTCTCTCTCTCTCTCTCTCTCTCTCTCTCTCTCTCTCTCTCTGTCTCTGTCTCTGTCTCTCTCTCTCTCTCTCTGTCTCTGTCTCTCTCTCTCTCTCTGTCTCTCTCTCTCTCTGTCTCTCTCTCTCTCTCTCTCTCTCTCTCTGTCTCTCTCTCTCTGTCTCTCTCTCTCTCTCTCTCTCTCTCTCTCTCTCTCTCTCTCTCTCTGTCCTGTCTCTCTCTGTCTCTCTCCTCTCTCTCTCTGTCTCTCTCTCTCTCTCTCTCTCTCTCTCTCTCTCTCTCTCTCTCTCTCTCCTCTCTCTCTCCTCTCTCTCTCTCTCTCTCCTCTGTCTCTCTCTGTCCTGTCTCTGTCCTCTGTCTCTCTCTCTCTCTCTCTGTCTCTGTCTCTGTCTCTCTCTGTCTCTGTCTCTCCTGTCCTGTCTCTCTCTCTGTCTCTCCCTCTCTCTCTCCTCCCCTGTCTCTCTCTCTCTCTCTCTCTGTCTCTCTCTCTCTCTCCTCTCTCTCTCTCTCTCTCTCTCTCTCTCTCTCTCTCTCTCTCTCTCTCTCTCTCTCTCTCTCTCTCTCTCTCTCTCTCTCTCTCTCTCTCTCTCTCTCTCTCTCTCTCTCTCTCTCTCTCTCTCTCTCTCTCTCTCTCATTGTCCTGTATGAGTTTATATATAGTGCAGTTGTGTTAGTTATGCAGAATGTGTGTCTGTTTGTTTGTGTCAATCATTTGGCGAAACTTCCACAAATAATATAATACTAGCCTGTAGTAAGACAACTATGATGAATATGATGATTAAAAATAAAAATAAGTATAATAAAATGTATTAGGCTACTATTAAAGTTCAGTTAGTGTCTCATTAGCCACAAGAGTTTGACTCTTTTTTATATGTGGCAATAAGCTGTAATAAACCATTTACATTTTTTAAAATAAAATGTATATATTAATTCAAGTATAATTAAAAAGTATAATTAAAAAATCATAGTCACTCAAAAAACCTGATAACTGTAACAATACAATTTAGATCAGAATTAGATATTTTTTTCAAAAATTTTTAAAGTCTTTTATTTTTGTAATTTTAGGTATTTTTATAAAATACAGTAACATTTAATTAATTTTTTGTTCATGTTTATTGTTATGAAAATTTGTCAAATATTTAATCTTGAGTCTTATATCTTTCCATCAGTTTATAGTTTGTCATGATTAGATGAAAATTCAACTATGAAATAATAAATTAAATAGGAAAATAACATGAAGACAATAACCTGAAGAACGGTGACAGAAAACAGGGACCAGCCACCTTAATTGAATTTTCCAGCCAAATTGGTTCTACTAGTCCAAAATGTATTGGAATATAATTCTAATCTGTCTTTGCAATATTTTATTAATCACGGTTAATTACAGTGAGATTAAAATTTTCTATTTTACAACTACAGCAGTGATGTTTTTAACATCCACCTGCATGTCAAAGCCAATAGCCAGCACAATCCAAAAAACACAGTGATTGACCTGCCGTTCCTGTCCCAGAAAACATTCTGTAACTGTAAAGTTTCTCAGGATGAAAATATACTGTAAATTGTAAGTTTCTCTTTATAAAAGCATTTGCTAGTTGCATAAATGAGAACTATAGTCTGTAGATGTATTCTACCAATATTTAAAATGGTGTTTTAGCAATTCATTATAAAGTCTTTAATATAAAATATTAAACTTGTTTTCAATTTGAGATATTCTGTACCAGCTGGTAAACAATAGCATGGGTTATATTACAGGAACAAATAAAATGTCTGTCCTTTGCATTGCAAGAGTCTGCCAAATATAACATACAAATGTAATATGTATATTGATTTATATGTATAGTTTATTTTCTATTCTTTTCATGATTTTTACAGCAATGAGTCGCAGCATTGTGCGCCAGAGTAAGTTCCGGCATGTTTTTGGCCAGGCAGCAAAAGCGGAGCAGGGTTATGATGATATTCGGGTGTCCAAGGTGACGTGGGACAGCTCTTTCTGTGCAGTAAACCCAAAGTTTTTGGCAGTTATAGTGGAGTCCAGTGGAGGCGGGGCTTTTTTGGTACTGCCTCTCTCAAAGGTAAGTGGTTTATGCGCAGAACTGTTAAACATTTCTGGCCCTATTTTCTCTGTAGTCAGAGTAACTGATTTTCACAGTAATCTGCAATAATCATGTAAATTATGCATCTTACATACATGCTTTATAAACGTCTTTTATCTTGGTGTGGTTATATTTATGGGTTTATTTGTTTAAGAATCTTAGCCCTGGTTTATGGTAAGGGTGCCCTTCCCCCTCGTGTCTTTCATTTCACCCACTAGAAACACATGGGTGAACTCCATGGAAACACGGTACACAACATACATACATCGTGCTGTCCGAAACTACTCCTGTCACATACTGTGAAGTGTTGAAATAGTTTGTGGGCATAGTGTAATTCGTATAGAAGTTTTTCTATAATCAGCGTTTTCAGCAGATGGTTTTGATTAGTTTTATAAACTAAATTTTGTGAGTGATTAAAGGTTAAACTTCCTCTGAGTGATCTGTATGGGCTTTGTGCAAATTGTGTGGAAAGTGTAAATAATTTAAAAACGAATGGCAAAAATTAATTAGCCATTTATGTGTACAGTTTGTGTGTTTCCCTTCTGTCCCCTTTAATGCTGACATTATATTAGGTACATTAAGCAAACGTTTAATATTTTGATACTTAATGACGCCAATGGAGAACCATTTTTTGGTTCCCGTTCTGTCAAAAGTTCTTAAAAGAACCATTTCTGTCTTAACAGAAAGTTTTCTGGTTGTTAAATGTTGTTCGTGGAAAAATGGTTCTTCTATGGCATCCTGAAGCACCTTTATTTTTAAGAGTGTAAATGAATGTACACATACAGTAAAGTTCCCAAGTGAGTATATTTTTAAATAATGTGCTTATTATATTTTTCATATAGTTTATCAAGTTAGTACAGCACAACCTGATTTTACAAGTAACACTGACCCCAAACATTATTTAAGCAGTAACAACAAATCACACGATTGCCATCTGTAAACTGACGCTACACATAAACATCCTTCTAAGAACTGTTTTCTTTGGCATTTGTGTATTAGTGTCAACCAACCAAAGGGTACATTTGAGAAAAGTAGTACCCAAGTACCCATTACTATGACGATGTTTTTGTTGGTTAAATTCAACATTAAAACAATGTCACTTGCCTTTATATTTTGTTATCTAATAAAATAACACTTTTGTGATTTAAATGTCTAAATAGCTGCTTTTGGGGCTACTGTAGATGCTTGCATGTAAATATGATTTTGATGTTGGTTACGTGGTCAACTACTGCAACTATCTAGCACAGATGAGTTTGTCTAGAAACATACTTGTTAAGAAAGTTATTCCTATGTGGAGATTATTCCCAAGAGAGACCTCACATTTGGTATTTAAACTACCAAATATTGACATCTAGGCTATCAGTGTGTTGAAAATCAAATTTTTTCATAACAAAGTAGACATTTGCATGGAATTGCCCAGGTCCTTTTTTGTGCATTTGGGTCGATTCTTTTAGGGTCCAGGTATTAATGGCCTTATAGTCGAGACCAACTGCCGAGTCACGAGCATATGTCAGCAGGCCTGGATAGACACGCTATAAATACCCAGCTGGCCATCTCCCCTGCGCTCGGTCTCAGCAAGCCAAAAGAAAAACTCCCTTTTCAACGGCTCATCACAGGGTTATAAATACACAGCAGGAGTATGAGGAGAAGACTGGAGGAGAAGCGGCCCAACACGTGTTTACACCAGACCAACACCAATAACAGAGAAAGTTACAGCGCTGATGACAATGTCGTAAACCCCGTCGGATAACTTTGTCAGTTTAGCAATACACATATAGAGCTGATAATAGGCAAGAAAGTTAAACTTGAACCTGGACGTCACCCTTTGATTAAATGACATAAAAAAATAAAAACATAATCCTTTTGTTTTTTTGTTTTGCTGTGATACAGGTGGGCAGAGTGGACAAAAACTACCCTTTAGTGATTGGACACTCAGGTCCTGTTCTGGACATTGACTGGTGTCCACATAATGACAACATCCTGGCCAGCTGTTCTGAAGACACAACTGCTATGGTAATCATTACAACAACCACACATGAATGACATTTACCAGCGTTACTTTAAAACACGTGAAGCATGGTGGCAAAGATCACAGAGACAATAGTCCTAAGAGATGCAATGACTAGATGTACTGTAATAGTGTGGGGAAAGAGCTGGTATTTATAAACACATGTAAACAGACGCTCAAGGTCAGAAACACGTTCATAGATTGGCCAGTAATAATGACAGATGAGAAAAGATGGACAGAAGGTTTTAGGGAAGAATCATTACATTTTAAGAAAAAAATCAGAGTGTGAAAAAACCCATCTTTAAATGACTTTAATGAAGTCCTTAGCACTGCATCCACTCACAAAAATAAAACTTTTGATATATTTACGGGAGGAAATTTACAAAATATCTTTACATAATATCCTAATGATTTTTAGCATAAAAGAAAACCGACCCATACAATATATTGTTGGCTATGGCTACAAATATTTGCTTTATACAAAAAAGAGGTTTAAAATTCTTACCCCTTTATTGGGTTTAAAATCCTAACAAAGCTTTTCAATACACCTGTGTAAACCTGAGGACAACTGAAACCAGCTGGTTAAACGTCTCAAAAATTAGGGTTTTTTTGTGCTTTAAAATGCTGGTTTATTATTTTGTTCTTTATTGAAATGGATGATTCAATTTCCCAAATGGAGCCTCTGTACATTTGTGTGTGTTGTCAGTGAGTATATTAACTAAAAGTATTATATAATCAGTTCAAAACAGATATCAAATTCATTTAGTTATTACAGCTTATGAATGCTATTAGCGCTATTTCATGACATCACGTTACAAACGTGTATGGCATGAGCTGTATGTACTTGTGTTAGAGAGGTTAACTGCAGCTGTCATCCATTACTTCTGCTCGCTTCATACAGCAGGAACATTCTCTGAACTGAAATCACTAGACAGTAAATCTGTGTCTTCATCCAAGCAGCTCATTTAATATGCTTATTTAACAGACTTGTGTACGATTTTTTGCTTCAGTGCCTAGAAGACATATTTAGCCAATAATTAGCCTCTACTGTGACCTTAATAATGTTTTTGTCCCTGGAGCTTTTAAACTAAAAGATGAGCCACCTTTGTGCTAAAATAACTTCAATTTTAGAAAATAATGGTTTTATACCTGCTTCAATACTCTTCAATTATCTAAGCCACCTAGTGAAAGTTTGTCGTAGGTATTTACACTTCATGTTTACAATTAATAACATAATTACAATAAACAAAAATATGTATCAATTAGGGGTGGGAATCTTTAGGTACTACGCGATCCGATCCGATTCTGGGACTCACGATCCGATTCCAAAACGATTCTTCATATAATTTTTTTGCAAATATGATAAATTTGCATTTTAAATAAATAAAGAGTTTTTATGCTTTTTGTTTATAGTTAGAATCTCTTTGACAGTATTCCCATCTTGAAGTTTCATTTTATTGCTTTTATTTTAACAAAGTTATATTCAGGATGAACAAGTTCTGACATAGAATCGATTCTGAATCTTTGAGAATCGATTCAGAATCGTTAGAGAAAGAATCCCGATGCATCGATGCATCGATTTTTTCTCCCACCCCTAGTATCAATGCAACTTTCATGAAGCAAAATCACTAATCACTATCCTTCTGCTGGAAGAAATAGTCCCTGAGCGACTGTGATATATGTTTATGTGACTAAGGGTGCTGTTCAGTGATGCACACAATCATTGTATGAAGTGCTCATAGCTGTGATTTATCATGAATAAAACAACTATTGACCAATCAGAGTCAAGGAAAGAACCGTTTAAAAAATAAACAGCAAAATTATTCAGATGAACTAAAAGCACTTTACAATGCACAGATCCCATTTATAAACATTTGTCACATGTACTTTTCCACAGGTATGGCAGATCCCTGACCACACCCCCTGCCGCCCCATCAGCGAGCCCATCGTGGTGCTGGAGGGTCACTCTAAACGCGTGGGCATCATTAAATGGCATCCCACTGCCCGCAACATACTCCTCACTGCAGGTAAAGACCCGTCTGCACACTGCCAATGTTGTGTTTAACACCTCCAAATAAACGTGACCCTGTCTGTGTAAACCCAGCTCAAGTCATTTTTTGTTATTTACTCTTTACTACATAAAATATAATATAATTTTGATATCTTTAATATTGAGGAAGGATTGAAATCAATGTTTAGGAAGCCAAATTTCTGTATTTTATTTATGGAAAATGAGTGTCACTAAAATCATTCATTTCAGTATTTAACATCATTAATTTCAATATAATAAATAGACACTTGTGCTCTGTATCTTAAAATCTTTCATATAATAATTTTCAGCAGTCAACACCCATTACCTATTTTTGTCAATTATATGGCTATTACTTATAATTAGATATTAAGACTTTAAAGGGATAGTTCACCCAGATATAAACATTATGTCATAATTTTTTCACCCATATGTCATTCAAACTCTGTATATGATTCTTTCTTTTGTGGAACACAGAAGAAGATATTTTGGCAAACGCTGGTTACGGCACCCATTGACTTCCATTGTATCTTGTGTTTATACTATGAAAGTGAATGTGTGCCGGTAACCTGCGTTTGCAAAATATCTTCTTCTGTGTTCTGCTGAAGCAAGAAAGTCATACAGGTTTGACATGACATGAGCGTGAGGAAATAATCAAAGAACTATCCCTTTAAGATGGAGTCACAAAAGCCTCATGTCGCCCTACAAAACATCAACAAATGCAAAGTTAGAGGACATTTAAGGCCCATAATGAACAAAATAATACAATAAAAGCCATGAGAATCCCTGCAGCTGTGTAGTATATTCAGTGTGCTTGTGTCTCAGGCAGTGATAATCTGATCATCATCTGGAACGTGGGCACTGGAGAAGCTCTGATCACTATGGACGATCATCCTGACCTCATCTACAACGTCAGCTGGAACTACAACGGCAGTCTCTTCTGCACCTCCTGCAAAGACCGCCGTATCCGAGTGTGTGATCCCCGCAAAAACGAGGTGTTGGCGGTAAGCGTTACGACAATGTTTTCGGTAAACCCACGGATCTGCCAGTGCCCTTATAAACCCAATTCCTGTTTTTAAAAGGTGATTGAAATGATCCTTGTTTTTAGGAGAGACTGGCCCCACATGAGGGCATCCGGCCGATGAGAGCCATTTTTACCAAAGAGGGCAATATTTTCACTACAGGTTTCACCAGGATGAGCCAGAGAGAGCTTGGCCTGTGGGATCCGGTAAAAAAAATGCTCTCTGTATTTGCTTTTATATATATATATATACTATATTTATTCCCTCTGCCTGCCTAATGATCTATAAATTCACATTCTGTTTTGTGTTATTTTAGACTAATTTTGAAGAGCCCATCGCATTATTGGAGTTAGACACCAGTAATGGAGTTTTATTGCCTTTTTATGATCCAGACACCAACATTGTGTATCTTAGCGGCAAGGTCTGACTCCACGTTTCATCTCGTTTGTTTTTATATTCAAGCCGGTTCTCTAAAGTTTCCTGTAATGCTTTATTGGCTCTGCAGGGTGACAGCAGTATTCGGTATTTTGAGATCACAGAGGAACCTCCTTATGTTCATTACATCAGCACATACAGTAGCAAAGAGCCCCAGAGAGGAATGGGCTTCATGCCCAAGAGAGGAGTTGATGTCACCAAGTGTGAGATCGCCAGGTCAGTGAGAGGGATGTATATGAACCGTTTTTTCATTTTTATCTTGTTAAACATTCTTTAATTTAAAAATGCAGCATTTGCATGTGAAGTGTTTTCATGTTGACTTTAAAAAGTATTTGATTGTTTTCATGTAGATTATATAAACTCCATGAAAGAAAGTGTGAGCCTATCATGATGACAGTACCCAGAAAGGTAAGTGCATATTTTTTGTTGATCCTTTAACCAAGGGGTTTATAAACGGTTATGTTTAGCTGAACACCCTTGATCTAAAGTTTTCACTTGAAGTACAACCTGTGATTTTAAGTAAATGTTTTAATAATTTAATAGCACATTTGCATGTCTGTTGCAACTTCAAATACGTTTCATCAAGTTTTTATCTGTAGTATTTTACATAGTTATTGCTATTATTACCTGTTATTGGACCTTCATCTGCAAATTTTCTTTTATTGGTACATGAAACGTACCTGTCCTTTTTGCATGACTTCACGGTTTTCTGATATATTCGTATTCTGACATGTGTAATGGTCACATGACATACAGATTAAACAAATAAAATATGGTTTTTGTTGGTGTTTATTTTTTAACAAAATTGTTTGTTTACATTGTATGATTAAATTGTAAATAATTTAAACTCAACTCACGAACCCATTGCAAAACTATTTACTTTAATATTTAAATTCTAAATCATGACAAACTGTATTTTAATGAAAAGGTCTAAGACTAAAAAATAT
Source organism: Beaufortia kweichowensis (assembly GCA_019155185.1). Classification (NCBI taxonomy): domain Eukaryota; kingdom Metazoa; phylum Chordata; class Actinopteri; order Cypriniformes; family Gastromyzontidae; genus Beaufortia; species Beaufortia kweichowensis. The sequence goes on along the minus strand of CM032812.1, from coordinate 14,117,883 downwards.
TTGACACATTTTCATAACAATAAACATAAACTAAAAACAATTTAAAAAAATAAAATAGTCTATTATAAAGTATAAAAGTGTATATAATACAATCATATAAATTAACATCATTTAATTGATTGTGAATAACCAGTAATTAAAAACAAACAATATCATTTATCATTAGTCTTGTTTAATAAAAACTTTTATCATAATGTTCTTCATTGCTAGTTTATAACAATAATATTTTAATTAATTTTAACAGATCGAACCTTATTGTAAAGTCTTACCAACATTTCTATGTTTATTCAATGTTTGCAAACTCATCAGAGTGTATTAATGAGATCATGTAAAGAATAAGCGAAATATTCCTTACATCCAAGATCAATCTAATCAGTTTTCTCTTACTCTGTTATTATGATGTCAGTCGGACCTGTTCCAGGATGACCTGTATCCAGACACGGCAGGTCCAGAGCCAGCACTGGAACCCGAGGAATGGATGGAGGGGCGAGATGCAGACCCCATACTGGTGTCCATGAGAGATGGTTATGTTCCTCCAAAGAGCAGAGAGCTGAAGGTGGCCAAGAAGAACGTTCTAGACAGCAAGCCTGCCACACGCAGAAGCATGTCTGTTGTAGATGGAAGCAGTTTGCCTGTGAGTAGTACATCATATATTCCTGATCTTCATATGTGTTCCTTCTAGCATCTTCAAGATCTCCTTCTTTAGAAGATTCTAGGGTTGGGAATTGTTTTAGTACCGCAATCATTAAATTTCTTACAATTCCCATTCCTCGAATCTAAACAGTTCTGACCATTTCCTGAATGATCCTTCTCTTGACTAGCTCTCTTTCCTTTCCCCCCTCTCATTTCTGCACTTTTGTTTCCTTTTTATCTGTCTTGTTCTACTTCCTGTCCCCATCCTACCTTTTCTCTCTTTCCATCTCTTTCCATCACTAGCCTCAATTGTTGGAGAAGCTCGTTGAAGAGATCCAAAGTCTGAAGGCTACGGTTCTCTCTCAGGAGAAGCGAATCTGTGATTTAGAAAATAAGCTGTCCAAGTACACTAATGGCACAGTCTGAGCCTGTGCACACTGCTAACCCCTCACAGGTCACTCCCAATCAACCGTCATTCACGTTTATCATGAGTTTACATTATTCACTCCAGTTTAACTGGCTGCATCACCAGTGAGAATGAGAATCACTTGCACTTATTCTTACCAAACCTTCTGGAGCATTACATGAGCAACTTTGCAAAAGCATTTATAATGTTCCAAAACTAGTATTTTTCGGATGATTTATAGTACATGTGCTAGTACACAATATTAGCCTTATTCCTTAATTGCTGAAGGAAAAGGCTCGTTACAAATCCTTGCAGCTTCACAAGAATGTAGCTACAGCTTCCTGCAGTGTTTAACCATCACGGTTTCTTCTGTAGTGTGTATGTGAACATACCTCATTGTATAGAGCAGGACCTGGGATCACACAGTAGCGTATGTAGCTCTTATTCGGCCAAGCAAGATCTATGACATGACTACAGTATGTCAGAATAGATTACTTGCCATTTTAAATGAATAGTTCACCATAAATGTCACTCCTAAAGGTGGCGTTTAGCATAATGTCCAATTTGATATAATAAATACAATGACAATAATGGAACACTGGGCTGAAAATCAGCATTGGATACAGTATAAGACGTTGTTCAGAGCATCCTTGCCTACAGAGAAAACAATCACTAGACGGGTGCCAGGAGGATATGACAAGAAGATATAAATATTATAAAAGTGGTCTGTATCATTCATGACCTATATTCCAATAGCTTAGTGTAAATACAAGCTGGAAATCATTTAAGCTTTCAAGTTTTATATCTGCTTTTGCACATTTAAAAATGGCTTCAGAAGTCCATGAGTCACATTCATTTTGTGTATTGATCTGATGCTGTTCTTTAGAAAATGTCAGCCCCAGTATGTATTCAACTATAATTGTTTTATTACAAGGAATAAAATACAAACAGAATGACATGAGAAAATGACAAAATTTTCATATGTGGGTGAACTATTCATTTAGGTCAGTGGCATTTAGCTCTTTAATAAGATCTATATCTTTGTGTAAACTACTAATAATAATGTAATAGTAAACTAATAATAATAATAATAATAATAATGATCATCAAAACCAAATTGGATGTTTGCATAGACGGTTCAAACTGTCTCTCATGAAGTGTTATTGGCTCCTTCACACGTCTGCTTTTCCAAATTTGACCAACACAAAACTCATGTGGCTTCTGTTTAACATTTCAAAATGTAAATACTATAGTAGAAAAACAACAACATAAAAACAGTAAAATATCAAAACCAAAGACATTGTTTTATGTTTAATGTAGAGCATAATTTGTGAGTATTACGGTTTGAATAAAACTCTTTTTGTACAAAAGAATTTCATGCATTGTCACTTTCTGTTTAAAATGCAAACGCACATACCACTTCCATCTTCCGTAGGTAATTATTCTCCCATAACTAGCTCATTTATTCCAAGACACAACTTCCTTTGCTGTGTTTATTATTCAGTTTTTGGACCATACAGTTTGTTCTAGTATATAAACAACCCAAGAGCAAAGGGGACTAGTGTGGGTGCAATATCCTCAAGGTCTCTTACCTATTGAAATATCTGCTGTTAATGTCACTCATCAATGTGTTTCACCTCTGCAAAACTTAAAGTGAGATCTGATTCCCGTAAAACTGCAAGAATGATTGAATTTCAGATACTTGAGTGGCAAAAACTCCATTAGTTCCACTAGATGGTAATTGCACTGCTTCTTATAGTGGGTCTGTGTGGGTCAGTTTGGTTAATGATTTCTGGGGGAGCGGAGCAAACATGTTTGCAATGGGTACATGAGAAGGTGCAAGTCCATTTAGGCTGAATTACAAGTGAGAGTAAGGCAAAGCATTCAGATTAAAGATATTTTCAGGTGTTCCTCTTAGGCACTACCGGTAGTACATCAGGATATACACCTACTGGCTACAGGTTGGGAACCAAGATGTGGGTCGTCTTGTTTTGCCTGTTACCTTCTCTGATGTTTGTCGTAGTTTCTATTCTGCTTCGAAGGAACTGGATTCGTCATCTTGCAGAAAGTGCTCTTCAACGGTTGGGATGTTTAATGTGGACTATAACCTGTAGACTTCTGAAACTCCCGTATTCTTCAGTATCAGAATCAATTGAGAAACTGCAGCCAGAAGTTAAACTGATCTGCAAACCCACAGCACTAGGCAGCTACCTGAAGAAGCACTGCTGTGCTTTGGCCCGCCCTCCACTGGCAACATGGCCTCAGTCTGACCCTCATCTTCAGATAATCACCAATGTCATGTGGCCCACAGTTGAAGGTGCTGAACTTCAAGGAGGAGTCTGCTTTACAAGGGATCACCTTCTCCTGCAGGATGGAGGTATAGTGGCCCTGGACTGGGTTGTTGGTCAGACCAAAAGGGAACATCATCCAGGAGGAAGAGCTCCAAGACTCCACTCTAGCAATCCAGCTATTGTTATTTTGATTCCCAATGCTCTCGGTCGAGTGACCCCACATTTGCTCAAGTTGTGCCATCAGGCTCTGCAGCGGGGTTTTTATCCAGTTGTGTTCCATCGTCGTGGTCACGGTGGCTGTCCACTTACTACTCCCCGCTACCAGGAGTTTGGGAATCCTTCAGACCTCATGCAGGCTGTGACGTACCTGCGGAGCCATCATCCATCTTCGACTCTTCTTGCAATAAGTGAAGGCTCAGGATCAGGCTTGCTGCTGTCTTATCTGGGGGAGTGTGGTTCTTCATCTTACCTGATGGCTGCTGCTTGCATCTCTCCAGTGTTTCATGGACAACTGTGGTTTGAGTATGAACTACCTTGGCTCTATCACCGGGTAGCTCTCATCTACCGGAAGTTTCAAATAAGCAGGTAGCCAGACCGGTCTATGCTTTATATTATCTTGCATGTAGATTGCAAACCAAGTATCTTTTAGTAGTACAATCTCTTTGAATTTAAACATTTGGATTTTTTCACAGGTACGCCACTGCTTTGAGCGCCGTGATGGACGTTGCAAAAATTCTACGTTGCACTTCCCTGCGAGATCTGGAGGAATTCATGTTCTGTAGGCAGCAAGATCACAAAATATTAGACTCCATGGACCATGTTCAAAAGGACAATTCAAAGTTATTATCAAAGCCTGACTGGGTAGGTTACTGGGACAGGAACGAACCTTTGCGAGATGCAGATGAAGTGGCAGTGCCGGTACTCTGTTTGAGTAGCAAAGACGATCCCCTTCTGCCACCTCTTTCCACTTTACCCGAGACACTTTTTCACAACAGCCCTTACTTCCTGCTGGCCCAGACGGAACAGGGAGGCCACTGCGGCTTTATGCATAAAGATGAACGTGGAAATACTACTTCCTGGAGCCATTCTGTAGTGCTGGAATATTTTCGTGTGGTTGCTGATTTTTTGGGTTAGAGGAAAAGAACGGGTTTAAGGATGTTGTTGCACAGGGTTGCAGTCATGGCCTGAGGCACAGCGCCAGTACCGTACTGTCTACAAGGAGGAGGTCAACTATGCTACGGAAAGAAAGGCCTGTTGTTAGCTTACGAAGACGTCAGACCTCAACTCCCTCTGATACCTTCAGCTTGGAAGAGCAGCAAGAGGATTTTACTTGGAATAGGTCCTACACTCGATAATTGAGAGGAGCAGGTGGTGTGCAAAGAGCACGACAGATTGACTGTGCAGCATTTACTACAGCACAGAATGTGTGAGGTGTAACACAGCAAAGTATTCAAACATGCAAAATGACAAACCAGAACCAAGACATACTAAAATTACTTTATTACAGTTGATTTTTGTCCAGTAGCCCTCTGCCAACAAAAGAAGTAATTACAAACAAAACATTACATTTGTCCCCGTATAAGTTGTTCTGATATTTTGTACATTTTAATTCACTTGTTAAAATGTTTTTTGTTATTAATAGCCATAACAAATTGTGTAATCTCTCCAACATTTAGTTTTTCACAATCTATACATTTTAATACAGGTTATATATGGATTGTTATGATAATGTTGAAGCAAGGAGACAATGACCACCAACAGATGAAATACTGGTAAACACACTGTACAGGGATGTAGCCCTTCCTTGACTGATATCCACCGATGTTTTCACACTTTTTAAAAGGTCATTAAAACAACAATGGTGAGGGCTTCCAAGAAAATCAAATCTCTAACAGGGCACACCCCTTTCTTTTGAATCATACTTCATGACCCTGCCTCATCATTCAGGCATGATAGACTGTGGAAGAATGACTGTGATATCATGTTTTGAGTCTATGGCTGCTCCTCTGGTCCAGTGATTCAGAATGACTAAATGAATGGCATGTTAATGTCATTTTATTAGGGTCAGATATCTCAAGGCCATGTTATTTTGTTACATTTGGCCCAAATCTTTAGCATTGGCTACGGAGTGGCTCAGTTGGTTTAGTTCGACTGAGATACTTGGCATCTTCAACCTGTAATCCCATGCATATACCCAAAGTGTGCCAAGCGTGATGTTCAGAGATGATGGATATGATAGGCAGCACCGACACTTGTGCTTAAGAGCTCTAAAGCATGATCACTTTCCCAAATAGGAGGTACAGAAATACAAAATGTGAATGGCTACTGCACCAAACTTCTGGAAAGTTTCTGGAAGCCATTCTGTAGTAAGCATGATGGCAGTTTTTCCTGTTTCGAGATGAAGGAAACTACATGGAAGTTTCAGATGATGATTCTGCTGGTTCACAGGTAACATCATACTGTACTGGCACTACTGAAAATGGTCATTCATACCTCTGAAAGCAAGAGGAGCAAGAAGCAAAGACAGAATGATGAAAAGGACTAGATTGTGTAATATTTTCTGCATGAGAAAAGTCAAATTTCTGGGGGAAAATTTATTTGGCTTCGCTTGACACCTCTGAGAATATGCTTTGTGTATATACTTATATATATATATATTTTTTTTTTTTCTTAAATAATCAATATTAGAAACCAAGGTGTTTTTTTTCCTTTTGTCTTCACATTCAAGCAATTAAATTTTAGTCTAGTTTTAACCAGTCAAAACTGGGCCATTTATTCATTTATTTAAATTTCTAAATTTACAATATACACAAACTTTTTTCTATACATCCCACTTCAAACTCCTGACTCTCCGCAACGTTTTATCTTCTTTCTGACCTTTCTCGACGTTTCAATCACTTTTTCTGCATGCTGTGATAAGGGTTCAGTTGGAGGGTGGATGTTGGGCAGCAGTCGCCGGAGCTCTGGGGTGGGCGTGGAAGAGACAAAGGCATTGCAGGGACGACAGCAGCGGCACCCACCCGCCCAGCAAAAACATTCAGCGGTCTCAAGCCTACCCAACCCAGACCTCTCCGCCCATAAAATCCACACAACACGCTCTTGTCAAACCCGGCCTGAGAAAGGGGAGGAGGGGGCACCAGAAGTTCAGGAGATACTGTAGTGCTGGATGAAGAAGCTTGGTATATAACTGTAGTGCTTAATAAAGAATAGAAGGGACGATAAAGTGCTTGTCTGTGAGGTTATGCTCCGTGAAAATTGCAGAACAAAAAGGTAAAGAACACAAAAGTCAACACAACAGGCTATTCTCCTTTTGCATAGTTGCGATTGTTAACTTTGGCATCACTAAATCAAATGGCTAAAAGTAACAATAATACACTTCGGCTTTGCCATACTGTTAATTACGAGTCAAGTTTTACCAAGCTTTTACACATTCACATAGCAAAACTTATTCTGCCCACTACCTGTGCAAGTCCCCTAAAACATCTCCAACATTAAAACGCTTGCATCTGTTCTTTTGGCTTACAAACACTGATGAGATGTCCTTTTACATGTACTGTGATTGAACATCACTACTGTGCTTTGTTTTCAGAGTTTTAAAAGCAAAATGGCATCCTGATCTCCACCCAAATGTGTTTTGGACCTGTAACTAAAATGGCAATGTATGGCAACATAAAACAAAGTAAAAATCTAGAAAAATCCTGGCAGCTGATGTCTTCACAGTATTTTTCAGAAGATGTTCTGGCACACAAAATAGTATATACTGCTTTAAAACACTTGTGCTTAATATTAATAAAAGACTAAACGAAAGAAACTCAAGTGCACTGTAAAGCTTGATTCATTCACATTCTGCTATCCAATCTTTCTATATATCATCTATGCAATCATTCACTTTTAAACTATGCACTTCACTCCAAAAACCAGCTGAAACAACCTGCAAGATCACGTTTAAAACTCGCTCCATAAAAACTCATACCCAACACCTTGAGTTCCTCATCTCACCTGTGAGAGGTAATGCACGGCATTCATAAATTCCTTCTTGGGATCATTTACGCTCTCATATTAATCCAACCCAAGAACACCATCTAAACGCACAGAGCATCCTGTCTACATTTAAAATCAAAGTGATCTGAAGAAACAAGTGGCCAGACCCTTCAAGTGCTCTTCTGCCTGACATCCATATAACTGGAACTACCCTGGACGCACAGCTATCCCGAAAACAAGAAATAAAGGGATGGGTTAAATAATGATCATGGTGCCCCTGCATCCCTATTGCATTCAGGGTCAAGACGGGTGTTGTGGGAGAGCAGCGGGCGGTCTTACGTGTAGGACAGGTGCGAGCCATTAGAAATCTGAGAGGCGATGCTGGCACTCCTGCTCATCCCCTGCTCGGTGCGGCCCCCCGAGGTGGCTCGCCGTACCGCCTGGGGACTGTTCCGTAGCCCACCGCCTCCCCCGCTCGAGCGATGACTGCCCCCAGACCCGTGGTGTCCCCTGGGAGTCGGTCCTCCCGAAGACAGGCCGTGACCCCAGGGCTGCTGGATCGAGCCGCTCTGGCTTGGATGATGGTGGTGGCCGTGCTGACCTCCGCCGTGGTGTCCACCTCCCCCAGTGTGACCCCTGAGAGCCTGCACCGTGCTGGGAGCCCCAGCTGCTCTGGGCGCCCGGAAAGCTGTGGCCATCCGACGAGGCCAAGCTGGAGAGCACCATGTTGCTAAAGCCCAGGCGCATGCTTTCGGAGTCGAACGCCTCAATCTCCCGAGCCTGTTTCTCTAGGAGGCTGCGGATTCGTTCGGAGCGTTCGTTCTGTAGGGCGACCATCTCCTCCTCAATCTGACACAAAATCAAAAACATTTCACCATCATGTTTGTCTGACTTCCAATCGGTTTGCATTTTAACATACCTTCTGCTCCAATAACGCCCGTCGCAACGAGACCCTCTGCTCCAGCTCTTTCCTCTCTCGCTCGTGCTGTGCGTCCGTCTGCATTTTGATCTTACTCTGGTAGGCGTTTAACAACTCCAGCTCCTGCTGCAGCTGCATCTTTAGCACCTGACACTCCGCCTCCTGTGCTTCGTCCAATCGCAGCTGCCGAGAGAAATAGGGGTGGGGTTACAACTATTTCGACACCAATCCTCGTTTCTCTCCGTTCTGTACTTACAGCTTGCGTGGAGAGCATGTCGTTGATGGAATGGTCGTACTGCTCTGCGAGGATGGCTAACTTGCGCGTTTGCTCCTCCTTCAATCTCTTCAGCACAGCCTTGTGGTCAGATTTGGGCATGGTCTCTAGGAGGTGGTTGCGTAGGGCCTTGTACTGCCGGGTCTGAATCTTACACGTGTCTTGGAACTGCTTCTTGATCTGGAGCTCTTTAGACTGATAATAAAAGAAAATGAATAATAACGTATCTAGCGCATTGAGGTCGCAACGCAAAGGTCACGGGTTCGATCCCGTGAAAACCCACACACCTTAAGGCTCTTAGGCTGCTGTCGGACCTCCATGACGTGCTTGCGGCGTAGCTCTCGCTCTCTGCGCTTGTTGTACTCCAGCTGATTGGTGAGCTCGGTCTGGTGCTGCAGACGGATGAGCTCCGTGCGCATCTTCTGGATGCTGCCCAGCTGCCTGACCTCCAGCTCCTGCATGGACTCGTGATGGCGGAGCAGCATGGCGTGTTCTAGATCTTTCTGTGTCTGGCGCTTATTAAGCTCCTGAAAACAGACAGAGCAATAGAAATGAACAGACTTGAGTTCATCTTTTTAAAGTTTTAAGTCATCAGGAATGTGATGTTACCTCCCGTACGAGGTCCTGCTCCACATTGTGTTTTGCGATAAGGATTCGCCGTTTGAAGCGACGACACTCCAGCTCCAGATACTGCCGCTGTCGGCGGAGCAGGTTGGCTTCCTCCTCAGCCTGATAATGCTGAAAGTTCTCCTTCTGCTTGGACAGCCACTCCTGCTTCTCCTTCTTAGGTGTGGACTGATTCTCATTCAGCTCCTGAACACAGCGAGAGTACCAGATATGGGTGTATATGAGGGGAAATTGCATATGGCACAATGGCATTTCAGACTGGTTCAGACGGACTTTTAAAACCGTTTCAATCAGTCCTATAAAATTATATTTGGAATCACTACACAATACTCCACTGAATATAAATGTATTTGTGCACATAAATGTACTAAATGGAATAAATATGTTAACTGTCACCATTTCTCAGGAGGGACACCTATGTTAATATTTCATAGTTGAACTTTAATCTAATCATGACAAACTATATATAGATTAAAAGGTGTAAGACTCAAGACTCAAATTTATATTTATTTAAATATTAAATTTATTATTAAATTTATTTAATAACAATAAACATAAACAAAGAAATGTTACTGTAATTTATAAAAATAACTAAAATGAAAAAAAAACATCTTACATTAATAATACATTATTATTGTTTTTTTTCTACTTTTAGCTTTAAACATTAGCAATATATTTAAAACAACAGCTGTTCCCATGTGTTGTAGGAACACATAACTGTGAACTAAATAAAGGACAAAAAAGCCACAATAATTCCTGAATATCTATACAAACACACACCTCTTTGAGTTGCTCCTTGCGTAGTTTATATTCTCGTTTCTGTGACTCCAGGAAGCTGCTGAGCTCTTTCTTCTGCTGGGCCTGAATGTGCTGCTGGAATTTCTTCTCATCGTTGGCGAAAGGACTTGGCCTACGGGCAAAACATTCATAAAAATGTCATGTTTAAAATACAAGTATGTGGATACCCAAATGCCATATGAGCTTGTAGAGAATTTCAGTTGAAAATTAATGAATTTACTCCAATTCGGACACAAGAGCTTTAAGTGAGATCAGCGACCGGATCCAATCTGCTGTCATAACCTCAGCAAAAATTTCTCTACAAATCTCCTTAGAAATGTATTTGTATGCCTACCAGGAAGAAGTTGTCCACATACTTTAGTGTAGATGATAGAAGAAGATTTTTATGTGATTAGGTAACTATAGTTGAGTGATGTAAGAGGAAGTGTGACATCTGGGACCATGGAATCCCCATTTCTTTATCAGTTTTTACACGTTACTCTGATAAATAGTATATTTGTGATAGGAGTGCACTCGGTTGATAAGGCAGATCATGTGCTTACATCTTTCTCCATGGCTGCTTGGTTTTTCTTCACCAGTTTCTCTATCTCAGCAGCAAAGCTGTTCCTCTGAGCCTCCAGCTCTTTGTCCAGCTTTAATCTGTGTTCATCCATCTCTGCTTTCAGCTTGTTCTCCAGCGCCATGAGATGTTTCTGGTGCTGCCGTCTCATGCGCTTGTAACCGGACATTTGCTCTCTCAGCTCGGAGTCCTGCTCGTGCTCCTGCATCTGCCTCGTCACCTGTCGGTCATCCGAGAAATGTGACATGAATGCTGAACATCACAAAAACTCGACCAATGACGTGACATGCCTTTAATGTTCACTAACGAACCAATCAGCTGTAAGATCTGGGTTCGACCTCGACAAGATTAAATATGAAAAAAAACTCAAACCGAACAGCTTTGATAGAGCGTTTCTCACTCACCAGAGAGGCCGTGCGAATGGTGGCGAAGTGTTCGCGGTTGCGATGGTGTTTGCGCTGCGGGGGCTGCGCAGGTGTTGCCTGAGCCTCCGAGGGCCGAGAATTTGTCTCAGGATCCTCTCTGTAAACTTCCTCCTCTTCCTGCAGGACACAAAAGCAGGAAATAGTCAATTACGATGTCCTGGGACATCCAATGCTTTAGAATAACTGCATATTGCATGAACGTACTGGCTTCAGGTGTATGACGGAGCTGTTGGACATGACGGTGTGGTCTTTCTCCAGCTCGAAGTCGCTCTTGTTGTCATCAGCAGCATCTGGAAGGCTGTTCACTGAGCTGCTCTGAGAACTGGCGCTGATGGACATGCTGGGAATGGACTGGTTGCTGCCCACACTGCTCACTGTACCTGTGCGACCAACACTGTGCTCCGCTTCCTAAACATATAAACAGTCCATCGTATAATAAAAAAAAGCTTTTTTACAAAACACCAGTATATGTACACAGATCTGTGTTTACTGTAGTGATATGGTGGTATGACTGTAAGAGATTTTGCCAATACTGAATCTTTTTATTAGCTCTCCTAGAACTGGTAGAGCATTGGCGCTAGCAACGTTAAGGTCACAGGTTTGACTCCCATATTAATGCAATTGGAAATGTAAATGCACTGAATATTGGTTCATCTGATGCATTCAGAGGATAGTTTATATAATTTATCCATCATAATGTTGTGTCAAACCTGTATCGGTTTCTTTTTTCTGCAGAACACAAAAGAAGATATTTTGAGGAATGCTGGTAACCAAACAATATTGACTCCCATTCACTACCATTGTATAAAACTAATGGGACATTTCTCAAAACATCTTCTTTTGTGTTTTGCAGAAGAAAGATTCAAATACAGGTTTTGCATGACATAAATAAATGAGTAAATAAATGTTGAGAGATTTTTTAATTTGGGTGAACTATCATTATGGTAGCGACACCAATGTTATGAGTTGAACTGTAAAACATTAAATTAATCAAATGTAGACTGTAGACTTGCATGAACTACGTTACACTGAATAAAAGTGACTGTCAAAAGCACTAATGTAAATCTAACACTAATATGGAGAACTATATATGTACACAGTAAAAAATCCAATAAAAATGTTCTCCCGAAAAAACAAATAGAGTCACTGGAACAAAGATTTCTAAAAGTTGAAGTAGTCAATCTAATATTTTGTGTATACTGAAGAAGATTAGTCTAAAAATGTTGGCAACAAATATTATTTTGTTGACTGAATGTGAATATTCGAGTTTGTCCAACTTGCCAAACTTTGTAATATGAACAAAAAATATGTTGTAAAAATAATGAGGTAAATCAAAACAAAAATGTTACTTCTTGACTAATTAATTTAAATTGAGTAAACTGTTTTTTTTCTTGTTGTAAAATGATTGGGACATAACTTTTTGGCCAAGTGATTCACTAAAATCAATTTACAGAGTCGAGTAAACAAGACAAAGCGAGGGGAAACTGATGATTTTTTGTTGTTGTGCTGGCTCTAAATATTTGACAATGATAAGTAATCTGACCTCATCTCCCTCCTGGGTCTCGGTGGTCGGCCCATTGTGGGATTCCTGAAAAAGGATCTTTTTCATCTTGCGGTACTGCAGGTTGTCCAGCTCTCGTACTGCATCTTTTGTCCGCAGGATCAGGTCTATCAGAACAGATTCCGGCCTCTCTCTCAGGATGAAGGCATGCTGTAGATATAAAAGCAGGTGCAGGAGTTATTTGAGACAGTATTCAAGTGGATTAGAACACATTTCAAAGGAAACAGCTGAATGTAAAGACCTGCAGCAGATCATCAGAGTGTGGTCTATCCTGGGGAAGTTTCTGAAGGCAAGAGTCAACAAAATTTCTAAAATAATCCGTCCTGAGGAAAGAGAACGACGCAGAAGGTTGATTAACAAACTGACTAGTTAACCGTCCACGTCACCTTTAAAGCGTCAGGACTCACCATTCACTTGACTGCAGTGTGGGACTCTCATTCTGCGCTATGTGGTATAAGGCACTCATCGCGTTCATGTTAAACAGAGGAGGCTTTCTTTCCGCTACAACAGCAGAGAGAAGAAAAACTGAGACAGACTTTCACAACATTAAACTCAAACGACGAGCAGCACTCGTGCATCATCACCTAGTTCAATGCAGGTGATCCCAAGAGACCAGACGTCAACCTTTCCATCATACTGTCCCTCATCCATGGCTAAAATCACCTCAGGGGCCATCCTGAGGAAAACAGAATAAAGGTGTATTAGCGAGCCACCGGGCGTGTAAATCGAGTCAGTATTATACGTTTGGCAACCGGAGTGCTCACCAATATGGCGTCCCCACGAAAGAGTTTGCTGGAGAGGCGATGGAGGCGGAACCAAAGTCTGCCAGTTTGACCTGTCCGGGCTCGGTGAGCAGAATGTTCCCAGCTTTAATGTCCCTGAGCGAAGAAAAAGAGAGTTTTCACTCGATTACGATTATATTGGCAAGAATTTTCGATCAATTCATTAAGTCATTCGTTTGATATTTAATAGGGGTGTAAAGATATATCACAATACATAGAATTTACCAAATGTACTAAAGAGCTTTGTTTAATCTGTTTAATCATTTCGTTGAGCTGCTTGTTTTTTATGTTAAAATGTTCTTTTTTATTGACACAACTATTCAATTTTCATTCATTTACATACACAAGACTCAATTAAACACTGAATGTTGCCAGTTCTATAGTAAAAGTGTTTGTTACAGACCTAATGTTTACTGTTTAACCAGTAAGAGTAAAATGATTTAAACCTGAAGTAAGTTTTAAATATTTGGCATAACGTATTATCTCTTATCTTTTTCAATGCAATCTGCAATCTAAGAAGCCACTAACCTGTGAATCATGTTATGGGAATGAAGGTATGCAAGGCCCTGCAAAGCACCATGGGTAATTGCTGCAATCTCAATTTCCTGAAGGGGCTTCTTGTGGACTAAACAAAAAGAAAAAGGGAAACAATAATTCCTAAGGCTTAGTTATCTTATTATATAAAATAAAATATAATAATAATGGATATAAATATGTGAGAAATCAATAAGTACCCTTACAGCTTGAAGGAAATACTGACAACCGTATGTGATATTTTACCTTCAAGAAGGTCTGAGGCCGAGCCCAAACAGTACTCCATGACGAGCTAAAGAGGAAGAAAGTCAAACCAGTTTTCTCCTATTTAGGGTCCAATATTTTACAGGTCCAATAACAGTGTTCAGTGTAGAAAAAAGTGAATGAGAGATTTCTCTTACCCATGCTGTGTGTTCCCGCAGGTAACATCCTTTATATTCTATGCTGTTTGGGTGTTGTATTCTCTGGAGGAACTTGACTTCCTTAATGATATCCTGCCATTTCTATTAATCAGATGGTATATAATTATATAATCAAACACATTATCCATTATCCACATTAACTACAGCTCTTCAGACGGTCAGGAAAGAGAAAAGTACTATAAAACTAACTATTCTCCCTAACACAGCTCCTGAAAAACAGACGGCATCCTTTGTACGGAGATTATGTGTAATCTGATTACTGCTAATCTGAAATGACAAAGAGATCTGAGGTGTTACATAAGACACTTAATGTGACTGCGACAATTTCATTTCATTTTGCTCAGTGACGGTTGTGCTGAAATTTCAGATAAACTTTTGATATTGAATTGCCTGTAACATCACAGTTGATTATAAATATTGAGATGCCATGATTATATTGTATTCAACATATCCTCTCTCAAAATGCACGAGTTAAATGCACATCTGCATGCAGGACGCACCTCATTGGATTGTTTCCCGCTGTAGGACATCTTCTTGATGGCCACCACCTCTGCAGTCCGCACATCCCGTGCCTAAGCAAGATACACATCACGTCAAGCTCATGTGACACAGTTGGAACTTCAGGCCTTTTAGCATTTACGAGAAATAAAACACGCACAAAATAAACAGCGCCAAAGCTGCCATGACCGATCTCACGAAGGTCTGAGAAGAGCTTCTCGGGATCCTCTCTGAAGAAGAGCTCTGCAATCTCGGGGTCCTTCAGGCTCCCTGCCCGGCTGGTGGAGGGCATGCTGCGAGCCGAGGGACGCGCCGCGCTCGCAGGGGACTATCTGGCCGTGCGACTGCGACACGTCAGGCCCCGCTGGTTACTCATCTGCTGGAGGGAGGCAGTGTACGCATGGAGACCTGCAGTAAAAGATCAACACGAATGTCATTTACTGTAGCATTAAACAGACTTCCAACATCTGCTTTATTGCCACATTAGAAGTTGTACAAGAAAATTGTGGATAGTTACCAATAGAAAAATACATTAGTCATAACTACAAAATTCTTACAGTAACTGTGTGAACCCCAGACACTGATTTCACACAAGCTTAGAGCTGACCTTTGTCTATAAGATGTAAACACAAGCAAGACAGCTGATGTGTTGCCAGCTTTTACATTGACCTGTTCTGCTGCATTCTTATCTCTTCTGGCTCATTCAGGTTTTATAGGAATTGAAGCAATGTGTTGCCCAGCCGACACTGTGGGCGTATTCACAAATCATTACAAACAATCGATTAGATAAATGGATGCTCAGATTAACGAAAGACCAATCCAGTGACACATACATAGGAATGAGATGTCGGTCAATTGAACGTGCTGCAAAAATGCTTTTAACGTACACATAATTAACATAAAATTACATAATTTTTTTAAAACGGCTTAATCCTCATACCACCGGTGAGCAGACAAACGCAAACTATGGCAATTATGTTTAGGTGAAGAGGGAGAAAACTTGCAAAGAGTTCTACTGTCAATCAGTGGCTCACTTCTTTAGTGTCAACCAGGGGAACAACAGATCTAGCCCTTCTTTCAAAGCGCTCATAAAACAAATAATGTCCCTTCCCTTAGACATGTGACAACACAGAAGGGAAGCACAAGTCACAAGACCAAATGCTTAATGCTCTGACAGTCTTGCATTTCTTTCTTTCTTAGAGAACAGCAGTTAAGGCAGACGGGATCTTTAAAAGCCAGAACACTGGTTTTTATAGTGTTATGCCATCAATAATATTTTCTAATGTGAGAAAGCTGGGAGATTCAGGGGTTGTATGGACCATTGTCATACATTTTTTGTGCACACTTTAAACTTAACTAAAAGACAATGCTTGGCTATCTATATTATGCTGCGACTGAAACATTATTATAAAGTTTTGCAAAAACATAGGCCTAACTAGTTTTGGCCAACAGTCTTACAAGAAATTGGCGAGTAAGCTAATTTAACTGTGTTGACTTCATTGATTGATTCAGTTAATAAAAAAACACTTTCAGAAAGACACTATCGGTGTATTTCCTACAGATAACGTGAAGTCTCCAAGAAAAATTGCTGAATTACTCGCAATTTATGCTCCTGTGGGACCAAACAGCAAACAGGTTCATAAACCCCTCAAGGAATACTGCTGTGGACCAGAGAATATTTCTAATGCAGTATTGATTTGTAACCCAACCGCCCAAAGTGTTAACGTTATAAATGTAATCACTGCCTTTACTATTTTACAGATAATGTCTGTAACGAAGCTTAATAACGAAGTCATTGTAATTTGCGCAAATGGAAGAGAAAGTTAAAGCAGCTATCTGAAGAAGGTCAAAAGAATTGTGTTTGTTGCATGGTTATGGGTTGGGTCGCAGTAAAACAACAGCATTCCTTAAAGCTGCGCAGGAATAACTATAGAAAACAAGTACATATTAACTGTAGGTTAACATTTGAATGAGGTCTTGCTTAAGCAACATTCCAGCGTTCTACAGGCTCGTAGGTGCCAGAAGCTCAGCAGGACAGTTTGAGACACAGACGAGTAACTCTAGTGTGAAACACACAGGAATTCGGCCATGCTCGCTGGTTAGTCTCTGTGGGAATTCCCTTTAACACACTTATGAGTGAGAAAAATCTGTTGGCCCTTAATCTCCAATAAGCATTGTGGATGACTCTTAACCTCTGTAAGGTATTCACACTAGGGTTGTTACCTTCTTAACAAGCATCCGTACCATAGCCTGTGGTGATGAGACCACTGACATAACTATTGGAAACATCTCACTTTTAAAACTGAAAACAACAAACTGGCATGAACTTTCGAAACATGTCATTTAGGGATCTGAGTTCATGCTATATGAATGCAGACTGATGACAGCAAACATACTGACATTCTTCCAGACAGCACTAACAGGAAATACATGATGAAACAACTGCGGAGATGTCTGAGATTATCTAGCCTACCTGGAGATCCAGGCCACAACCATTGTTAGCTGACATATATCAGATTTCCAATGAAAAGATTGCTAAAGATACAAGATACAAGCAGCATTTGTCGGTTTGTTTCAGTAGTTATGAAATACTATAAAAACACTCTTTCATAGTATTTCATAACTAACACAAAGTTTTCTAATGGCCTGTTAAGAAACCAACTCCTATATTATATTCTTGACGCAAGAGTTCCTAGCATAAAGGTGAATTACTTGGCATTCCTGTTTGCTTTACTGACATTCAACTTATACAAGCATTTTAAATATCCAAGGTATTCTGTGTGATCTTTTACATGCTTAAACTAAATGCTTCCTTAAAGGAAAAGTTCTAAGAATTTGCTAAGCTTGTTTTACCTGTAGAAATCAAAGAAGAAAGAAATATTGCAGGATCTTTCATTTCCAAAAAGGATAGTTCGCATAGACCTCATCGATGCGAACTATCAGCTTCAAATATATGTACGTGGTCGATTCAATATTAATTCTCAAAAGCATATTTGCACAAGCATTAAACATACAGTGAGAGCTCAAAAACGTGAATCTTATTGCTAAGTGAGATTATGTTTGTCATCTTAAATATAAAATTACCTGATCCTGTGTGATCAAGGTATGCGACTGTTTAGTATATTTAGAAATAAAAAGTAATATAAAAAGTAATATACTTTTTTAATACACTATTGTGCTAATGTTTACAGTTCTTTTATAGAAGTATCTATAGGATTTGTATTAAATCTATAGTCATTAAATTGAATCAATAATCAAATCGAGAGCATGAGAATTAGGATCGAATCAGGAACATCAGAATGGATACCCAGCCCTAGTCGTTAATATGACCAAAGATGACAGATCCTAACAAGATGCTGCACCTCGAAAAAGGGGTCTAATTTGGGTTTAAGAAATAAAACTTCTGGCACAGCTGATGTAAAGGTCAGAAATAGGTTATTTAATTGTGATATTAGTTCGCGATATCAGTCTTCCTTCAAGCAGATAGGACTGTGGTCTTGCTATGACTGATATGACTTTGATATGACTTATATTCTCCAATCCATTATATTCCAAGCCACATATATAATTGGTGCGACAAACACAGCAAATTTCGAGTCATTTCTTTATAATCCCCTCCTCTTTGAGAAGGAAAAACCTGACAGTCGAAAAGACTGTCATTGTTTGTAAAGGTTGAGAAAAATGTCTCCTATTGTGTGCCCTGGAAAACAGTAACAGCACAGGTTTTGTACAGCAGCAACAGATTTACAGATTGAATACCCTTTTAGAAAACTGATTTTGCAAAACAGTTTGATTTGAATTCAGTGCTGTCTGTCCACAACTTACATGGTCATGTACAACGAAATATACAGTATGTAAGGGTTCATTTTAATTTTCCAGCAAACCCAGGTGGAAAGACAACATTGTCGAAATCCCTGCAGGTGTTTATCAGATTTCAATCTTCTTGTAACAGTTTAGCCGACTGCAGAAATCAAACGATACCAGACAACAACAGACGTGTTCCTTCTGGTTTGTTTATATGAAAGAGCATGAATGTCCTTCACCACACGACTCTTTTATTGATCAACATCTCTGCCGTTAAACTGCTCTCATGACACATGGCGCACGTATCCAGTTTAATTCTCACACACGAATCACGTTCACACAATTCTGTATTTCCAATCTACAAGATTAATCTACACTGTGTGGAGCTTTTAGACCCATCAAATGGATGATCAAATACAGATAACTGGGCAATGGTAATACTTTATCAAGAAAACACAGTTTCAGGCTGTAATACACAGTCATGTTCAATCAAAGCCAATAAAAGAACGGATGAAAAGAAGTAATTCAAAGCCAAACAAAGAGCGATTTATAATGGATGATCCAAAGAATGAACTGCTGTTGCTTACTCATGCCAATGCAAAACTACAGGAGGCCAGTGAAATATTCATGAAAAATAACATTAATTGCTCATTTATCTTACAGTAGGTGTAAATGTATGCCTTAAGGCCTAAATTGGTTATTATTAGCAAAACTTACGTGACTACTATGTTGCATTTCATGTGGTTTTGCAATCTTTATTAGACCTTCGAAACATTCAGCCCTCAAGTTTTGAGGCAATAATATACACAACAAAAGCCTGCGTGATCTAGTGCACATATTGCTTCATAAGCTTTTACTTTAAGACCATAAATATATATGTAATGTAACACATTTAGTATGGTCAAATAATGATTAGTAATAATTATACTTGAAGGAAACTCTGAAACAAGGTGACACAACCCATGTGCCAATTTAGATAAACAAGGAAAAATATGGTACATGTACACAAAATCTATCATTAAAATTGAAATGTATCGTTAAATACACTATACATCCATGACAACACACACAGGTTTAGCTGCAAAATCACTTGCATTATCAGACAACACAACAATAACAAAAACAACCGCATGCCCCTCGTTTAAAGACGAACAAACGAAATCACTAACGTAAACGTTTGTTATTCAATCACAATGTAATACACATTAAATGATTCAGTAAGTATCGTATAAAAACAGACCAGATACACACCGATATATCCACATTCACTATAAATTGGAAAAGCGTTTCCTTTAACAGCCCACAATAGACGATCAATATCCAGCATTAGCTTTTCTTATCTATGAGACGAAGCCGTTTGATAGCAATATATTAAATGGGGTAACTGTAATGATAAGTAGTCTGTATTGTTCTCTAGGTCGGGTAAATATCATAAATGATGCTTTAAAAGGCTATAGGGAAGTGTGCAGGGCAGTTCTGTGTGTTACGCAATATCAACACAGCGCGATGAGGAATGCGCCGCAGTTTACAACAAGGGAATACCCGACTCGATAAACCAGTGTTTAACTAACTGCTTGCTGGTCGTTAAATGTTAAAATAATATATTTGATATAATAACATCTGTATACTAGGCACTAGAGGGTTTGGTGTTTAGTTATGGAGACCTGCTGATGGAAACATTACAGTTAAACTGGAAGGGAGTGTCGATGCAATAACATGCGACATTTTCTTACAAACAACGTTCATCGCTAATAATCTTTCGTCACGTTAAATAAAATGGGCAATTTCATACAAATGTCAACTTTATCATTTTAAACAAAGGTTTTTTCCATATTGATAGCTGAGAGATGTCAATATTTGGTGGTTTAAATACCCATATGACGTTTTTAAAGCATCGTTTTATGTTTTAAGCATTGCATGATTTTTCACAATCAGATAATGTGCTGTTTTACGTTTACAACCACGTCCATATAAACAGATGATTCAATATATTGGTAAAAAAAATACATTCTGTGAGAATTTATATTATGTCTGGAATAGCTGATTCAAAACCTTATACACGTGTAATTGTATAATTCATAAAACAATCATGTTTAAACTCTTAAAAGATCTTCAAAATTCCAATGCAGCTCGTAAGTTAGTTGGCAAAATACTAACTATCTAGTTTCATGACTGTCAAAGCAAATTTACAAAAGACATCATTATAAAGCGTGTTTATGTCAACCCTTCATGTTAGCACGAATAAACCATGTTTAGCAATCCAGTAGCAGAACTGTCATTGATGACAACAGTC
Source organism: Beaufortia kweichowensis (assembly GCA_019155185.1). Taxonomy (NCBI): domain Eukaryota; kingdom Metazoa; phylum Chordata; class Actinopteri; order Cypriniformes; family Gastromyzontidae; genus Beaufortia; species Beaufortia kweichowensis. Next base: position 14,097,076 of record CM032812.1, on the reverse strand, counting down.
ATTTGTTATTGTAAACACGTTTAAACTTTAGGTTTAACATGTTACACGATTAACAACGCTACGTTGCAGTGGACCAAACACAACTTATGCAATATTAGCCACTTAAGACCTACCAAAAACCCGAGCGAGTCGTGCTAGCTGAGCAGTTAAGAGGAATGTTAGCCCAGTTTACTTCATACGACGACAACATGACGACACGACCGTAAAGAGACATCGTCAGCGTCCTGACAAGAGAAGATAAACGGTTCGTTTAAGGGTGTAGTCGAGCTTACCCGTCCACCAGGCCAGCTTCGAGAGCACTCCGGGAGAAAGCCTGCTAATGTGGCTAATTTAGCCCGCTCCAGCTATCCTGGGTGGAACAGTGAGAGAATACAGGAGAAATGTCTCGGTGTTTATTCCTTCAGATTTCAGGCAGCTCGTGAAGACGAGTCGGTGTATTCACGACACGACTGACAGCGCTGAAAGTGATGATGACTCACCGGGAATATAAACTCAATCAGCCGGGGCCCTTAATATCTAGCCAGCGCACAGCTAACTCCCCACTCCCAGTCAGACACTTCCAAAAAATGGCGACGGGTAGTTTTCACCTCCTTCGTGGAAACACGGGAGAGATTATAGAGCAGCGCACTCTCCGTCTGTGGGCACCCGGAACGCGACGGTCCCTCTGCGCGTCAGTGTCGCCCCGGCTGTAAAAGTTCCTCATGCGTGTCGCGTCTGTTGTGATCTCTGTGGCCGGGCAGTCTCTCTCTCTCTCTGTCTCTCTCTCTCTCTCTCTCTCTCTCTCTCTCTCTCTCTCTCTCTCTCTCTCTCTCTCTCTCTCTGTCTCTCTCTCTCTCTCTCTCTCTCTCTCTCTCTCTCTCTCTCTCTCTCACTGCCCCTACTGCAATCCAACCAACACCGAGGCCACAACGTGAAAGTGGCGTTCACAACCGGTTGGGCGGGGAGCTGATCTTAATCCACAAGTCAAAAGTTTCAAAACACTCACTATTGTTTACATTTTAGAACATTAGTAAACTCATCAAACCAATGAAGTAACACAATTAAGAGAATTGTGTTGTAACCAAAAGCATCCTAAAGAAATGGACACTGTGTTATATTTGATCATCTTCACATTTTGTCTAGAATGTGTAAAATCATATTCTTGACATTTTATCATCCAGCTGAGGTCTCAACCTGAGAAGACAGAACTAAAGGAATTTCTATCTATGCTGTACTCTGATTGGCTGCTTTTTATTCATTAACACAATTAACTGATTGCTGATTAACACGTTGGTTTTAACAAATAACTTCAATCCACCCACCAGTACATAAATGAATATATTCCCACATAAACCAAACAATAACCCAAATAAACATGTTCAGATCTTAGTATTTGTTGCAAGACTCATTTGCTTTCCTATGCGATATACTATGGCATGACTAGTTTCCATACCTTTGACTGTCTCATTCATGCTAAAGACAGGCAAAACTGGTTTTATGAACTTTATGAACTACAAATCAGTTGTTGTTAACACAGATGGGTCGACATGCATCCAGGACAAATTTGTCCAATACTTTCCCAGTTTATAGTTTAGTGGTAATTGGCTGTTTGTCCAGTAGATGGAGATTTTGAACTCGTTTATAAAGTTCAAGCTTGAGGCAAGACCACAGGCGCAAGGAAGGATGTAGACAACTGCAACAAAAATTACATCATTTTTACTTTCGGTTTCTGTCCAGATTTACTAAATAAACTAAGCTTTTAAAGGCAATACCATATATTAAAGCTATTCTCTGTTTAAGTTTATCTTTTGAATGTCTTTCTTGAATGATTTGACTTAGATTTACATTTACATTTAGGCATTTAGCTGACGCTTTTATCCAAAGCGACTTACAAATATTAGGAGACAAGATAATATCAAATATTACACACTATTGATTCTTTAAGCTCACGTTACTAATACTAGAGAGTTAAATAATACCAGTAATAATAATAATATAGTAACACTTTTTCTAATTCTTTACAATACACAAGACACACTGTCTTGGCAGCAAAGGTAAATGCAATAGGCTACATACTGTACATGAGTAAGCATGTTAGGCTTCACAATACAAATATATATTTAATAGTTAAATAAAAGAAATAAAAGAGAAAAACTGGCCTGAAATATCTAAATAATGTGAGGAATTATATTGTGAAACAAAACAAGATGTAGATGAATGACATGTGGCCCTGGGTTACAAGTTATACAACTTATTACAGGTGTCATTGTGAATGTAATGCCAGTTGTCAAAGACAATTATTTTTCAAGCATTCATCATGTAATTTGATAAGTAAATTAATAGGCTTACATTGTTTATTAAGACATTTAAAGGCTATATATTTCTTGTAATTTAATCTAACAAAAGTTATTTAGCATATTTCTATGAGTGCCACTTAGTTTTTGGGTTTATTATGGAGTGCTATTACAGTAATGTTGCATGTGGGTGTTGTGCAGAAACAGTCGGACAGACATTCAGTTCACTGCCACAATCGACAATCACGTCACGTGTCTCGGATTAGATAATCCCATGCGATCACATGGAATGAAACAACAACAATAAATATCACCGTTATTCGGATCGATCGAAATACGACATCGAGTTTTGCGTAATATCTACCCAAACTGTGTCACCTCATCACGTCAGAGGTGGGCGTCACACTCGAGTTTATGGACGCTGGGCGATGAGACTTGCTTTCCAATAATGAAACTGTTCAACTTTCTATTAAAGGATGTCACGCACAAAATTGAGTATTATTCGAGGTTCTCGCCCTCACCGATGTCAATCAAGCAGTTTTGGATTTTGGTGAGTAGGTTATTCATCTGCTTCGAGAATGCGCACAATGCGAAACACGCACGAGAGAGCGCAGGACTCGCTTTAACTGTTGCGATGTTTGTTGGGGTGGTACTTCCTTATCTGTTTGTTTTAGTAGATGGAATACATAAACAGGTTAACATTATTTAATATAACCCTTCAGTATTAAGGTCAAATAAAGGCAAGTTGTTGATGTCGCGCCCTTTTGGTGCACCGCCAAGATCATCTGATGTAGATTAAAAATAGACTCGACTTTACATACTTTGTGTGTCATAAATCCATGAACTTGGTCTAGTTCTGCAAAGCTGTGGTCCCGTTACAAATCTTTTTTTAGTATTTCATGAGCTAGCATACAGTCAAGTGTTTGGACACACCTTGTTGTTTATTTCCGCAGCGTAACATAAAATGTAAATTGTGTAATGGCGAAAATAATTAAAAGTATCTTATTTTCTAGTTTGGAACCAAAACATATAAATAAAAATAGCTTGCACTGCCATACAACTAATTATAAGTATTTTAATGTACATTAATGGCAGACGCTTTTATCCATAATAAAGTGTATATTAGTATGCGTCAGCGTGTGTGTTTACTGGGATTCGAACTCGCAACCTTTTGCACTGTTAACGCAATGCATTGTGGAGTGTTTATAATACAGGAGATTCTGTTCAGTGTACCAGAAATATACATTGAAGCATACAGAACCTCAAGCTGGGTTTGTTGTTATCCAGGAAGAGAAAATGCATGTGAAAAAACCTCCTACATGTTCCTGCGTAAAGAACTGGCAGTGAGGCTGGCCAATACCATGAGAGAAGTGACCTTGTTACCTGCCAATCTTCTCAACCAGCCGTCCGTCAAACTGGTCCAGTCCTGGTGAGCGTGTCAGGTGTGATGATGAGTGTGAGTTTAATGTTCCAGTAAAGATGTTCTCAACATATTCTGTACATATATGACAGAATATGTGCATACAAATAAGATTTGGGCAGGTTAGAAAAATGCAGATATGGTATTTATTCATTTTTGTTTTGTTATTTTGAGATCATAATGTAGTGTTTGCAACGTCACCTGGATTTATACGATGATAATAAACTCACGTGCGCTACCTGGTGGTTATATGATAAACAGCATGCTTTATAGCCATGAAGGTCAAGAGGTGAAATATACATTTAACATTATTATAGACAAATTATAAAAATGCTTTTTCTGGTATCAGGTACAGTCAGAGCTTTGAAGAGCTGTTAGAGTACGAGACGAGAAGTCCAGAGGATTCTCACACACTTAATGAGTAAGTCTGCAGTAGCCCACAAGTGCTGTCTTATTTTTCACAGTTGAAAGGACTGAAATCTTTTGATGGAAAGCACAAAGTTAGTTCTTCAGAAGTGTGTGTTGTTTTATTTGATTCCTTTCAGCTTCCTGGAGATCCTGATTAAGATTCGAAACCGACACAATGATGTGGTGCCCACTATGGCCCAAGGTGTCATCGAATACAAAGAGAAGTTTGGCTTTGACCCTTTTATCAGCAGCAACGTGCAATACTTCCTGGACCGTTTTTATACCAGTCGCATTTCCTTTCGCATGCTCATCAACCAGCACAGTGAGCAACATTGCGTTTTGAATACACAGTGCATGGAATATAATATCAAAGCTGTTTAATTTCATTTCATTATAATCCACTTCCTTGGGTCATGACAAAGATCATGGTCATTTATTCAGCAATGATATGTTTTTTTCTGTCAGCTCTTCTTTTCGGCGATGCAGCTTGTCTGGCACAACCGAAACACATCGGAAGCATTGACCCAGCGTGTAACGTGGCTGAAGTGGTAAGAGGTAAGAGACGGATATTTAGCACGAATACCTTATACAGTAACAAAATATCTAAACATCCTTGATACAGTATTCAGTTTCTTAAGATCCAGTGTTGTGCAGCACTCTGGGTTTGGTACTGGGAGATATCAGACTGACACTGTTGACCAATCAGAATCAAGTATTCCAGAGCATCATGCAATAAATGGAGATTAATGAGGTCTTGTTACGGTTTTATTGGGTTATACACCAGGATGTCTGTAACTGTAGTGTCTGTAGCTTTTGTTTGCACCACAGAGAGTTTATATTTGAAATCATCTCTACTCTCCTCTTAGATGCATATGAGACTGCAAAGATGCTTTGTGAGCAGTACTACATGACGGCACCTGAGCTGAAGATCAAAGAAATCAACTGTGAGCCTGTTAGCTCTTTTTATGCCCTTAATAAAGCAATTGATCATTTAATGATATGTTTAATCCATGTTTATCTGTTTGCTAGCCAAAACTCCACAGAAGCCTATACAGGTGGTCTATGTGCCCTCTCATCTTTTCCACATGCTGTTTGAACTCTTCAAGGCAAGAGACTGTGTTTCATTTAAACCCCTCAGTGTTTTAAATAAAGGAGGATAAAGATGCAAAAGTACTGTTTTAATTTGACAATCTGTGATGCAGTGCAGTTTGTTTTAGGTGAGTTTGTGTATACTTGTGTAATTCTTAAACTTGCTGTATTATGTGCGTTTGTGCAGAATTCCATGCGGGCCACAGTGGAGCTCTATGAAGACAGCAATGAAGGGCTTCCACCAGTAAAGGCACTGGTTACACTGGGAAAAGAAGACCTTTCAATTAAGGTTCTATACAAGCATAGCTTGCAAAAGGGCAATTTTGGACGTGACATTTTCAGGCAAAATGTGTAATATAAATTCTCACAGGATGTATTTACAATACAATATATTGAATGATCTGTTTATATTTTACAACAAAATATCAGTCCATACATGAGTTATCTATTTTAACAAATGGAAATATACATGTTATGGATGTGACAAAAAAGAACACACGTTTTTGGAGAGGCAACATACTTTTTTGGATTTCTGTGACTTAAAATACACAAACCAGAAGCAATAATACCCAACAAATGAAGAAGAGATGACTCTTCAAAGAACATAAAATTATTTTTAAAGTTATTTTATTTAAATCTTCATGTGCTCATTTATGAGGAATATGAACTGTTCTGAATATGACAATTTTGAAAACGGCACTTAACCCGACTGTGAAAAAAATCATGATTTAAAGCATAAAGAAAATCTTTATGAGACCTCAAGTAAGTATTTAAACCACCAAAAATGGACATCTAAGTTATCAGTATGGAGAAAACCTTTAATATAAATGTGTGTGTCTGCTTAGATTAGTGATCAGGGAGGAGGCGTTCCCTTACGAAAAATTGATCGTCTCTTCAACTACATGTACTCCACTGCACCGACACCACGACTGGATCCCACACAAACTGCTGTGCCACTGGTAACTCCATGTAATAGCAAGCGGATGTATGAGTTTTTATGTGTAGTTTTAGATAATCTGTTGTTCTTTTGTCTGCAGGCTGGTTTTGGCTACGGCCTGCCGATCTCCAGACTCTATGCTCGCTACTTTCAAGGAGACTTAACGCTTTACTCGATTGAAGGAGTCGGGACTGATGCAGTCATTTATCTTAAGGTATTTTTTGCGAGGCGTCTACTATTTTTGAGACATTAGGCATACATTCATAATGGCAAGAATCTCTCCTTCCTCAGGCTCTTTCCAGTGAATCTTTCGAGCGTCTTCCAGTCTTCAATAAGTCAGCATGGCGACATTACCAGACAGGACCCGAGGCTGACGACTGGAGCAATCCCAGCAGTGACCCACGGGATGCATCCACATATAAAGCCAACAGATGACTTTATTCAGCCTCATAACCAGTTATGAGCTGCTTTTAAATTTAGCTTTGACTAACTTTGGGCTTCATGCAGTTTGGGTGTAGGTAGTGTTACTGTATGTGCGGAAGAATAAAGCAGATTGTCAGTATATAGGTCCAAGGGACAGTTTTTATTTGGTGTATTAGTTTATGACAGGCTTTAATTAAAAAATACTTCTTAATAAATATCAAAAATATCTTATAAAAAAGCATAAGAAGTATGCTAATTGGGGATCCAAGCATGATTTTTTATATTTGTCTGTTGTGACCCATTATGAATAATATGCCTATATTTTGTGTACACAAAAACTTAAGTTTGCAAAACTTGAACAGACCACTTTGAACGTGAACCAGATAAAGTGATCTGTGAATCAGTCTAAAGGATATTGGTAGTAGTATTTTATTTAGGCAAACACTTCAAAGAAGTCAAAATATCTCACAAATAATTTTATTTGTATGTTAGACAATGTACTATCCACTGGGTGGTTAAGTATACTAACAATAAAAAAATTGTTTGAAAATAAATTATTATTTACCTATATGTTTATGTATGTATATATGTATATGTATATGTTTATGTATATGTATATGTATGTGTATGTATATGTATATGTTTATGTTCATGTATGTATATGTATATGCATGTATATATATATTCAATTCCAACACAGAACATACAGATACATACACAATAATAACCTGCAGTGAATTATGAGCTCGGGAGATTTAATTTGTATTAATAAACATAATGAATTTCAGGTCTGTCAACTTTGACTTTGGTACATAATAGTGCATGCAAGAAATATGAAAGGAATGGAAAGGCTTCAAACTATTGATAAAACACAGGGTGTGATGATTATCATTTTCAGTCATTGTTCATTCGAAGTTGAGAGGACACACAGTCACCAGTATTTAAAGTTTAGGATTATATTTACCTCGGCTTGGCATTATTATGGAGCAGATGGAGTGGATTCCAGGAAGTCATGTTATTCTTTCATCATGACAAAAAAAATCAGAGGTGATATGAATATTTATGAAAAATGTCTTTTTAATGTGGCTTTTCAAAGAGTGTTAAATTTTTGGTGACTTCTGCGTTACTGTGGTTAGTAAGGTTGTGAACATTTGCTCATTTAACTACCACATTCAAATGAGCAAATAGCTTGATGCTATTGTACGTATAGAGTACTACAGTACATACAGCACATACACAACGAGTATCAGTCAGACCTTACACACCAAAAGACAGCATTGAACACAGATCGAAAGAACAAAAAACACAGAATCAGTATTTACTTTTGGCATCAAACAGTATGGTATGTTATTTCACTTATTTGAAATGTTAGTTTATGACTATGAATGGATATTGTGAGTCATTTTGAGAAACTTTAGCTGCTAAAAAAAAAAATCTTTAAATAATTCTTGCTCACAAATTTTGTGAAAGATTTAAAAAAGATTTTAAGTCAAAAATGAAATGTAAAATAATAAACTTTATTTGTTGTAATTTTGCTTTCTGTGACGATCGGTAGAACTTGAAACAGTTTGTCGAGAATACAGATATATTTAAGGCATCAAAGGTATGCGTTCAAAGTATTAACCAGTTGATCTGGATTGATTTGAGCTGTTTAGTTTAGTTTATTCTTAAAGAATTTCAGAAATTATACATGTCGGAGACTAACTTAGTTTCACTTATCGATGACGCAGCATTAAATTTGTAAATGGAGGCGCCTTCCCAGCTAGGCCTCAGAAACAGAACTATAGTAATCACCAGTCTGTTGTTTTATATTTAAGACCTACAGATATATATTTATTACATAAAGGATATATAGACTAAATCAACTCAAATTTACAATAAAAAATGATAATATATGACTGCAACGTAAACGAGCCAGGTTGTTTCTTCTTTTGCTTTAACTAATATGGCCGCCATTGATTCGAGGAAAACACACTTGTAAAGAAGAGGACTTTTGTACTTTGTGAATGACACTGATATATGTTTATACATATATTTAAAATATGTTTTTATTTTTTTTAAATCAGGGAAACACTTTCTGCATGTCATTTCGACCTCTGCAATGGACAGATGTGAGGGAATTATGCTCATTTATCACGACCAGTCGTCATCTGACGGTAATCACATTAATTGCAACTGTTTAATCTTAAATCCGGAAACACCTTTGCGGATTTTTTGCGTATCAAACGTTTAGATACCCTTGACAAAAATATTTCTTAGGATGTTAAAAATCTTTTAATATGAAGGTGTATATTTAAATCTTTAAAGATCTTTTTTCATTCATTTCTTTCATTAGAAAACTAGATTTTATTTTAAAAATATGTTTGAAATAGGTTACTTGAAGCAAATAATGAATAAAAAGCAGCAAATAAGAGTCCAGCATAGATTTCAGTGTTGTTTAAAAAGCTTCTCAGGTTGAGACTTCTGGATGATAAAATGTCAAGAATATGATTTTACAAATTCTAGATAAAGTACTACCTTTAAACTACTTTTAAAGATGATCAAATATAACATAATGTTCATTTATTTTGGATGCTTTTAGTCACATCATAATTCCCACAGTTACTTCATGGTTATTTCATGGTTTTGATGAATTTACTGCTATTCTAAAATGTAAAAAAACATCCAAACAACAGGGAGTAAGTGTTTCCAAACTTTTGTCTGGCACTGTATATGTTTTAGCATCCCGTTCAGTGTGTGGACAACTCAGAGGGTCGAGACGCAGTGGTGGTGTTTGACTCTGAATCATTTCCCAACAAACATCATTTCATTGGTCAACCCATAGTAGGTCATAATTACTCATATCAAATATCATGTCATAACGGCAACTATTAAACAGATATATAAAAATAGCATTTAAATAAGTTTTCTTGGCGTATTAAAATGAAGGTGATGTGTTTTAGATTTCTGTTCAATGTCTGGAGGATCCAGAAGGTGAAGATGGAGTCGTGGTGATTGATCATCAGTCATTTCCAAGGCCCACTGCATTTTGATGTCATAGAGTATTGGTGGTCCTTATTTACGAAGATTTCAATTTTTTTGATTTAATAAAAGATTGTATGTATAAATAAAAGTGTGTCTTTGTTTTTATAAGTTTGGCTGTAGAATGACGAGTAAGAGTGTGTTTATTTGCACTTTTTTAAACTAATTTGTTGGTTTGGAGGACATTTTAAGCTGGGAAGTTGAAATTAAATTGCATTAAATCTGAATGAACAGCTTAAATTCATAACATTCCAGCTGTAATAAAATCCATTAAGAAGTGACAGGAGTTCCCATGAAGCCCTGTTGAGTCCAGACACAACCAAAATCAGTCTATGCACAAGTTATCTATGTTTTTGAAATGGAAATATACACATTATGGATGTGACAAAAAACAGTAACCATATTGTATTAACTTTTTAGAGGCGTTTAAATGCAAAACAATAAACAGTCCAGTCTAGACTAGAGAGAAAAAAACTCTCTAAAGTTATACTGACAACACTGGCAAATAAAGGGTGTTTTATGCATAGAGCTGCTGAATCATATCATGACCAGCAGATGTCAGTATAGCACTTTTCATAACTGGTTAAACTTTGCCATTAAACCTGGTCTCTGAGACTGGCCAACATGGTAAGGCTGGTCTGATTTAATGGTTTTGGAGGGGATTTGATTTTAGTTCATCTTTTGAGACAGGGAAAGCACCGAGATGACTAAACGAAGCTAAATCCGACAGGCTGGGAGAGCAGACAGTCCATGTTAAACCAGCCGAAAGGGTTTGCCTGCCTTGCTGGTTTAATAACTAAAGCAGTAACCAATGTGATTTAACTTCTAATAATTAATAAACATTTCCTGTAAAGCTACTTTGAAAAACTGTGTATTTAAAGGGAAAAGGGACTTGATGTAGCTGGTTGTTGTTTTCTCCTCAGCAGGGAAACAGTTAACCTTAATTAGGCATCCAAGCTCTGTGCCAAAATATATATTAAATTAATTTACATTTCGTTTTTATTACATTTGCAAATGACATAACTTTTAATAATTTTTAATAACAATTTTTACATATATATATATATATATATATAGATAGATAGATAGATATAGATATATAGATATATATGCAATTTTAATAAGGTTTTGTGAATACTCATCAGGCACATCAGGAAAGCAGAGCAGGAACAGACTACTCACGTGATTTTCAACTACTTTTTTGTATTTTTCCTCAAGAAACTTCGTATTGTTTGAGATTGTCCTCATATACAATTTTTCTGGATTATTAATTATAATTTGCTTTTGGATTATTCAGTATTATTCGGTTATTCTGTATTATTTAAGGATATGTTGTTTTTATAACACAAGCAAAGCAAAAATATTAAGTGTTTTAATTATTATTAATCTTTTATTGCTGCTTGATTTATATTTACTGTAGCAAGTTAAAATAATCAATTATTTATTTATTAATTTATAACAATTAAATGATTAATTGTTTGATTGAAATACATCATATTAAGCGATACATCCAAGTTATTTCAACCCCAAAATTCTTTTTAAGGTTATTTTTCTAAAGTTTATGTTGTAATATTCTGTATTAAATACCTCTTTGTGAATATCTGTACGTTTACACTTGTTCTTTATGTACATTGTGTTTGTGATACATTAGCAATAAAATATTTCATTTTATCAAGTCTGTGGAATCAATAAGAATAAAAGAAATACATTTACGGAACAATAACATAAATAAGACGTAAATAAAATTATAGACTTAAAATATTATTTGGGAATGTGTTTTTCACGTGTTGGAAGTGATTGGTACATGTCTAAACAACTACCACCAACGTTTGACCAACTTCATTTGAATCTCTCTGTATGCTAGATGTTGATCTGTTGTTAAGTCCATATGGTCTGTGTTGATTTTAGGAACTTGCATTAATAATACATCAGTCATGATGTTTAAGAAGGGAAGCTTTGAGATCAGTGGAACAATATACCCCGTAGCAATCAAGGTAGTGTCACGTATAAGGAACCCTGAATCTTTCCTTTAGTGTTATTAAGATCATCCTTTGAAAGGTGAAACGGCTCGTTTTCTTCTCTGTTCAGTATGACCCTCAGTTTGGAGATGCCTTCTGGAACAGTGCGAAATACAACATGGTGAGCTATCTTCTCCGAATGATGACCAGCTGGGCCATCGTGTGTAACGTGTGGTATCTCCCACCCATGACAAGACAGGTATGCGGTCATCCAAACATCATTCCATTTAAGATTCAAATAGTTTTACTGACACGAGAAACAATGTCTTTACATTGCCAAAGCTTGTTTATATCTTTTAAATGTGTCTAAAATCTATAATTATAGTTAGTGGGAAAGACAATTCCAACATTGTGTTAAGACATAGTTACATTATTTGCACATTGAAGGATTGAGTCAGATTTTCACTTTGTTCTTAAATGATAGATTTTGTATGTCATTGCATGTTATAATATTAATTTTGGCTCATGCTTAGATTGTATTTCTGTTACATGATTTCTTAAAGACTATTTAAATATGTGACACATAACAGACTTTCAGTGCTTCTCAAATCCTGTGGACCGCTCTTGTGTGGACACTAGAGGTCACTCTTATCAAACCAATCAAACCAAAGTTAAGACAGGTCATTTAGCTCAGATTACTATCATCTTTCTCAATAAAAGAATATAATTCATTATATGTTTTCTCTGGTATAAAGTATTCATCATTTTATTAAATATGATATTAATAACTAAAATCCTGTGAATATTGTAACTATAAAAAAAGTGTTGAATCTACCCCCTGACTAAAACAAGTGTATAAGTTTGTAATCGTAACCCTCTATAAAAAAGGCAAATCTATTAGTGACGGGTGATGCACACAAAGCACCACTGAGCTCTAGATTGCAGGAGCACAAGATTATTTTACTCAGGGCTCCATTGGAACATCTGCCATTATAAAGTCATTAGACACTAACATTTTGCTGTAGAAACTGAAAGTTTCCCAGTAAAGAAAAGCAGAGCGTGCAGTCACGGTGAATTCAAACAGCAGAGGGTGAGCAATGTGTGCTTACTGTGATGGCAGTTTAATAAAGAAAGCATCAAGTGTGAAATAGAACATAGTTATTCTCTGGCACAGAGGGCTGGACGAGGCTTAGCTCTCTCTCTCTCTCTCTCTCTCTCTCTCTCTCTCTCTCTCTCTCTCTCTCTCTCTCTCTCTCTCTCTCTCTCTCTCTCTCTCTCTCTCTCTCTCTCTCTCTCTCTCTCTCTCGACGATCTTTCAGGCTGCACTGGGCTTTAATAACAGTCCAGCAACTTAAATTGCTTGAACAGAAATGTTTGTTCTCCCCTAACAGGATTGTAAATTATTAATCGGATCTGAAGCCGATTTTATAACCTGATTGTTGAGGTGGGATTCTCCACGAGCACTGCTCTGGCACACCATTTACTGTGATGTATGTGTCTGCACATCTTTATATCCAATTTAATGCGATTCAGATAGATTTCAAAGCGACATCATAAAAAGCATAGAAGTGACCCTGGCAGAGCCTTGAATGCAGGCTCCATACGATAGGCGGTCATGTCTCGCTATTTTGATTCGATTTTCCCGATTTCTGTTTTTACCCAGATCTGATCTATACAAATGTAATGCCAGTACACTCAGTAAATATGAATAAATCGCTAAATTAGATCATTTTCCAGGAGAATGTAGTTGAAGCTGGACATCATTTTAAATCACAGTTTGCCTGGAACTGAGTGGTTTAGCTAATCAGAAGAGTAAATGACCCAGGGCTCTGCCGGGGACCTGCCATTAGTAAGAGCCAAATGTTTTTTAAATACATTGTTCTACAATCCTTTCTGTGATTCGAGTGGACCTCCTGCACTAATGCATGCCATCTTGAGGTACAATACGTCTCTTAGGGGAAAATCAATACCGGACTCTCTTTTCTCTAAAAGCCGCACCTTGGGAGGAGTTTTAGCGCTTGAATATTCCCAAACGTGGCACTATTCAATTTGGTTTTATGATAATGGCTTGATGAATTGAACATTGCTCGAGGTTGGCGAGACCTGTTAACCTATTATGCTTGCTTACTTTATTCATTACATTTAATTTAATAGTTTACTATAGACCATTTCACAATATATAAACAGCTCTGGTCCAGACGCACTTCCTGTCCTGGTTTTTTAACACTACACTAATGTCAGAACAAAATACAACCAACAGAACATTTACAATGGAATCAAAATGTTCAACGAACATCTTTAAGATTTAATGTGAAGATGTCAAATATAAAAATACTGTAACAGGAAGTTCTTCAGGATCTTGTGAAATGGTCTATACTTAAACCATCAAACACCTACGATCATCCTGAGGTTTATGAACATTTTTATAAATAGTATATTCACATATTTCTTAGAGACTAAAGCTTCTGTGCTTGTTTACAGACAGACCCGACAGAAAGAAATGGATTATCAAGAATGTGTACGGTCCAAATGAAAGGGCTGTGATTGTCTGAAGAGAGGCAAAGACATCATGGTGCTACAACACGTCTTCTCCCGGACCATAGCTGGAACCAAAGAATGTGCATCATGCTTTAACACTATGAATCCAAATAACACCAAAAATGTTTTAATAAGAGCTAAAATCCTCAGATTTAGTGTGTAAAGAACAGAATATCATCTGAAGCAACATGTTTTTTAACAGGTGTGTTTAGATACAGTTTATCAGTCCACTAGTTTTTAAAATGCACGTAATGTTTCCTCATTACTATCTACTGTATATCGGCAGGATGAAAAAGGAGAAATCATGTGGCCAGCTCATTTGCAATTCTATCTGATTAACATACCTTAATGAAACTGGCTATAATTAGACCACATTGATTTTTTTCCCTTTTTGATTGAGCTAAAATGGAGTGAGAACTTCTTTGAGTCGAGTGTGGATTGATCTGCGGTGAGATTTGAGACTGTTGAAAAATAATTATGTTCTTATAATCAGCTGAAGGTTTTAAACAGCATCTTTGGGAAAATTTCATCTGTTATTTAATTTGTAATATGTAGTTTCCTTAACTAGGATATACAACAAATGTGTGTTCAGTTAAAATAGTCAATGTGTCATTAATAGCACAATTTAATTAGTTCTAGTATTATACATGTTACTATTACAATAGCAATAATGTAAAACTATATTTACAGCTTACAAAGAAACAGGCCAGTTTTAAATAATTCAGTTCAAGTAACAAGATCATAAATTGTTGTTTTTCATGGATATGCATGTTTCTCTTTTTATGGACATGGTGGCAGAATTTCACCTTGAATGAAAGAGCTGTCTCGCTTCACTGTTCCGGGCATTTTACCCTTTACTGTGATTACTTTTGTTTTTCGGGTCAGATCTCATCTTTGCTCGCAACTTTTCCAATTTATCAGGACTTGTTATATGAAGACAAAAGCTACGGTGAGATGGCAGAGCAGGCAAGCGGTGACAAAGCAACAGATCCGGAGTGGCACGTTTTCATGCTTTATGAGCTACGGTTATCATCACACCTCCCTGAAACACACTGTGCAAGTTCATCAAATGAATAATGAAATAATGGTTGTGGTCCATTAATACAAAATGATCCTGCCTCATGATTAATTGCATTAAACTTATGAAAGTGTGTTTTTTGTACAAATCAAGGGGAGGAAATGATGGATGATGAAGACGCATGATGAATGAAGAAAGGCTGTGAACTAAATTGAAAGTGTACTCATCCGTTTTCTCCTCAAAACTAATGATGAATTGACCATGTCACGTTGAACAATACACACCGAGCTTTAAATATAATCCCCATTTAAAAGCAGACACGAGCCACGACAGTTTTCTCATTTTAGGTTTATTGGTGTAATTTCACCATTCCTGTTTAAAGCCAAAAGGGCACGGCTGATTTTGAGCAATATAACTTCAATGATACTCTACTTAACAAACGAGTTTTTTAATACACTACGTGAAAGTATTCTACACGGTGTATATGGATATTTTGTACACGTGCATATACATACTCTTAACACACAAGTTCATTAGAATATTTATATCATCTATATCAAAATATTAATACATATTGTTTTCAAACTTTTATGTTATACTTTTGTGTTTTGACAATAAATGTGTCTTTGCTCAAAATCTTTATGTTAAATGAAAAAAGAAGAAAACAAGACAATGGGTATAATGGGAAAAAAATTAAATGGGCCATTTTTTCACAAAATTTGACTAATTGACAAAGTGCCAAAGTTACAGATGATCAAATCCATATTAAGACAGCATCTGGCTGAGCTCCAAGCAACACTGTGTATTGAAAATAATATTGCCATCTGTGAGGTGACGACAGTTGGGAATTGAGAAATGACACGACTGTAATTAATGTTGAGAAGATAAAAGATGTAAAACCTGCATAAAAGTTCCTTTTTTAGTTGACTGACTGCCTGTCATGTGACCAATCCAATGTGATTCTCAAACTTTCAACAACTACACAATATGTTTCACAACAACTGTCATTAAAATTGAGTTAAAGACTTTGAAAGTATGGGGACACCCATTATCTGTAGTTTGAACCATTAGAAATCACTGAAATATGATGATTCTGAATTATAGATCTCAGGGACTCCTGATGTAAACACTGTTTATTATTATTGAATATTCTAGAGAATTTATTGCACTGATGGGCTTTTCTAAATCACAATAAAACACAAAACTCCTGTAAGGTCACAGAGGAATAATGCTGACAGTCACACTACAGAAATCCAGCAACAGAGCTGCTGTGATATTGAAATGTGCTGCTTCAATTTCAAAAAGTGAGAGAAAAGAAAACTGAGAGGAAAAATATCAGCCCAGTGAAGCTGCACACTTCAAGTTCACACAGAAATGAAGATTCTCTTTAATTTCTCGAGCTGCGATGGGTTTGGAGCCCCCAAGACAATGTTGATGGATGATGTTTTAATGCTGCTGAATGTTATTTTTACCGAACAGGGAAAACGATGAATTTTTACTTCATTGGCAATGATCGTGCCCTATGCATAAAAGTGTGGCAGGCGCGCGTTGCCCATGAATAACCGCCTCTCGGAGCAGATGTTACTTTGCTGAAACCAATTCTTCAGATAAGATTTGCGGAAGATTAATTGTGTACAGCTGTTTCATGGCCCGGTGCAATCTTAATACATTTATGATAAGTTTAAAAGCTCACTAGACGCAGCAGACGCTCCCAAGTGAGACAGCACAGAGAAAGGCAAGCTTTATTCTCACATCTGGATTCATATTCATTATTGCCTTTGTGCCAGCCGACGACGGGAGCGCGGCTTATTATTGTGCAAAGTGCAACAGCGCTCAAGTCTTCTACCAATTCATTTATCGTCTTTTTTTCGCCCCATATTTTCTTTCTCTCTCTCTCTCTTTTTGTGGGGGCAAATTATTCAAATCTGTGCAAATGAGTAGTTTCCATTTCTCGCCCCTCTGGGTGGAAATTGAAAGTGACCCGGGTTGACCCTCCTCCATTAATCGCGGCAAATTGCAGCAAGTGCACAATCCGGATCGTAGTAATGTAACAGGGGCCTCGAATGACTCATTAATGAGGGAGATATGACCCAGCTGAAATCTCTCACTTGCACTAGTTAGGAACAATCGTGGTGTTATGACCCAAACCAGGGGTCTTATAAAGTAGCTGTACGTATTTCCAAGGACGAATAATCGCTGTGCTTGGCCTGGTCACATGCCGAATGCTCCACGTATGGAACCAGTTACTCAATCAGGCTTTTGTGATTGCTGAGGCAGTGAACAGCGGTGACACCTCGAAACAGATCTGAGGTCACTGAAGATTTCACCTTGCCTACTGTAGTAAAGGCTCAAATTTACCTCTTTTAAATAATGTCATTTTCTGCAAAGATGCAACGCAGAATGATTTAACAAAACCCCGTCACATACATCATAAAACTCACTATTGTCTAAAAATGTTTTATTTATTCTCAAATAAAAATTAATATAATTTATGTATACTCCTTATTAATACAACTACGTATTTTAACATTAAATTAAAATTTGTTACATTACTAACACAAGCATGAAAAATACGTCAAAGAAATAATACGTCAGTATTTACTTTGGAATACTGTAAGATTATTACGATGCAGTAAGAGCAAAGAGCAAGATCCAAATGCAGTCTTAGTTATTAAACAACGCTAATCCAACTCCACGAAATCAGGAACGAACATCAAGGTAACATGAAACAAAGACTGACAAGTGAAGGGGTATATATACACATGATGCTGATCAGGGGTAACAAGAAACAGGTGATGACAATGAACCGATAAATGAGCAGCAAAGCATACTGGGAAATGTAGTCCTAAAGATAAGCGGGGAACGGGTTCAGGACAAGACAGAACCACTGCACAGACACAATCATGACATAGATGATGTAGTAGGCCTAATTCCCACACTTAATGTTAATATATACTATAGTATATTGAATTGATAAACTGTAGCAAATACTGTAATTTTACTACACTTTAATACAGTAAATAAAGGGCCAACACAGACAGCACTAAATCCTTTGTCTAATTTTTGTGTCTATTTATGACACTTTTGCACTAGAACACATCATTAAAAAAATGGTAAAAATACCACAATTTCTTTTTTAACAATAAATTAAATTTGATACATTTCTTTCTTTGTTAATTTTATACATTTCTAACATACATTTACATTGGTAAACTGTATTAAATTGTAGCACACTGTATAGTCAATTAATAAAATGTGGTAAACTGTAACTAACTTATTCCTTCTAGACTACAGTTGCATTATGGGTAACGTCCGGCCCTCCTGTCGAACACATCTGTGTCATCATCACAGTCATAACTGCGCTTCATGTTATTACTTCCTCACACATTAAAGTGCAATAAAAGCCAGTTGAGTATTAACTGACAGATAAGTCATAAATAACACGGTCTAACCTTGAGTAATGTCTCACTTCACAGCCACCTTGTGCATCGAACATGACTTAATATGGTGCAATAAAACGAAACCTTCACTTCATAAATTTGCATGATTTATATGGGAGGTATTAAATTAATTTAAAGCTATGAATATGCAACAAGACGAAACGGATGTAGCCGTATAATGTTCATTTTTTTCCCAGTATGATGATGAGGGGACTTAATTAGTGGTTGCTATTTCCTTCTTCTTTTTGCTCTGGAGGGGAAAAATAATTAACTTTATTAACTTAATTACTCGCCCCTCCCCAACCATCAGTGCGGTCTGCATCTCATTTCACTTCCCTCGTTTTTGTAATGTGCAAAATTATTCAATCCAGATGCATGTGACTTACTAAGTTTTTATGGTGACTCGAGATGTATTGCCAGGGAGTCAGAACACATTCAGCAAGATATTAGCAGCATATATCTGCATAGCGTATCGTTAGATATAGGGGTGTTTATCTGTAAAGCTAATATATACGTCACAGTTTTAAATGACGATCCAGTTTAAAATGTAAAATGTGCATCTGCATCGCCAGCAGGCAGCCACCAAATAAATTCTCCTTCCTCTATAAATACACAAGCAACAGAACTGCGATGATACGCATCCGCCTTCCCTAATCTGACATCATCATTCAGCTCCGCCTCCCATCCCACCTGCACACCTTTCCTCCGGGCATACACGCAGATAACTGTCACATATGAAAAATAGGATGCCTTCCCAGCAAATGCCTCATTCTCTGCAGATTATTTACTTTTAATGGGCGGGGAATGAGAAAAGCACTTAATATGTGGTCACTAAAGATGTGATTTATGGGGTCATCGGAGCGACAGTGGCACCCTCCGTTTTTGGTCTTTTGTTATAAATCTATCAAGGCCCAGGGATTTTTGTAAGGGTTATAACAAATTGTGTTATGAACATCCCTATACCTTCTCCAGACAAATTGCTCTGTGCCTCAATAGAACATTAGATTATCTATTTCTTTTGTTTGGATCTACCGATAGGATAGACCTGCTTTAAATAAAATGATTTAAAATTGATGGGGGACATTTACTGTAATATGCTATTAAAAGAAAACATCTAGAAATCAAATCTGGTTTTGGTTAAGTTGACATTATATTGTTTTCCAAACTGTCATGTTTAAAGGCAAAAGCTGCACATGTAGCCATTGAAACTTTACATTATAATACAATCATATACAGTCAGCATGTCTGACTTTTCTGAATTAATTCAGCTTTTATTTTTTGGATGATGGACTATATATATTTATGAAGATTATTATTTCTATCATTAATATCCTGTATCGTGATAAAATAAATATTGGTCAAATATATAAGCATAGACGTGTGATGAATGCTATCATTTGTTTTATTTAAATATCAAATGATAACACTTGATTTCAATGATTCATTTTTCTCCATTTTAAGTGTAAATGACAGTGGCTCTGTCACCTTTGTATGATTAATATTTTAGATTCATCACACACATGCATTGATATAAAACAAAGACACAATCAAAGTTAAAAGAAATGTTTTGTGTCTTTTCCTGTCGGTTAATAGTTGCTCGTGAAATCCTGCTTTTTCTCAGCATTTCTTCTTGTAAAATTCACTCTCATCAGGCCGTGTCCCGATAAGAGTCACTTTAGCAGAAAAGTTCAGCTTGTAAACTGACATCAGAGCTTTGATCAAGCCAAGCTTTAAATCATCTACAGTCAAGTGCTATCTGACAAGAGCAGGGACGTCTTCTTAAGACACTTTCTGTCTGTGTAGAGAGAGAATTTGTGCCTTATAGCTTGTCCAATACCAAATTTTGACACATCCTGTTATAACCTTCATAAAAAATGCATCAGTGTTTGTTTTAATGAATACAGTAACTCCCTATAAGCCAGAATGAACATGGAAACTGAATCTAAAATTGTTTGATGTGGTGGTACTGTAGGTGGTCGAATAAAATATTGCTGCATTGTCCTGTGATCAATACTATATGGGTTTTTTGTGATGTACTTAATATATATCCATCCATTTGGCAGACACTTATCCAAAGTATACACTTAACAAAATAACTAATAAACTACCTAATTAAAAACATAATAATTCACATTGCAAACAAGCATTAAAAATGTACTTACTGTAAATGCTTCACATAGAGTCCTGTCAGCTGCTTATCATACAATACTTTTACTTTTATTATTTGATCAAAGAAACACATAAGATCATTTTCAGTTACGTGTCTGTCCTCCACCCAAGCAAATCCTCTACTCTTCAGCAAAATGGTAACCACAGATAACAATTTTTGTAAATACTCTTTAAAACACTAATATAATAGAACTTATCTCCTTTTTTATCTTGCTTAAAAAATAAAAAATACTTATTTAATTTTTACATTTACTCTCTCTATCCAGTCCCTTGCAAAGCATGCTGGGAAATTGCCCAGTTTCAGTTTTACTACTCATCTACATTCCTGAAAGCCACAACATTAATATTATTAGCTCTACCAGTTAAGATAACAACAAATGCACACTTGAAATGAGCCACCTGGCTTATAGTTCTTGTGTATTTTATCCATTTTAATAGGCAGCTCCTCAGCTCACATGACATCATGGGAAAGAAAAGTGTTCATCATGGGTAATTCTGTTTCATATGGATTTCATGTGCTACTCATTTCACATGCTGTATAGTAGAGAAGTTCTATTAGGACACAGGGTTCATGTGGCTAATGTTTGTGTTTAGAAGGTGAAATGCTCACAGCAGCTCATTATAGGAGACTTGAGCTCACTGCCACTTGTTGATGGGTGAAGATAAATCACTAGATTACGCTGAGGGCCATGCTTTCTGAAGATGAGAAAAAGGGTATTTGCCAGCCCATGTGGCTGCATTCTCATCATCCTTTTAATAACCTGTAATATTGTAGCGGGACATTTTTCTCACCGTGAATGTGATGGATGGCCTTTAACCGTGGAACATCAGAGCGGCAAAGTAAATTGACCAAACAGCTAAACATACAAATGATTAAAAAAGGCGGGGGTCCGCATCAGACCTTTGTGGAGGGAGAAAAGCAAACAGCCTTTATTTAAGATCACGCCAGGAGCAATTTATAGTCTATTGACTTGTAACAGTTTCTTTTCAGATGCGGAAATTGTCCTACATTGCAGATGAGATACTGATGCTGGAATAAGAGGTCATTAAGAGAGCAAACATCACATTAAATATCCAGGATGTAGTGAGATGATATCTGGCAAAAAGTGTAGTTCGGGTCACACCGCACACTGTTTTCACAACAAAACCCTGCCTTGATCCCGGCCAGGCACGTTCCTTTTTAAAGCCGATTCAGTCAACGTCAACCGAGGAAAATATTTCAAGTGTCGTTTCTCATTATCTCCCGGTCGCTGATGTCTTGACAGGGAGAGATTCTTCACTGCCACTCAAGTCTATCAATGTCAGAAGAAGGCTTAGCAACAGACTCATACATTTGGATTAAACAGTCAAAGTCATTATACAGAATGTAATTGACCTTTTAAGATACAGCCTTAGCAGCTCTCTTCTTCTCCGCCTTGTCGTCTTAAATGGCAGTTCTCAGCAGGATCGCTGCAAATTAAAATCAGAAAGGTTTGATTTTCACGTCTTCCCGGCTGAAGGTGTCACTGCGCACACGTCTGCTACGCAAACATAGATGGCAATTAGGATTACGAGAAAGGTCTTTAATTTTACGGTGGCTTGGTGAAACATGTCTCTGTGTGGATGTGTTTGTTTCTGCTACGGTGGCGCGGTATAAGCGATGTGCTCGAGTGGAAAATCAAAATAAGATTGGAAAGAGCATTATTACCTTTAGATCACATTAGAGCATATATGTGAAAAACCAAAATTATGAGATAATGAGCATCAAAGTTTGATTTCACCTATGATTTCAATCTTTGACATGTCATTAATCAGTCAATATTAAAGACATCCAGATGTTATTTTCACAGAATATTCTTCACATTATACACAAGGGGGATTTTCTGTAGAAAACATTAAATCACAAAAAATGACATTAGCTGGGTTTTTACATGCAGACAGGGTCACATTTTTGGTAAAGGTGGCACAAATAGTTTTTTAAACCAGGCGGGTTTGTGTGTGTCAACATTAAGTATTTTCAAAATCTTCAAAGACCCTCAAAAGACCTCTCAGAAGCAATATTCAGTACAATTCTTTAAGTTTTGGGACCTCACTGCATTTCTCTCTCAAGAAAGCAGGTCTCTCGGGGCCGACGGGCCCACAGGTCGCGTGCGATTGCCGGAGACTCTCTCGCCTGTCTGCTATCAAAGCCAAGCCAGTTATTCACCATCTCATCAGCACTCGCCTTTTTTCAATTTCAGGCCCAAGGAAGCTACAGCTCTTTGTACAAGCGGCTGGCGTAATTGAATTTGCCGCAGAAATGGCAGGCTAGAAAATTTCATTTTCTTCTCCCGCCGTTCGCGTACGAGTGTCGGGGAGGCCCGAGCAGACAGACGGTCGCTCTCTCTAAACTTCTCTCCCCTCTTCTCTCGCCCATCCCTCCATTATGTTCCTCAGTAGACTGAGTAAGACGGCCTCTGTTTTCCTCTCGCTCACCTTCCCACAATCCCTCTCTCTGTCTGCAGGGCACGTTATTCCTCCGAGAGACAGACCGGATCTCCTTTTCTCATCCTTCTTTCTGTCCATGTCCAAATCCTTGTCCTCTGATAATCTCTGCGAGCAAGGGGGCTTGTCACGGTGGCAATTTCCCCTAAATGCCTTGCACAAATAATGGTTTTCAGAATGAGCATTAACAGGTTTGATTACACGAAATGGCCCTTTTAATTTACAGCGGGATTCTATTGATCACAGGAGTGCAGATTAAAGCGTTCAATGAAGCCCGTGATGAGGTATTAAGCACCTGAAGCCCCTCGGGGGAGCCGAGCCGAGCGGGAGGCAGACAGCGGTCCGGCCTGTATACAGTTATTTCCCTGTAATGAAGTACCTCTATGCGGCGGCATGAAGCAGAGACGGGAAAAATAGATTGGAGATGATGAGCTCTTCAAAGTCATTTCTCGCTCTCTCATTCTGACGCATACCCGCTCGTCCCGGCGTTCGGCCGCGCCACTCCCTCGCCAAAATGCTGCGGATTTACTTAGCCGGACCGATGCAAGTTTTATGACCTTATTGCTTTTTTACCATGGTAATAGTTTTGAATCAATTTATCAATCTGCAGGAACCATCAAGCATGTTGACCTCAAAGATCAAGTCCAGGTCATTCCATCAATTCACTGAGGAGAACTGAGATGGAAAGTGAAAAAAGAGAGAAAAAACCCTTTCCCTCCCACAACCATATAAAAGAAAGTGCACAGAAAACAAGCTATCCACATGTCTGACCTCCCAGGAAAAGAATCTTTTAATTCTGCTTTATTTTTCAGCAGATACACTATTCTTCATGTTAGTTTAGCTAACGGGGCTGGGCTCTGTTTGTCTTTGAATTATAAATGTGATCCGTGCTGTATGCACTTTCATGAAGCACTTGTTCTAAAAACATTTTCTATTGCGTTTGCTCATTTTTTGAAACTGTGTTAGTCCTTCAAGATTTATTCTCAGCGTTTAAAAGTCTTTTAATTTGGTAATATTCCCTTGGTGTCCTTTGTTTGGCTTGAACAAATGCCAATTAATGTTCCATTTCCCCAGTCAAATGGGAGCTGAGCTCCCTAATGCAATTGAATTGAATTATCTGAACTGTCTACTGTACACCAAGTAATGGTAATGCAATAATGTGATAATGACAAAATAGCTTTTAAGACCTGCCTTTTAAAATCAGCTGCATTTATCAGTAATTACAAAAGCGTGCATTGGTAAAGCGATCACATTTTGAGCGTATAATTTTATTCTCTCATATTATTTTAATGTACAAATTATATCTTACAAATAAAAGCTAAAAGAGAGGATTGCATCACAGACAATGGCACAATACTGAATCTGAGTTTCGTACCGCCTATTTTTATAGCCGAGCCACGTGAATAAATTGTCCATCATGAGGATCTGCCCTTCACTGCTCCGCTGGCCTTTTCTCCTACACACCACAATGGGCCAATAAGTCTCTGGAAGCCCCAGCAAATCAGATCATAATGAGCCTCTTTAAGGCTGTTTGAATTTTAATGAATAACTCAGTGCATAAAAATAAACATATTGCTATTGATCATGCCATGAAGATTTAACCTAATCTAATAACCGCGGTCAGTGTTTGGCTGAAGTCTACCAGCTCTGTGTTTTATCCGTAGGGAACTGTTGTCTCTGCTCTGTTATTACTGTACGGATCATTTGACAAGATCAAAACCCAGATTTGATATTCAAAACCTCTCTCTACATGAAACGGCCTCAGTGGAATATTTATTTGCCATCAGTATGTTCCATTAAGCAGTGCTGGGAAAAGCAGGATCTGCTGTGTGTGTCATACATTATATACATATTTTTATATTTTACCCCGTATATGTTTTTTCTGTGAGAGAAAATAAATGATAAGTCTTTAAAATTAAACAAATACCTTGTTTTTGTGGAAGTACCAGATGGAATGCAAAAGAAATGAAAGATTGTCTGTCATGAGCTTCAGAATGAGATTCTGACAGTGCTCTCCCAACAGAAATATACATTAAACTATTTCTTCTGGCTATGATTCAGGATAAGATGGGAACTAAAATAAAGGAAAGTGTTATTCAGTAGGTGTGTAGCACCAGAAAAAATCTTTTAGTGCCAAACTTTTTTTTCTTTTCAAGAATAGAATAATGACAAATGATCCAGAAATGAATAATAATACAGTGACACTTTACAGTGAAGTTGTATACATTAAAATTAGTTACAATAAGATTGATCTGGTAACACTTTACAATAAGATTGTATTTGTTACCATTAGTAAATGAATAAGCTAAAATAAACTAACAATGCAGAATTAGTAAAAAAAACATTAGTAAATGCTAAAATGAGCATAAACTAAGATAAATAAATGCTGCAGAAATACTGTTGTTATCTACTGCATGAACTATTATTAAAAAATACAACCTTATTGTAAAATATTACTATTAATTTAATATATATTGAATTATATAAATATAAATATAAATATAAATATAAATATAAATATAAATATAAATATAAATATAAATATAAATATAAATATAAATATAAATATAAAATATAATATACTACTATATATTACTATATAAGGTAAATATTAACATTAATATTGCTAGCTAAAAAAAAAAAATGTACAGTATGTACTTCTATGTAAATAAATATATAAATAAGAATGTAAAAACAAACAAAATTCCCTTCAGTTAAGCAAAAGAAAAGCATAATGAAGCATGATCCACTGATGTCTCATCTTTGGTTAATTCCAGCTTAATGTATTGAAATGTTATGCATCATGTTTGTGTTATAAATGACTGCAATCATGGGCATGTTGTATGATTGATTATTGTCTGACACTATCCTGTAGTTTTTAACTGATCCCTGAGAAGCAGTAATGTCTGGAGTCGTCTCTGGGGTACAACATGACGGTGGGTCTTTAGGGCCTGTTGTAATGAATATTTAAAATCTATCTTACATTCAGCTGTGTGAAGGACACTCAGTGGAATACAGTTTAGAGCCACTCATGGAGCCATTACTGATAAAGACTTTACATGAGAAATGCTTATCTGCTCTATGAGACAATATTCTCACTTTACATGCTATCACAAAACTACATGAATAAGACAAAGATACATGATATCATAGCAAGAAACCTACAGTCGGGCATCTCCAGGACCTCGGATCACACCTGCATCTATATGTTTACTGGGAGGCAATTGAAATTCCATATGTGAGAAATGAATCTCTCTGTGTGATGGCCGTATATCCTGACGCTCTTTTTTAAAACACTGAGAGTTTGTGTGTTCTGATAGAGAGGTCCAGAGACCTTTCCCTGCCCTGACCTACAGCAGATTCCCAGAAAGAAGTCCAATGACTATTATTAGACTAATACTGCTATCTCTCTCCCCTTAGAGGTCAGCTTCCAAACTGAGCATTTAAGCAAATAGCTAATGGAATTTAAAGGTATAATAATACAGGGATATGGTGAGACAATTCTATTAACAAGATATAAATCATGTTGAGTGTGAGGTAAGTGTTTTTTAATTGATTGATGGAAAAGACAATCCATTGGTTTTCTGAAGACTAACAGCCATTTACTGTTTCCTCTGCAGTAAAAGAGGCAAAAAAGGGAAAGATAAGGAAATTACTCTGTAAAAGGGGATAAATTATTCAGAGAAGATAATCTTTTTGTGCTGACATTACTAATGTGAAGAAGCATTTAATCTCCCCTGTGAACCCCACACTCCTGCTGGACAGAGAAGTTTGGATGAAGGTTTTTATGAAGTTGCAGTCACAGACACACTCACAGACTACAGTTACTGTTACTGTAACATCTGAATCCCAAAATATATAACAATTGAATAGAAAAAACCCAGAAAAGAAAAGAAGAATCGAACAGCTGTACAACAGAATTTTAAGCTCCCTCTTTTGTACACATTCACACAGAATAACAAATGAAAAAAATGTATTAAAGCAAAAAAGTAAAGTAAAATTAATTAAGGTATTTAATTGAAATTAATTGTAACTAAAAAGTTGATTAATATCCCATATCTCTCTCTCTCTCTCTCTCTCTCTCTCTCTCTCTCTCTCTCTCTCTCTCTCTCTCTCTATATATATATATATATATATATATACATGAATTACTGTTGGAGCAACATAAATTGTGTACAATGTGTAAAAGGTGGCTAGAGAGAGAGAAAGACCTTCTTTTACTCTCAATATGGGGAAACAGATCGACCCTCTATACAAAAGACAAATTATTATGATACACTCTCAATATGGTCATATGGCAAACAGTTTATCAAAAAAAAATATTTGTTGATATATATATATTTTAATACAAAATTCAAGTAATTTAAAATCGTCACTTCAGATTAACCATAATCCATAATTAATATATGCTGTAAAATATTAGTCATCGTTAATTCATGATAACTAATACCCTTAACATTATAACATTAATGTGAAAACATTCCTTTTAAAATATTAGTGCATGAAGTTTGAACGTGAAGAGTTTGAGATCCTGTGATAGACAAACAGTTGACTCTCAGCTATTGATGTGACATCACCCATGAGAAGGTCAACCAAGCAAAACATCTCCACACAAACTAAAGTTAGAAGTCACTCCATGTCAGGACAAATATTCACTTATCTGTTTTGAAGAATGGCCAATAAGTTCTCCCCAATATTAACTGAGAGAGGAGAGATTTCTTTTGTCCTATAGGTGTAAACATCCCATATCTCCAAAATCAACAGATGTCTCCATCTGCCCTCAGGATCGCTCATACACACACACGTGAATCTGCAATGTATACACACATCGATCCCAGCACAGATCCATCGTGTCAGGATGATGTACATTATTTACAAGTGGCTGTTCTCCTTCTGTGCTATTTTTCACCTCCCCTCTCTTCATAGGGCAAATTAAAGGAGGAAAGAAAAAAGAGCTCTCCGATAACCATCTAGCGTGACAAATTATGAGCGTTACAAAATCAAAAGACGAACGGTCCTGCTAGACTGAAAGTTAACAAGGCTCTGATCAGCCAGAAGCGCTGTTATCTTCTCTTCATGTTTATTGCAGTGAGGGTTCTTATTGCCCCTGCCGTGTGACATTGATCGACAGCTTCTATTAAGCGTTTTTCCCCGAGCAGCTGCCAGGAGCAGATACATTAAATAAAACAGTTATTGCTTTTCATTGGCTGTCCCATAAAATATTGCCACTAAATAGCTCCTGCCATCAGATGCAGTTTTGCTACAAGGTTTTAATTTGAGAGACTGCGTATAACGCCGCCGCAATTGACACCAGCCTTTGTTTCCTCGCTGTAATGATTGTGTACATATCGTTGAATTGATGGTCTGTCGCCTTTGGGGCTTTGTTCGGTTTTAATGTGTGGCCCTGATGCCTGAACAGGGATTTTTATCTTGCTTTCTCCTCCCCTCTGTGTCTGATCTCTTTTCCTCCGTCACACACTGTGCTGTCTCTTATCAGGTGCACTGTGCTAGACTTAAGCGCTCGGCTAACAACAAGATAAGACGGTTCTTGCTGGCAATTAGGACGGTGAGGCAACAATAGCGAAGAGTAGGATGAAATTACAGGCCTTGCTGTACATGGTAATAAAAAGTAAAGTAAAACATTTAAATAAATCTTAAAAATCCTTACTATTTTATATTGTGCCTTAGACTTTTGCAATGAACTGTACATACAGTATATCATACATATACATATATTTTAAAAATGCAATCTTATATAATAAATACACACACACACACATTAAAAAATTATACAGTATACAATTATACAGTAAAAAACTAATTTTCCACATTTAAATTTCTATAATATTATTATTTTAACAATGCAATTTTGAATAATAAATGTATGTATTTACCTAAATAAATAAATACATTTGAATATAATTTATATAGAAATATATAGAAAAAAATAAATGATATAAATAATATATAATAATCATAATTTGATATATTTTATATAATAAATAATATGTGTGTGTCCAGCCCTCTTCCTGTCCAGTGTGAATTATAGGGGTGAAATGGGTCTCAGATGTTTGTATAACACAGATATATTTGAAACCTGTTATTGTGGTGACAGCAGCGCAGCTGTGCTCTGCGGCACGGATGTCGAGTCTCTGTTTTGCGTGCTGCATATTAAAAGCTTTATGAATGTAATTAAATGCACGCTTAATGGCAAGGAGTTGGCAGAATAAATGTAGAATTGAATTAGCAGTTATGATGGGGCACATTCCAAGATGAAGTAAATGGGATTACCTCAGACATTTTTTACTCCACATCAGGTTTGGCAGTACGACATCACTTAATTACCCCTTTGTCACGTTCATACGTTCTCATTGATCAAATTTTCACACCGTCTGCGCCCCCTCCCTCAATATCACCGATGGATATATTGGAGCTGACTCATCCCAGTAATAATTAGCCTGCTAAGTGGCCTTAGCAGAGAGCGAGAGACCAAAACAGATTAACCAAATTTAATTATGTGAATACCCTCACATGGATCTGTCTGACTGTATATACAGTTTAACTGAACGGTCTTTGGAAGATGTGGTGAGGAGTATTCTAATAAATGTGTCAAAGATAACCATATGAAATATTACAGGGATAAGAACAGTAGGAATAAAATACTTGAGAGAACAACAGGAAGGGCTTGGAAATGAGGGAAAGATGTTGTCACAAACAGGTGTTATTTGCGGCCCGGAGGTCACCCTCAGATGAGCGAGAGTTATGAAACAATGCATTACAGCAGCTCATCTCAGGACAGTGAGAAGCGATGTGTACATTTATATGCTTCTTCAATGTGTAAGAATGAGTTGAGTTTTAAAAAACTATTTCTGCAACATAGTGTTATATACTACACAACAAATATGAAATATTCACAAAATATTAATAAACCATCCTAGGCTACAATTTGTTAAAATATATTTATTAAAATCTGAAATTATTAAAAAACTGAATTATTACCTTTGTGCTCCAGTAGCTCAAAAGATGCATGGCGCTTGCAACACATACGTCACGGGTTCAATTCAAAAGCATACTGATAAAATCTACAAATTTTGAATGTTCAAATAAATGCATCTGCCAAATGCATAAGCATAAATGTAAATAAAACAAGGAACAGATTCAATTAAAACACCGCTATTTAACAAAGACGTTTCTTGAAAAGAACTTCAATAATCATATTAACCGTGACTGGACGCTTTGCTGACACCCGACAATGGAGGTATGACAGCATCAGCGTCCTCTCTCTTTAGAAAGCAATGACTGGCACGAGTTCTCGAGTCTGGTCATCAGGCAGTAAAACACTGCTGCTGAATATGACGTCCTTGCAGATTAAGTGGTCACTTGTTCAACTTTCGCCATTAACCTGAGTGCACCGGGCAGTTTGCACTCCCCACTGGGCTGCATTGGCACATTTATTGTCCAACGGGAGACTAATGGATCCCAGTTAACGTGTGTTAACAATTTTTCTATCGATTAAATGAAGGGGAATCATAGCCAGACGAACTTAGCCCACAAGATTTAGTGGCTTTTAAGGTAGTAGGGACGAATATAATGCTTTAGAAAGAGCTACTGTACATTATATATAAGACACCTGCTACATTAAGTTACATTAAGGTTTAATACATCTTCATTACTGGCAGGACGCCCAACCCCTTCAAGGTTGAAATAGAGATCCAGCTTTCATTATGCCACTTCTCATTGCTCTGCAGAGAGATATCAAATAATAATGGAACTATTGAGACAGTTCTGCCTGAGCTGTTAATGCTAATCGATGTATTAAATATTGAGCATTTCCATAACAGAACTTGGAACGGCTGCCACATTCCTCCAAGGATGATTCAGGATGCTGCCACGGGCCTTACTTTTCATTTTTGCTTAATTAAACAAAGTAGACCATGATAACAGCCCTTTGACCTCTGAACTCTGCCCTGTGGGAAAGAAGCTACATACTATCACGTGATGTATGATGCATCTTAAGCGGTTTAGCAATGGTGCTAGCGACGCCAAGGTCATGGGTTCAGTTCCCGGGAAATGCACGTACGCTGATGAAATGTGTTGCTTGAACGCACTACAAGCCGGTTTAGATAAATGTGTCTAAATTATTTATTTTTATATTTTTCCACATAATTCAGTGCTATTTGTAATCATGCATAGAGAAAGCTCACAGAATTATATGAAATAAAGACAACTTTTAGTACATTTTCTAAAAAATAATGCAAATTATCTTACCATATGATTTTAATAATGCAATTAAATAATGCATTCAACAATGCAAAAATCATTCAAGTAACATGAAATCATCAACTGTTGATGTAATAATTTGCTGTTACCTAATCTACAAAATGTATATTCATTTAATATATATACACAAACAGTTCTATCAACACATCCCATTCATAAAAACACTTTTCCAGTGTACAATTTCTTGAGCATTTGTAACATAATTGTTTTCTGAAAACAAAAGCATCTTCATGACTGTATCGCTGTTGTCAGATCACAATAAAAATAATGGCCTGCACATTTCTCTGCAGTCTTTAATGTCACGCAGTTCTCTCTTATTTCATACTGACCAAACAAGCGCCTTTATGTTTTGCAAAGCCACCCTAGATGTCCAAACTCCTCACGTCCTCCATTTACACTGCAAGCGCACAAACACCACAAACGTCAAACAAACACTCAGTAGTCGCGCTCGGAACGCCAGAGGCCTCAAACAGAACGTCTCGAGGCAGAAGCGTGAGCGAGGGTGGCCATGTTAGATTCCTGCATGCCGCACACGACGCAGCTCAAATAAACCGTGCACAGCGAGCCGGGGTCAGGCCGTCTTTGCTCAGGGATGTACTGCAGTGCCAGTTGTATAGAAAGAAAACAGGGTACCCGGCGGGACGTCCCGCTCGGGGCCCGACCGGACAGATATTCAAGCCCGCTCCCTGTTTCCAAAAAGTTAGTCATGTTTGCCTTGCTGCTCTTTGATGAGAGTAAATGTCTTTTTGTCTCTGACACTTTCATTCTGTCAAAATAGCAGCAAATCAGCAATGATTTTCAGTTCTCAGGAATGTAATACTCCATTCAAAGAGCTTTCAGCAAACACTGCATTTAAAGAGGATCACCAGTGTAACCATTTAAAAAGACAGAAAGTTATGCTAATTCTCTCTTAAAGATATTTTTAAAATGCTTTTGTTAAAGGTACAGCGATTCATTTTCAGTACTATTGTGTGCACCTTCACCGTATTATAAATGCTACAGACGAAGGCTGTTAACAGAGAATTGCTGATTCTTATTAATAACAAAAAAGTCTTGTTGTGTGGCACATTTGCAATCTGTGCTTTTGTGGAATTCTTGCCAATAGCTTGTAGTGGGCAGATGGGCAAGTCAGAGAGATGGATCAGATGCCTCATAAATTTCTGTTTGCCACCAAAACTGATGAGAGATACAGCTATCCATGCTTTACTGCCAGGGACACAGGATGAGCCGGCCAAAAGCAACAGTTTAAGCTGTCTATCCAAATTATTCCACATTCAGCAGACTGAGATTTATGCCGTGGAAGTTTCAGAAACTCTCTTTCTTAACGTATAAGAAAAGTGTTTATCACAGTGGATCCTTTAACACCATAAGCTTCTTCTGAAGTAAAAAAAAGTCTAATCACAAACTGCATTCTTGTCTCGAGCTGATATAAACAACAATTGAGTCATAATGTTTCAAATAGCTGAAATCTGAATGTTTGTATTTCTCTGTCATTTATCTACACAAATGGTTGACAGAGTCTGAGGAGTTTTCAACAGCAAACAGATGTCAGAGCTTTTCATAGCACCTGCTCGAGTAAACAGAGATCGCCTGTGAGAGATCACTGCAACATCACATGTT
The DNA here is from genome assembly GCA_019155185.1 of Beaufortia kweichowensis. NCBI lineage: Eukaryota > Metazoa > Chordata > Actinopteri > Cypriniformes > Gastromyzontidae > Beaufortia > Beaufortia kweichowensis. The sequence continues at coordinate 14,064,019 of CM032812.1, read as the reverse complement.
CACACACACCTTCTTTTACCTCTTAAAACACAACAAAAAAATATTGCCAAAATTTGTTTTCCTTATGCATTGCATTAAGGTAATTTTTTCTTATTTTTAAGCAAAAACAGGACTTATGCATTTCGTTTTGCTACTCCAGTAAATGTACCTTATTTTGAAGATGATATATAAAACTCCAGGACTCTATCAACCATTTATGTACATAAATGATATAGAAATACAAACATCCACATTCAGATTTCACTTTGAATACCTTTCCATATTCAGATGGAAAACAAATGAATAAAAATAATTTACAATCACTATAATCACTCTTAACACTTTAATCATCATTTCTAGTTTTGGAGTAGTAAGATAACAAACCTAAAAATGTGTTCACAGGTCAAAGTGACCCCAAATGACGGAGCAGGTCACATTTTATCTCACTCCACTGTGATGTTTTCATCAGATGAGACATGAGCTCAAGTGTATCTCTGAAAGCAGACATGGAGCCTGATCACTGCTTTATTCTGTGTCCTCCTTTACCACAATTGACTTGTCATGTATTTCACAGCTAATTAGGCCTTTACAAATGAGAGCCATGCCCACTGATAAGGACGCTGCTAAATTGACCGTAAATGCTACCATTCAATCAGACACAATGACCGGCCCTGCAGCAATAATCAGGATGAATTAATGCTGCTGTTTCCAGCGCAGCTGCAATGGGAAAACCTTTAACTACAGCAACATAAAAAACTGTGAGCGGGTATAGTGGAGTATAGTATTTTGCTCATGTATATATATTTTAATTAAGCTTATAATTGATCCAGAATCACATTTTCTCCTCCGCTCAGTGTATTAGAGTTTAACTGTTTGTTTCAAGCTAATACTGGGTGTATTGGGATTCCTCTAAATACTTGTAATTGTCATTTTTAGTACTGAGCACACAATGTGTTTTGCGTACATAAGCAACAAGATTAGTTGGGAATAAGATTACTTTACCCAAATCAAGCTCTTGCACACCATGTGAGGATAGTCAGAGAAACTCTCAGAAAACATGGTACAAAAGCTGTTAACGGGACGGTACCCTTTTAAAAAGTACAACCTTAAAATACAGAACTGTAGCTAAATGGTACATATAAAGAGCTTTTTAAAGGGTAACGTTCAGTGTAGAATGGTCTGATGTTAAACACACTATCAGAAAGCAAACCAGAAGCAAACAACACATTACGCTAATATACACTTTTGGGAAAACATGTAAAAGTACCAAAAAAGACAATCCGAACTTTTAACTCGATAAAGAAATTTCAGATGGATGGACAGTGGTGCATTTTTGACATGAATAAACAGTGCTGATAAACGCTTGTTTAAATAACAGCCTTGTTAGAAAATAGTGGAGGTTTGAACTCAGAAATGCTATTCCTTATCTCACAATTTAGCAGATATGTCTAACAAAACACATTATTTTGCCATTAAATTGCACTTTTTATATTGCAGCAAATACACCTTGAGGAGCTGTCAAAGTCATGAAAACAATGTTAATAAGTTTTCTATCATTAAATAAATCTCTGTAATGGAGGAAAGTATGTTTACCGCTGTTCAATCAAGACAAAATGAACCAAGATTCGAGAAAAAGCTAAGCTGACAATTGATGGCCATGATCTATGTCTTTATTTTCTAGAACAATGAAATCACAGAATATAATAATCATTATAATAATTATAGTGAAAATGCGATAAAGATATTGATTTTTACACAAATGCTTCAACTAAAACACCAGCTATTCCGACAAGGATCTTTTAAAGGAGCATGACATGATTGATCACATCAGTGGTTATCAATAAAATGTGTCTGTCTTTCTATGAAACCAAAGCGCATTAGCAAAACGCTGTATCTCAGCTCTGATGTTAATGATGTCTAAGAAAAAAAAGTCCTGGAAATATCTTCAGTATACATGTTAAGATGTTTCAGTAAAACAATATAAAAATGACAGAGATGCCCCAGTTAATCCTAAAAATAACAACAAATCAAAATAGCTTAAAGATCCAGTTCTGTTTAAACACAGCGCAGTATCTGTTCTCATTTACCGTTAATGACGACAGTGTTTTTTAATCACTGTAAAATCTGATTTTATCCTAATCTTATCGAAGCGCTAATCTCATTCTCTGACTACAGGCGGATCGGCTACCGTTGCCGCTCTGTTTTCCAGTGGGAATGACAAATTAAGCGTTCCTTTTCTTTTTTCCCCCATGTTCTTTTTCTGTCAGCGGCTTCGTCCTTCATTCCCTCAGTGACAGGGAGTGGTGAAGGACGTCTGGACTAGCTGACACTGCATTTCCATCTGCTGCCGGCCTGCCAGGAGAGCTCACACTGCCTTGCAGACACTTGATGAAGAAAAGGAATCGATGGAGTGAAGAATGATGAAGAAATGAAACTAGGAGACAGACAAGCTGCAAAAACGAGTGTGCCACTTTTGCCGTGTCAAAAACCGCTAATTAGACCGAATGGGAAAAGGGTAATAGATTTAAAAATGATCCGTCTCTTTAATGCTTTTTGTAAACTATAAAAATATAAGATTTACAAGAACATTAAAGTACAAAATAAAGTCCATTTAGCAATGCATTAAAATGATGAATAAATGTTTACTGTGCAAGAATAGAGACCGAGTTAAAATAATACATATAAAAATGATTTAACACAACAACTTTGGCACAAAGTCACGGTTTTGCTTTCTTCATGATAAAGTGTCTGTTTCTGTCCATTAGGATTTTTTTCTGAATATTCTTTTACCAAAAGGACAATAGACTTTGTCAAGCACAACAATTTTGCCATTAGTCATTAAATATTGCATTTGCTTAATGCAGGATAATATCATATCCATCTCAACTAGCGTAGTAAAAATGGCATTTTAATGTTTACTGCACTGTTTGGATTCCTAGATTATTTGAGTGGTGCTACAATTCATATAACAGGCCCATTCATTCTGATGGTCCACCTCAACAATCATTACCGTAATTATCCTGTGATGCACTTGCACAAAATGACTGATGAATGAACAGAGGTTTTGGCTGCTTTCTGGCTGGTCGCCAGGCAGACGTGACATATTCATCTTCATTTTGCCATAGCCTGTCCCGAGAAAACCATTTCTGTGGGTAAATGCCAGTAATTCAAAGCAAACACAAAACATTACCCTCCCAATCTATTCATTTCACAGATGTTTTCCACATACAGTCTCAAAAGTTACGCCATTTCTAAATTTACGGTAATACCTAAGGAATGACCCGACTGATGGATTGGGCAGATCTCAGACCTGTTTGCTTGTCCTTCAGTGCTTTTGAGTTCATAAATCTCACATTTCATTCATATTTTAAGAAAATCGTTTTACTAGAGGCAGGGAGAATCGTTGGATGTTTGCAGATTCAACCCTGACACCGTTACACATCTACATCTTCATGTCTCATAAATGTCATAGTGAATACTTTGTACTGTACATTGAATCTTTAACACAGACAGTAAGATGTCATAGCGCACCAATACACTTGTTTAAACGATGAGACAAAATGACCCTGCTACAGGGATTCCTTTATTTCCTGCACAATTGATTTATTTCACATTATTAATGAACTTTGCTGCGGCTCTACTTGTCAGGACTGCTGTGCAGAGGTCAATAACCAGAAGAAACTTGATGTTAGTAGATCCAGCTTAAGTGATTCTGTCGTGCTAACGATTCAATATATCAGGACAAATGTCAGGCGCTTTTAATATGTTGATTCACCACTTCTAATCTGCATAAGCGCTGCGCTTGGAGAGATCCAGAACCCTGCCGAGCCGGGAGATTTATAATGCCTTGCTGAAGTTCTCTTTGGTTTCAGTAAATATTTGAGAGAGCAGGTGGAGGTGGCCAAACAGTGTAAGAAGTTTAAGAATTTATTCTGTTGCTCCACAAGCAGACCACATATAGGATTAGTTAAGAAATCATGTTTACATGTTCTCTTTAATTCATTATGATCAGGGCTGTGAATGAAAGAACTGAATGAACCTGTTAACTGTCATCATTCCTCAAGAGAAACATCGAGGTTATTCTCCTTTTCACTTTAATATTTCATAGTTGAATTCTAATCTAATTATGATGAACTATATATTGATGGAAAAGATAAAAACTCAAAAAGAAATATTTCATAACAATGAACATAAACAGAAACATTTCATAAAAATGTTAGTGTTAATGATATTTATAAAATACCTAAAATAAAAAATGGTTTAAAATTAACAAAAAAAATACATATCAAATTAAAAATTTGTAGTTTTGATGTGGAGGCCTATGATTAAAAATGATGAACCTGTTGACCGTCACAGCAGAAATTGAGTATACACATGAAAATGAATCTGAACTACAATTTACATATTAGATATTTTTTCAAACGTTTTTAAGTATTTTCTATTTTTTTCCATTTTATGTATTTTTATAAATGACATTTTATAAATGTTAATAATACCATTAATATTTTCTAATAATTTTTTGTTTATGTTTATTGTTATGAAAATGTGTCAAATATTTCATTTGAGTCCTAGACCTTTCCATTGAATTATAGTTTGTCATGATTAGATTAAAATTCAACAGAGAAATAATGTCATCTGATATGTGATAACTGGTTTAAAATATTATGCATAACAGTACAATTCTATAACTGTAAAGTCTTCCAAGCTATCAGCCCATCTACAGGAAAGTGTCACTTTGCTAAATTGATTAAAATGTTCAAGTGTGCCGAGATTTTCCTGAAAAGCCCGGGAGGCAGCCACGTTAACACTAAAGGTGACTAAAGTGCTGGCTGCAGTTTTCTGGTCGGTTGCAGAAATCAGTGCAATGGATTGGCAGGGAGAGATTTAGTTGCGCGTGGCAGAGGTCAGTGTATTGTGTATTCTGTGCAGTCAATAATAAAGTAAGGACTTATGCCTGCTGAAAGTTAATGAGCAATCACAAGGACCTTGGAAAGTCATTTGCATCCCTACATTGGCTGCTCACTTTGGCTCTGAAAGGGCCCAGGGGACCCGGAGTCATCGGAATGCCACAGCAGACAGCGAGGAGAAGATAGACTTGCTGCAATGATCCTGAATGACTCTAAAAGCAAAGGGATTATCCATGTCAAAAACCAGACGATATTGCTTTTCTGGAAGTTTTATCGTTCAGTGCTGATCTCTGCATAAAATTCAGTACGGGGACTGACCTCAAAACGTAATTAGGAACTTTCTGCATTCTATATTGCCAAATTCGTGAAAGCTACACCAAAAACCTATTTTTATAATATTGTCAATTTACATCATCTGTGTATATGACAAATGCTGACAACTTTGTATTGAAAATGTACTATCCAAACTTACATTTTAGATTTTTTTTTTTTTTATTAATTGTAGGTATTTTTGAAAAATATCATTAACATAAAATTTTTTATTAATTTTTTGTTTTATGTTCTTTTTGTAAAATTTGTCAAATATTGATTCTTGACCTTTCCATCAATTTATTTATAGTTGTCATAATTAGATTAAAATTCAACTATGAAATATTAAAGTGAATAGTGAAATAACATGTGGTGTTCCTCCTGAGGATCAGGATCAGTAACAGTTAACAGGTTAAATTAATGGTCCTTTATAAATGTTCTCACATATTCTTAAGATAATAGGAGTGATAAAATCACAAAAGCATACTTCAAAAAACAACATCAATCATCTCAGTGGACAAAATCTGAATTACCCAGAGTTCAGAATTTTCGAGGGTCTTTGTTACCGTTCAGGGTCAGATGAAACAATCGGCGGGGTTGGTGGAGGGTGGGTAGTCAATTGAAATATTTAGCGTGCCCTTGAAGTCAACAGCCGTCACTGTGCACGCATGAAGGATTCACTTTATCAAAGGGTGGCACCCTGCCATACCACACTGATCATGTAATCAACATTTCTGCTTTAACATCAACAGCACGTGGAGGTGATTTAGAGCTGCACAAGACGTCTGTCTGCAAATCTGCCTCTAATCTTCATTACATTACAACCTGGTCAGTTGATGGCACGTCGGATGAGCAAGACTACCAAATCTTAGGGCAAAGGTCATACAACTACACACCAAATGCAACATTAAAAAGAAAATCCAAGTCAAAATGTAGCATGTTAAATCTAATAAAGAACAAGAATGGCTGTCATATGTAATTTGCCGTTCATTTAAAAAATTAAATATCGCAACCTTAAGATATTTGAATCTTAAAGCACTTTAGGTCTCTAAAATGTAGAACTACATGAGTAGGAGAGGAAAACAAATCTCATTACTTTGCCTGGTGCTATTTTTTCAAAGCAGTAATGGAATATCAGGGTAAGATACGGATTGTTTCCCAGCACACAACCAACAGGCCCTATTCTAATGTGCCAAAGCCACGCAGCTTCCAGCTTTGTAACAGTCGAGTGCGTCGCGTTCCTCCCCTCCTGTTTTTAATATATCTGTATAGAGAGAGTAGATCCTACACTGTTCTGACAAGAGACAAATGTTTCATTCAAATGTGGCTTTCGCATATTGTGGAAGAAGTAATGAATTCTTGTGCTCCAGCGGGCCCAGTTCACCGTGTCAAGCCTGCGCGAGGTGGAACCCGGCTGCTACAGCAAAATTAAATTTAATGTTCCAGCCGCCACTAGAAAGGTGCATAAATCAAGGCTTTTGATTTGCATGGACTGCTGTGTACAACCCCATTCCACGCAAAAATAAACCAAGCCTGGAATATGATGTCAGCCGGAGAACAAAGCAATCTTAGGATTCCTAATAAAAGTGAGCAAGTGACAGAAGAGTTTTAATTTTCACTGGTATTACGCCGCTCTCGTGTCAAGTACGTTATTAAAAATCCAGCTTCTCTTTTCATTTTCAAAGGAAACCTTCGACAAAAGTTTTCACAGTTATTTTCTGGTTTTGGAGAAACAACAAGTATGACTGCAGAGTGTTTTGTTTAAACCATTCATAAAAATAGATTGAAAATATGCATCATTTATAATTTAATACAGCTCAAACTGTGCCGTTACTCACCATCATGTTGTTTCAAATCCATATGAATCTTTTTTCCTCTGAAACACAAAAGAAGATGTTTGTCAGAATATTAGATGAAAACCATTCACATATATTGTATGAACACATAAATGTAGATAATAAAAGCTGTGATCGTATTGATCGAAGGTCATTCCCATTAAAAATCTGATTTGTTCAATACCAAATGAATGAAGTCTTTTGCTGATCTGAACAACTTTACATTACATTCTCCAGCACATTATTTAGGATGCAAAATGAGAAAAAGTCTGATTTGGGTCTTAACAATCCTGTATCCTGTAAAGAGGGAATAATATAGATCATAAAAGTTCCTCTCAATCTACTTTTCTCACACATGATATCTGAAACAGCTGCAGAAACATACATAAGCATGTGTGTATTGAGAGAATAGTGCTGTGCTCCCAGAGAATTATGGGATTAGTGTCCACGCTATAGCATGATTGCTTCAGGTGTTAGTGACTCGACCCTACAGTTAAAGAGATTATTGACAATAAAAATAATCTAAAAAAAGACTTTTTGCTGCAGCCACGATGAAAAGTCTTGCCATTTTTGAACAATTTCCCAGAAAAGGCTTTTTATTGTATAAGTGGGCAGGAGCCAAACAGCCCGGTGGCCATCCTCCTGATCCCTGATCTCGACCCCATCTGCAAACTCAATAAATGCCATAGAAAGGATGATTGGCTTTTACATTAAAAGCCATATATTGTGATGAATTTGTCTTTTTTGTATAGTTGATGTGCGTTTACCACGATAGAATAAAGGCTCAGAGCACATCAAGGTACAAAAGAAGATACAATAGCGAGGAGAAAGAGTGAAAAGTGATCTGAAAAATGAAAGTCAGTGACAGTGACAGCTTTAAGTTAATGCCAGTTAAAGAACAGAAATAAAGATAGAACAACATTTAAGAGTGACATATAGATTGAAAAACTCACAGTAAAATGCTATCCAGACAGCTACCTGAACTCATCCGAGTACATCCTAATCAACACGAAGATGCTTTTGTCATGGTAAAGTGAACAGATGCCACTTTGAAGCAGTGTTCTCAATTAATGGCCAGTCTTAATTTGCAATGTACAGCTATAAACAAACAAATTTATGCTGTTGTGTTTATTGTTCAACAGAGAACTGCAGTTCAGAGTCATTTTATGAAGAACGCTGGATCAGAGAAAGCGACGAGCGTCGTGAAACTGTGAGCGCATCTGCGCGAGCGGTCGCAATGCAAAACCGTAACTATTCATGGCCATATGTCCAAACAGAGAGTGCCATCAGAGAATGACAGAGCTGTTTAATGACATGTGTAAATGACTCACTGAAGTGAATGCATTAAATGCTTTACGGTTTTGGTATTAAATGTGTGTTTTGTAATGATCTTAGGCCTCCTTAGGCTGATGAAATGTTTTCTAGGTCTCTTGCCATGATACTTCTTCTCTTATATATATAAATAAATAAATAAAAATTATCCAGTTATTAATATTAATATCCAGTATACTTTTTGCTGTAGTGTATCAGTAGGAAATATCAGTTTCCATTCCTTTTGTCATTATTTGTAATAATCTTTCTTCAAGCTTCTTGGAGACATTGTCACAGTTCTTCTGGATTTAGTTCTTCTCAGTTTTTTTTATCATAATAGACAAACCTGATGATGATGAGATCTCCTGCATAAAAAACTCACTGAATTATTACACAAAAAAGAATGTTTGTAAATAAACTGATATTTCCTACCGACACATTACAGCAAAATATATAATAACTGGCTCAAAAAAATACTAACATAAGACTTTTGCACAGTTCTGTACAGTATATATTCTTGAATATTATTGAGTTTATTAGAATATAACTTGAGTTTATTCACTGTATCCTCTTATAATGGGGTAATAATAATTAGCCAAAAATTTAACAAAAATGTTTTTCTAATGTAGCGCAAAATATGTTTTTATATAAAGCTAATAATAACTATAACTAAAAACTTATAAGAGAACACCCTAGGTGTGCCTAAAGGAGGGTTTTGTCAGCAAATTAGTCCCTAAACTATAGCTAAATACACACAGACACGCACACACACAAACACACAGACACACACGCGCACACAGACACACATACACACGCGGGCACACACACACACACACACACACACACACACACACACAAACACACGCACAGACACACACACAGACACACACACACAGACACACACACACACACACACAGACACACACACACAGACACACACACACACACACACACACACACACACACACACACACACACACAGACGGACACACACACACAGACAGACAGACACACACACACACACAGACAGACACACACACAGACAGACACACACACAGACAGACACACACACACACAGACAGACACACACACACACGCGGGCACACACAGACACACACGCGTGCGCGCACACACACAGAGCTGTAGTTGTGAGTCTAGGGCAAAGTCAGGACAAGGGCTCCTGTGGGAAAAACACACAAACTTCTTCCTGCCGTGACTCAAATCAATCCTACAGGAAAGAAAGTGCCGTAAGACATTCCTGTATCAATGAGGCACGGTCCCGAGAACACCAGAAAGAACAACTAGAAACCAAAGAGAGAGAAAGAAAAATAAGAGATGGACAGAAATAAAGAAACAAAAAGAAAGAAAACAACTACTCTGGGTGTTCAGCTTGCAAATAAAAAAGAAAAGTAATCAATCATGCTGCGGGCGTTTAATTCCTGGGCTGCTGTTGTAAGCAGGGAAAGAATGAAATGGAACAAGACTAGAATATGCAAAGTTGTGGCTTTCACAAGAGCTGCTGGGAAGAGACGCGAGTTAAGAAGAGACAAATTGACATTCTGGGGAAAAACATAAAGGCCTGGTAGACGTATACTGTCACAAACACTAATTAATCACCTTGCCGGCTACTATTTATCATATATTAATGAGATTGTCTCTTTGCTTTGGCTGATCCGGGATCTTTCCTCAGCAGGACAGGCAGACTAAAGAGACAAATCCAGGACTCAATTAATCTTACAGCACCTCTGTCTTACAAGACAGACTTTGATATTGAAGAGAAACAAACAGACATTCAAACCGTCATATACAGTACTGCAGAAGATGTGTGGTTTATCAAAGACCAACAAGACCACTGTCTCTATAAAGTTTATGCCTTTTAGAAAAGTGCATTTTTAATGAAGAAAGCAGTCGATTTTAGCATTGGAGACATGGACATACAGCAGAAAAAGATTCATTAGCAACATCAATCAAGCTGGGTTTAGAAATAAGAAATGAGTTGCTATGAAGATGTCTTCAGACTGTCTTTGAGTTTCCAGGGAGCTCTGTCTGAACTCTATAGCACTATAGCTGGTTTTACTTCAATGAAGTCTCATCTGTCATCTGTCAAGACTTTACAATGTAGATATCCCATAATGCATCATTCTTCGCTATTTCTCACTAACCATTGCCTCATCTGAGTTTCAATCATTCAAAGGACATCGGTAAATGAAGAAACAGGAAATAATCTGATCTACTTAACCCTGATGTTCAGTGTTTAAGGTCTTTTAATACTTAATATTGAACTATCAATGTAAGGTATGAGAACTGATTCTAAATAACATTTCTACTTGAGAGTCTACTAATTTAAACAACCATCATAAAATATATTTTAAAATATATGTTTATTTAATAATAATAATAATAATAATTGTTATTATTATTATTATATGAATAAATACAGATAGAAATGAATTGCAAGCTGGTACCACCGTTACTAATCCTTTTACTGTAGTATGTTGCACTGTTTGGCCCTTTAACTCTCTACAGGCTGCATGATTCTTTCCAGTGGTTCTCTGTAGACAGAAATGTTTATCACACTTTGGGCATTTATAAACTGAAGGAGTGCATTAAGCAGAGGAGGCTGTCACTGCATACTGATGGAGGAAGCTGCTGTATGTAGATCAGTGCTGGGGTCAGCCAGACCATACACTCCTCTTAACACCTGCTACATACTAATACAGAGAACAGCATGTGAACCCTACAGTACACACCCAGCATTTGTTGTTTTAAAATGATGGGATGCTGGTTAACAGCACAGCAATGCTCATCAGCACATGACCAGTATAAACCAGCTTGCACCAGTATGGAAATTTATGCTGGTAATTTTATCAGGATGTGCTGAGATATGCAGTTTAACATGCTGCTTTAAATTGCCTGTTATGTACATTTCATGAGAGGCATTGGTAAAACTTAAAAATCATTTTATGTTCAGTGATTTTAATCTGGTGCTTATAATATACATTTAATATTAAACCGCCCAAGATCGCGACGACTGATGCGCATCACTGGCAGGAATTTGTTTTTGCAATAATTTCTCTGTACCGCTCCAATAGAGATATTTTCGCATCAAACATGTGTCTATATTTTTAGTGGCCTTCACTGTTTATTGTTGTATTTCAAACAAAAATCATTGTCCAGACTATAAATAACACATAATTGTGGTTGTTTTAAAGGTTTTTGGATTGCTGTTTCTTTCTCATCTTCATTTCCTCTGGAGGGCAGCCAGAGACCTTCATACATGGCAGTCCATAATTCTATAATTGTGCAGCACAAAGAGTTAATATACACAGTGATGCTAATGAAGCGCAACTCATCGGCCCCACGGCAGAGGAGACCTGCTGTTTAATTACCTTTTAAAAAGCCGTTTGATAGTTGCACGTAGGGAACCGCTTTTACAAAGAAACAATGACGAGCCTGTTGAGAGCAAGGGTTTGTCTTTCAAATCAAACTTCAGTTCCACGTCTCTCAGGACCGAGGAAAACACGTGTAAAGACTTTCCGAGCAGCGTGAGCCGGGTTGGTCGTAACCTTCTCTCGGCGATCCTTACGGGTCACGTTTAATGCCTCCCATTAAATGGACAAACTCCAGGCCAGAATTAAATATGAATCTATGAGGAATGATCATAATGAAGCACTTAGAGGGCCATTGGCATAATCAGACATCAAGCAAAAACTAGATCCCATTTCCATCCGTGACCTCTAGACACAGACACTTATTTATAATAATGGCCGCCGCATGGGGTGATGACATAATAAACCTGCGACCTCGTGGCCAGCTTTGTCACAGATGTGTCCTTTAACGGCAAATACAGTCTCTAATTGGTTTCTGTAGCTGGTGGAAAGAGTGGCCCTGCCCGTAATAGCTTCCCAAAAGAGACGGTGAGACACGACTCGCGCCTTCGCGGGTCTGAACTGATAGGTGCACTCAAGTCCTTCCCTGCATTAACGTGACGGTGACAGAGATATATCTTCCTCATGCGCCCCATGGGGGTGTCTGATGGCTTAAAAGCAAGGTAGGAACACAAGAGCCGCGTCGACCTCTGGACGGGAGACGGGAGCGTATGTGATGGGGCTCAGAGGAGAAACGAGTAATGGATGGTGAATGGGTTAGGTGAGGAGCACAGAGCCGTCCCTGCAGTCCTGACAGCTGATCTCTCCTTGTTTTAATTAAGGACAGTGCAAAGAGACCTTAAGTTTAGGGATGTTGAAAACGCTGCTACGTGCTTGTCTGCCGTCATGTGTGTGTTTGTATTTGTGATGAAGCATGCAGTGTTGCGGCGGTATCATCTAGCGTAGTTTGCTTCAGCGCTCGCTCCCTTGCTGTGGAGGAATGACTCAGTGGGCTCAGGCATGTTTGTGGAGCGTTCAAAAGAAGCTTGTAGCTGTGTGGTAATGTCAACGTTAATGTTATGATTACTTGGGCCGGGGGCCTTTGATGACACGGTTAATGAGAAGTCTCGGGGTCCGACTCAGCGGGGTGAAGTTAAGACCTCCCACATCAAACAGTCCAACTGCTGGCCAGCCATCCACCCACATCTTCCATCTCACTGGAAAAATCACATTTCTCTGGAGAAATTCCCTCATTAGGCCTCTGTTATGGGGCTTCATACCACTGGAGGTCTACAAGCAAAACTCAAAGTTCATGACTGGTTTTGCACACCACATACTTTAGCAGATATCATGTGAAACGACCGATAATAAGTTGTGTTTTCATGACTGTTGAAGTGTCACAGAGGAGTGAAGGGATTTTCTGACCTTATCACTGAAATATAGATGAGACTGTACTGTTATTAAGCTGTGCTTTTTCCCTATAGAACTATAGAAAACAAGTCACAAATAAGGTTTAATATTTTAATTGTTAATACTAGTCATGATTTTAAAGAGAATTAGAATATATACAGTACCAGTCAAAACTCTGGAAACACGTACTTACTGTTGTTTATTTATTTCCACATTTTAGAACTTTTGTCTACAAAAGTAATTTACAACATTGAAATATAAACCTTAAGGGTAAAAGATTTTTAAGATCATGAGAAACTTTTTGTCAGTTGTGTCTAAACTTTTGACTGGTACTGTATATCTCACAAAATCCTCTGGTGTTTAAAAAGAGCTCTAACCAGTGTCTGAAAATGTAAAAATATTGACGGTAAGAGAATACTGCAGATGTTTAAGTCTCACAATATTAATACACTACAAAAACATTATTTTTCCACGACTGTGCTTAGGCGTACTAAGATACCACAGTCTGCATCCAAAATTCTAATATTTTAACACAACCTCAACCATTAGCCATCAATTATTAAATTATTCGAAATCAAACAATCTGAACTACTATCGCAATCTGATCTCAAGGGAATTCATACATATTTTATGAATTTGTACAATGTGAATATGATTATTAGGAAAAAGCAACGATAAAGGCTCAGCCCTTAACCCGCCCCTAACATCACCGGGGAGAAAGCGAATCCTACTAAAACATATAAATGAGATTGTACAAATTTGTATGAATTAGTCACCTAGAAATTGCAATGATATTGTGTTGACTATCCACAGTAACTGAATAGAGTGAACAACGTATTATTAATTATCCATTTTAATAATAATTTAAAAAATCATAAATTACTATTAAGTCAAAAAACTGAATGTTGTGCTATCTTACAGAAAAACTTCTATACTGTACAACCTTTTGAACAGCATCACCCTAATATAGTCTATGATATACAGAATTAATAACACTACTACTAATTGCTTTAACTCTATAAGAGAGATTAGGAGGTTAGGACTGAGAACGTGTCCATCTCATCACTTTTGTGTCTCACGTGTCCTCTTGTAAAGCAGTTCCCCTCCTGGGATGCACTAAGCTCCACATAGGGATTCATCCCAGCAAAGGCTAGAAAGTCAAGGAGCGCAAATAATGAGAAAGGACGAGGGGGAGCAGGAGGAGGCAGAACAAACGGCAGGACCTAACCGTGATCTAAGCCCCTGGATGAGCCTCGACAGATAAGCGTTTCATGTCACTCCTGCAACACAAGCAAGAGGGTTTCGTCCGCAGCGTAAGCTCTCTCTCTCAAACACACACGTATACATTCACACACTCTTACGGAGATCGTGCCCTTTTGTTATGTCTTTTGTTTTTTTCAGCCTCCCCTACCAAAAGTTTACTCAGCTTTGGAATCGCATCTCGCAGATGGCCGTCATCATGCAGGGAAAATATTATTGCAGGCCTGACCTCCGTTTGAAAGCGCTCCCATTGAGTGTTTTTATGATTCCCGGAGAAGTACACCCCTGAGAAATTATCATCCTCATCAAAGTCTATGATCTTCAATGGCCACGCTGAGTAAACACGCTATTACACGCTCATCATGCGTCAGTCGTTTCATCAAAATGCTACAAATAACAAACACCTGTAACATCTCTGTGACATTATGTGCAGTTGTCAAATATGTTTGCAAATAAATTAACTGTCCTATAAAAAGAGCCTGTTATGTTTGCTAAGAGAGGAAAATGTTTGCTTTAGATTACGTTCAAGTGATGAACACCCGTAAACAATTTAACATCACAGTAAGTTTTCAAATGGAAAGTCTATTTGAATACCCAGTATGAAAACAATTTCTCTTTCAACAGTTAATCTTATAGTCTTAAATTATTCCTTTCTTACTCCGTATTTCTTAACTCTAAACTCTTATTTCTATAAATCAATCAATCAATCAAATTTGAAGCACAACCAGTATCAAATCAACAACCATAACAGTAATATAAATAAAATAAAGTCCTGATATGCTAGATCCCACTACAAGTCAGCTTTAGCTCTCATAATACATGCAGAACACAAAAATGTCATGCAACAGTCAATATGTAAATATCTTGAGTGACTTTTCAGAGACAACACTGACTCATCACCTGACCTGCCCTTCCTGTGTCAAACTATTAATTTACATGATCAAAGCTTAAATCATACAATTCAGTCTGCTGTCACGTGATGGAAACTTATGACATTACAAATGAAGTATGGGAAATTACATTTAATCTGTTATATGTACATTGAATATTTAAATAAATCAAATAAACAATGTATATGATTTGCCTTATAATTAGTAATTTAAGAAACAAAAAAAACAATTATATATTTGAACTAATTAACACGTTTTTATTCTGTGCAATTAAATTAGAAAACATGAGGTTAAGATGCTACAACAAACATTACATTTTGTATGCATAACTAATCAAAATAATCTGCTTTAAAAATCATAAAATAAGTATAAATAACCCAAAACATCAGAAACATCAATTGTTTGTGTTTTTATGGTTTTGTGGTTTCATTTACTCACCATGTGCATCTTGTAATAATCTCATATCATTTCTGTGTTTGGCAGATCTTTCAATCCAAACCTTTATGGACTGTTTCAAATCAAGGAATACAGATTACTCGTTCCTGCCGAGAAATCAAAGTTAATTTAACCTGTACTGACCCTGATATAAAGTTTCATATCTGTAAAAAAATCAGCTTGAACGGATTAG
The DNA here is from genome assembly GCA_019155185.1 of Beaufortia kweichowensis. Classification (NCBI taxonomy): domain Eukaryota; kingdom Metazoa; phylum Chordata; class Actinopteri; order Cypriniformes; family Gastromyzontidae; genus Beaufortia; species Beaufortia kweichowensis. The sequence continues at coordinate 14,048,122 of CM032812.1, read as the reverse complement.
ACATTCCTGTAGTTTCTTTAGTAAACTATAGGTGGCAGTGTAAGAAACTGAATGTATATGGAGCCACAGACAGGACTGATGGGATTGTACAACAGGGTCCAGATTCTTTTATTTAGCTTGATGTCAAGATACAAAACCACTATAGCAAATTATCTCAAATGTTATTTAATAACACACCTTTAATAACGTACCTTTCTGTTGACTCATAATATGCCCTCAGTCCTGTAAAAATATAAAAAGGTCAAATTTATAACCAAATGTAACATTTATTCTGTAGAAAATATACATTCATAAATAAAAGAACATTAAAAAAGTAAAACATACATATAATTATTTGTATTATGTGCATTAATTAATATTATTATTTAACCATTATACTATAAATTGCATTTTAAATCACACAGTAAAAAATAAAATAATAATAATCATCCTTTGCATTTTTATTTTAATAAGTAAGATGGATGTATTTAGTAGGATGGATGGTCACATAATAACAGCAAATCTAAAAAAAATAGGAACTTAATGTTTCTTTTACATATTATTTCAAATAATTGACAGTGTGTGTTTTGGAAAACACCCTAAAATGTCTAAATAATTTCACTGCTTAATATTTCACTATGAAGATCATAAAGGCTCTTATTTATTTTCTACTATATTACATGTGCCAAATCTGATGACCCCGTTAAACAACCTGCAGTTGTAGACAGTTGTGCTACACACACATTTTGCGGGGGGATATTAACCTCCATTTAAATTCTTTTTGCCCTCCCCATTGAAAAGCTCCATTCAATTGATTTAACTTCCATGCATGCAGTGCTTGTCCCCCAGTTAAATAAATGGCAAACAATTTAAGTCTTAATTGATTTTTCTCTCTTGCCCTACACTGAGAATCTGTGGGCTGGCACTGTATGTAAATCCCGTTTCAGAAAACGTAATAAATTAATTAAAGCGCAAGGTGACTTATAAGATTTTAAGTGTCTGACCAAAATGAGACTTGGTATAATTAGTTGAATGTTTAGGCTAATGATATTAGGGACAATCCATCAGGAGGACATGAAGGAAGGGCTTGTATGAATGGGCAAAAGGGAGTTATGTATGGGGAGGGTAAGCAGCTGCCATGCCATGGGTTGACTTAACCTCTGTCACTTTGATGGCCTTTGTGTTCACTGCCACGCCAAAGGAAGAGCAGATGTCCCTGAGCCCCCTCGACACCCCTCCGACTGTGACACGCCCACTTATACAGACACGCCTTCCAGCCTTTCCTTCTGATTTCATAATAAAATTAAATCGAGTGACCCAAGCATACGTGTCACACACGCGCAGCTACAAACAGACATACACAGAGGAAAACCTCCTTGCTCGTGGAGAAACCGAAGCGCAGCCGGTTCACTGATATCATCTTTGAAATGAAGTGCGTCTGGTGCTCATAGATGCTGCGTGTTATTTCTTTGGCTGAATTAAGTGCAATAAATAGGACACATTAAACAGCTCTCCCTTCTCTCCGCCCCTCTGCCCTCCCCTTCCCTTCACCCATCAATGAAAAAGAAATCCTGCGGTAATGAATGTTAACCAGTCATGAAATTATAGCATCTAAACAGTGGCTATAACAGGGCTGGAGCGCGGGGAGGTCCGCTCAGGCAAAGCTTCATTTGACTAAAAGAAGTTTTAATAGCTCATTGGATCGGCTTCATAAATAAGATGCATGTGCCTATGTTTTTTCTCAGTGTGGCGATCTGTTGACATCTGAAATCTTCAGAAAAAATTACATTCATTTAATCAAACTGTTTCTAAAAGTTTACATTTGTACCATAACATTGCAATCAGGAGTATATAATCAATAGTCCACAGAATAAGAAAAACACTAAATTAATGTACCGAGACTGCTAAGAGATAACAAGCCTCACGCTAGGGCTTTTACCCGTAAGGGTCGTCCAAATAAAACACCTCTCACCAAACTCTGGCAGAGATTCAGAAGTCAATTTTAATTCAACTGAAGGAAGGATGAGCTGACCTAATGGAATATGTTAATACTTCTGATAGTGGGTCACAAGTGCCTCTCTTATTATTCTAAACTAGACAACAATGATCGTCCTAAAATCCAGTCAAGCAGCTCACAGATAGTGTGAACTTCTGAACCCCGGACAATGCCACTGTACCTGACTCTGAGGCCCGCTTGGGTGGTCCACAAACAAGGCGAGAGAGTGGGGAGGGCACGGGGGGGCTGTCGTCCAGACAAAAGAGACGAGAGCATTCATTAAGTAAATTAGCTTTACAGTGCAGACATTTCAAGAGATCCAGCGATTCTTTCTCTCACGGCCATACAAACTCACATTCAGTTGATAAGGGCCGGTGCAGTCGTATAGTTTCCTGTAAGCCTTTGGTTCGGTCACTCTCTCTCTCTCTCTCTCTCTCTCTCTCTCTCTCTCTCTCTCTCTCTCTCTGTCTTTATTCTCCCTGGTGACATCTCTGTGCTTTCACAGTTAGGAATGCTGCGCCGTGGATTGAGTGCACTGCTCAGCCATTGGCTTGTAAATGATTTCTCCTGGAGAGAGAGAGAGAGAGGGAGAGAGGGAGAGAGAGAGAGAGAGAGAGAGAGAGAGAGAGAGAGAGAGAGAGAGAGAGAGAGAGAGAGAGAGAGAGAGAGAGAGAGAGAGAGAGAGAGAGAGGTGCTGTAATGCCATGTTCTTGCTTTTTAAATCCCAGGAAATCATTCTCTTCAGAGTTCACACTTGTAACTAATACATAATGCTAAAACGTTTGATGTTGACTTACTGGTTGGGAAATGGTTTATTTGATCATATGTCATCTGATTAATGGCTTACAATGCTTAAAAATAGTCAATTCTATATGGGTAACTTTCCAAGGATTAGTGTAGGCAAATATTTCGAGCTTGTCACACAGGGAAAGCTGAATACATATACAATAATGTGTTCACCAAAGTGTTTATGGTCATGAATGTGCATGACTGAACTGGACGCCCATCACTAAATATCCAGAAACAGCCATGAAAATTCATAGTATCATGATGTGGACCGGACCATATCAAACACGTGTCGCAGTCATGTTTATGTATTAACTAAAGAGGTCATGTAAAAACCAGGCTATTATGAGGATTATCCTCAAGCATGGACGAAACATATGATATTTATGGTAAATTTACATTCTAAAGAGCATAAAGTGAAACCAAATACACTATTATTGTTAGTCCTGTAGATCTCGTGTCCTTTAAACAGACACAATAAATAGTAATCCACCCCTATTGCAGTCTGGCCTTACACTGACACAACTTGAACAGCATGTGACAAAAGGAAATGATAAATTACATGGCTGCCACATTTGATTAATCATAGTTTTAACACACATGTTAAATGCAATATTAAAAGAGGTCATTATTCACTTTTCTTATAGAACCCTCATAAAACCAGCCAGCGTATAAATCCTCATAGGAAACCCATTTGAATTGAAATCAATTACTTTCCTCGCCGGGACGGGGTCTTTAGATGCCCACAGACAGAAACAGCTGATCCATAGGGTTTAACACAAGAGTCGTGTCAAACTGTATCTTTAATATGAGTCTTTGTCAGTCGCACATCATGAAAGACTAAAGTAAATGACAGCATTTTAAATAATCTGTGAAATTGCTGCATTAAGATAACTGAAGCCTTTAGAAGAGTTTATACAGCTTTAAATGTCTGGAGAGGACCTTGCTGTTTGCTGAGGACAGTTGGCAGGGCAGTATTTATCAAAATGACTGTTTATGAAGAAAAAATCTTGATTAGAGAGATGTGATTCTGTTGTGGGTCTTTCTAATTTTCTTTTTTCTGAATTTTATTTAAACATTAAATACTTAAAATGTATTTTTGTCTTACTGTTTAATTTGAATCATAGCTGAATGAGGATAAAACTTTGTTGTCACATAAAGGTCCTAATAAGTGATTCCCATTCTAAAACTTGTCTCATCACAACACACAGACATGCTGTTCAGTGGAGGAACCAGTAAAAAACATGAACTGCTTCACATTCTGGCACTTCATTAAAATTCCAAACACTCTCACAATTATAAACTCTCAAGTTTGTGTTAGCTGATAAGACTCAATAGGTTGGAATAGGCCCTCTTACATACTTAAACTAATATTATTGTAATATGACATGTTTTTGCTAAACGATAAAGATCATCTTCATTTGTAGCTTGAAAACAACTTGAAGACACAAAGTGTCAATTACAAAGATGACACAAACGTGCATTACTGTTATTCCTTTAACAAATTACATAATTTACACAGTTTTACATTTTATGTCAGTGTGCATTTGTTCATATATTAGTGTGAAAATTGCTGAGCTATTTTTACAGGGTCCCATAAAATCAGACAAATATGATCTTTGATATCACACTTTGATATCATTTGTAAAAGGATGTGCTAAAGTGAAATGACTCAATTAGGTTACAATATACAGATTTCAGCAGCTGGGGAATTAATTGCCTAAGTGCTCATTAGGCATTCAGTTTGGGCAATTAGATTCCTTTTAGTCTGGCAGAATAAATGACTTTCCAGTAATTGGACTTGCAGACAGCTAGCACCTGAAATGAACTGTATTTCAAAGTCTCAATAAAATAAAAACATCAAATAAAATAAAATGGAAAATGAATGAGCTTCTATATGTGTGCAATTGTTACTGTGACTGTGCAATTGTTGCATTCATTAAATCCAAAAACATCAAACATTAAACACCTAAAAGAGTTTCCAAATACCTCTCTGAAGACTTTTGCCCGATGTTAGGCTGAGTAATAAAACTAGTTTAATAATCAAATCATAAAACTACTGTAGTTTTAACAAATAACATTACAGTATTATTTTCCAAACAGGTTTTCTGTAAACTGTTTGTCATTGGTTGCTTAAAACCGAAGCCCCACCCACACTCACATCATTGGTTGTGCTAATGTGGAAGTGTCTCACTTGTTGAGATGCTCAAAAAATGTTTAGATAGCACGACAGAGCCAATGTGTTTACATCTTTTAAAGAAATCTACCCACAAATTAGGTACTTAATAATGGTTTAGTTAAATATTTAGTTAAATTATTATACATAAAAAGTATCAAAGCGTAACAGAAAAAAGCTTTTTGTAAAGGATGGACAGATATTAATTGGACACTGCTACAGATCATTTGACGGAGGGTAAAAGTCCGCCCTGTTTTACCTTGAACTATGTAAAGAATGTGTGCTTGAAACATTTTTCAGGGAATTGATAGTGAACTGATTTATGGCCCTTATGGTTCAGTATAATTAATTTTATGCATATGACTTCTGTTACAATTACCATGTGGGGCGATTGGAGAAGTTCACTGCATATATGAAACCATCGATAACTGTGGATTCATCACTGGAGAGAGATAAAAACCTCTCTTAAAGGGCAATCGTCTCATGGTGACTTAATGAACTCAGAATTTAAAGATTCTGAGATTTGAAAGACATTTAAAGAACATATGTAAAATATACTTAATTTGCTTTATTTATTTTATTTAATGATATAAACATGTCATCCATTTTTAGACATATGAAACATGTATTTTTACAGTTTAATACCATTTAACTGACATTAATTTTATTTCTTGTTCTTATGTCTAGTGTTTCTACCCACTACAATTGAATTCATTTCATCCACCACATTTAAAGGACGAAACGACACCTGTGATTGTTGGAGAAAAGGCTTTTGGTCCCACAGGAGGGAGAGAGAGAGAGAGAGAGAGAGAGAGAGAGAGAGAGAGAGAGAGAGAGAGAGAGAGAGAGAGAGAGAGAGAGAGAGAGAGAGAGAGAGAGAGAGAGAGAGAGAGAGAGAGAGAGAGAGAGAGAGAGAGAGAGAGAGAGAGAGAGAGCTAGTCAGTCAGTGGACAGGTGAGACTGATACTCTGAGTTTCTCCCTTCAGGTGTCTGTCATGCTCACAGGGCAGATAATTGGATGTGAAACACATCACACAGAGAGCTGAAGGAGCACAGTCAGGACCAATTCTAGGCTTGTTTTACTAAGTGACTGATGACCAAACTGGGGTCAGGAGTAATGAAGACTACAGACGTTGCTGGAGATCTCAGGGACATTCGCCTGTGGAGAGAGAGTCCGGGAGGGGTGTGAGCGGTTCAGTCCATAGGGAGATCAATTCCGCAGAAATGCAGAGGACAAAGAGATGACAGAAGCCCACTGTGACACCCGGAGTAGATTCAGGGAGATCTATTAAGCTTTGGGCCAAACGGTTGGGTGATGTGAATGACGCGCATTGAAAAGCAAACTGGCAAGTCGGAAAACACATTTGCCTTCCACCCGTTAACAGTGTAATGATGTAATCTATTTCCTCTTCAGAAATTCATAGTTCCCAGTTATTTTCTCACACGGTAAAAATCAAAGTGTCAGCTACAGAGTTTATTCCCCTACAGAAACATCTTGATCTAGCACGGAGTGTCAACGGCTATATTTATGCAGTAATGAAGATAAGGAATTATGGCATACAGCTTGGGATTTATGTCTGCTATCTTTGCCTTTAAAAATCCTAATCAATTCTATGAGAGAGAGAGAGAGAGAGAGAGAGAGAGAGAGAGAGAGAGAGAGAGAGAGAGAGAGAGAGAGAGAGAGAGAGAGAGAGAGAGAGAGAGAGAGAGAGAGAGAGAGAGAGAGAGAGAGAGAGAGAGAGAGAAAAAATGTACCAGCTAGAGAAGTATATACTCGAGACAAAATAAATTACCCACATCCCATAATACAAATGTTCAAAGTAATCCAAATGAAAGAAAAACCACAAATAAGATTCGTGAGGCATCTCACTTGTTTCTATTAGACAGCAATGAGATTATATAGAGAGCAAATGGAGACTTAATTGGAGGTTTAAGTGTCCTGCTTCTCAGATTTTTCTTGTGTGAAACTGACTGTAGTAATCTTACATGTCTAATTTAGTTTTTCAGAAGAAATCTCAACAATGTCTCTGATTGGCTCTGACACCAAAGTATGAAATAAAATCTCATAAATCTTTTTATTGCCTCTATTATGTAAAAGAATGCCTCATGTGTGTCTACTTTTTATTTCTTATTGTAAGTATCTTAGGAGATTTGATACCCAAGATAAACAAAACAACAAGTAAGCAATAATAATTTCCTCACTTAAGCAACAGAATTGGGATTTTATACTGCAATGTATATTCAAATGAAATAACAGGATGATTTCTGCTCCATTATATTTAATTCACTTAAAGGTTTAAACCAGTCACCTCATATTACACGACATTAGACATCATCTCTGTTCAAATAAGTCCACATCCTGACTGCTCTCATTCATGTCCATCAAATATTATTGAAAACACTTAAGGTCCCTCTCTACTCCACAACCGTCACCTCGTGTGTTTGCAAAACAAAGAAGTCTGCAGCATACCCGCATATTGATGTCAACACAGCCGCAGGTCATTTAGAAACGGCTCCGCTCGCGTCCGCCACTGATCTGCAGGATCTGTATTACAGTGAGATGAAGGTAGAGAAAAACCCCTGTTAGACGCACGACCTCCGTCACGGAACACATTTTGACTGAATTGATCTGGATGATATGAATAATTTAGGAGACACCAAAGGAGGCAATATAAATGCACACATATATTCTAATCGCTCAAGCAGCTGTTCAGTAAACGCTGTTTTTTGCTGTCTTGGTGCAATGGAGAACCGCCTGGGCTAAATTAATCCCAAAATATATCCTCCTCTTCTATTCCACATTCAAAGGTATTCACACGCAGGTGCATAATAATTATTTTGAGATTAAACCCTGGGCTGGAATTTGTCTCTCTATTTGAGGTGCGATGAAAAAAACATTGTAAAACATTTTTTCTGATTTGACCTTTAACTTGCTTGCTTGCACATTTCTCGAGTGAGCAAAAGTTACATCTCTCTTCTGCCTTTATCTGCTCGTAATCCCGCTAATACCACAGACTTTTGTGTTGTTAAACACTGTAAAAATATATTTCCATGAGAAGTCACAATAGACCCCACCGGAGACGATGGGTCCCACATATTAATATGTTTAAAAATTTAAGAAACGTACATGTACATAATGCATTATGAATCCGAAACACTTTCGAGTGACATCACTCAAGATCATCGGAAATGTCAAAATTGTACACAAAAAGAAATTTGTAAAAACTTTAGCATTAAATCTTTCTAAACATATTGTAGATTTGCTATGTCTAATTAATGATATCCCATCATACATTAGTAGATACTCGTTCAACTTAAGATAAAACGGTACAAATTATGAACAATTAAACACCACAGTATCAAGCAAGATAAAGCACCCGTGTCATATAACAACCCAATGGAGTTTTTTATACTGAAGGGATTGTTTGTGTGAATCGATTTACTCCCACAATAACACGGCACATCTTGGGCCAATCACAACTGTACGTTTAGTAAACTATTAACAGCACAGCATGGTCTAGAGAACATTAAATTTGTAATGACTCTATGGTGATGAGAAGATGGGGCCAAGCTGTGCATGGTTCAGCAGTTTCAGCAGTCTGAGGAGAAAATAGATAGGATGCAAGTAACAGATGGCCTATAGAAAATTGTTCATCTGGACACAAACAAAGACCCTAGGAATGATTTAATGAACATTTTGGACCCTAGTAATGATTTAATGATCATTCTGGCCTCACCTATTATTTATATGGACATATAATCAACTGAAAAACCATATTTCATCGCTGAACAACGAATGTCAAACGCAAACCTCGTCAGTCATGAAGACAATCCGTCAACAACAATCCGGGGCGATCGTACATTCTCGCTGTGGCAGTTGCTTTGTTTACCGTGGCCCTATTCCTGTATTTACAAACACATCTGATACAATATTCACAACACCCATAACAGAGAATACTACTGAAAACCATCGTCAGCATTTCAAATGAAAATCATGTCTATTGATTCATCATTTAAACTGCAAACATGTGACTCTAAATCTCTCTGTGTTGTTGTGCAAGAATCATGTTTACATTTGTTTGTAGTAAACAAGAGGAAGATGACGATTCCAAACGTTAAATTAAGGCTTAATGAGTGGCGTGTGTGTCACACGCGGCGCGTGTCGCGTCAAGCAACGGGTCAACCGGAGGCACGGGTTAATTAATGGACTGAACCACACGTTGATTGAAAAGCGCAAAGCTCAAGTTTAACTAGAGCTGCAGGGTATAACACTGACAGATGCCCTATTTCAATGTTAATGATACCAGCACCCTGGACGAATAATTACATTCAAAGCTTTCCCTTGTAAAATGACAATAAGCGGCACGCCAAAAATGACTTTGGTGATGAGAGGGCAACGCAGCTGGGGACGTATGTGGCACGAGTCAGGGGAATCCCTCAGCAACACCTCAAGAGCCATTGTCTGGCTTACCGCGTGCGTCCTGGGCTGATTTAGGCTCTGATAAGGGAGAAACCGATCCATTTAGCTCTTCGCTGGGTGCCATGTGGTCTCATCAAAGGATCATTGCAAAGCCTTTTAATTTACCTCTGGCCCTGATGGTGCTGCTCCACCCATTGTTCTGTGTTGGATAGGCTTCCCCTGCCCGGCTGTTAACAGGTGCTGTGTTGACATCAGGCATGGCTTTGTACAGGCATCTCAATGGAAAACATTACCGCCACTAGAAGATAGCAAGAGATATCACAGCATCACAGGGAGGCATTATTAGATACAGTTAAAAGAATCATTCACCCAAAAAATTACAACTTCTGTCATTATTTACTTCATTATTCCAAACATGTTTTATGTTGTTTGTTGACTGTGTTTTGTATAAAACAGGTAGAAATCTTTGGATGAGATCTTTGGTTTCTATTCATACACAATATAGCTTTGTGTGAAGAACAGACTGAAACTTAAATTGCTATTCACATATAATCTTAATCTCAGCTATATCTCACATTTCTCACATCACATCTTAAAAAATGGTGCATTTTACACCTTTGGTTTACACATTTGCAATAATGAAACAGAACTGCTGTCTACCTACAGTTGTCATGTGTGATCCTGTCTGTGAAAACCCAGTATTCTACATAAAATCATTCTACATAACGTAAAGAACATGCTGTGAAAATATAACCTTGATATCTTTAATATTGAGTAATGACAAAGATTATAGTGATATTTATAGGTAAAATCAAACTTTAATGTTTGTTATCTCAGAATCTCATTTTGAGACTTTAGCCTGGTTATCAGAGACAGGGTCACATAAGAACGTATTGGTTATTCAGCAAGTATCATAGAGAAAATAACTTCTAGTTATTGAGGAATCATTGTGATATGCAGTTTTGGCCCCAATCACCTCAAGAGCCTCAACTATCACATCACCGAGACAGCAATCATGAATGTTATACAAAAAAACCATCACATTATCCGACACATTATACTGTGATGTAGACATATCAGGAGGCTGTATGGAGAGACAACCGCTCCACATGTAGATCATACGATTCACGCTCGAGGTCACCTTTGAAAGGCTGCCGTCATAATTCATCTGACCTCCGCGTACCGTCGCTTCACATCTCGCACGAACTAATCAACAAAAGGTAAAGAATGGGGTGGGGAGGCCAATGGCTCAAGATGGGGAAAAATGAAGAGCGCGGAGAAAACCAAAGAGCCAGAACATGAGGAAAATTTATTTTTTAACCCCTGTCCTTACGGCGTATTAATCTTCTCGTGACCCGCTGTTCAGTGAAGTGTCGTAGAGTGATTTTCTCCATCTCGGGCCACTCATTCTCCACCCTCTTCCAAAACATTAAATATCACCTGCTGTGATTAATCCAAACTTAATTTAATCAATCAGCGAAACAATGGCAAGGCAATGAGGTATGTAATCATTGAAATAGTAAATTAAATGACGTAAAGGGCCGCCGTTTGCCTTATTGACAGTGATGGAGAGGAAGTCGGGGTCCCGGGGAAGCCGAGCCTGGCTGTTCCGGCTGACCACATTGGCCCGGCCCCCTTCGGCACGCTGGGGAACTTTTCAATCTGCCTCTTCAATGCCGGACGCATTTGAATTAATCAGAGCCCTCTCTTGGCCCTACCCAATGTCCCCTGGTTTCTTATGGATGACTTCCATTTAAAAGCTGTTATTACTAGCGTGTGAAGAGCGTATCTGTGTCACTGACCTAATCGTGTAGATGCGCTTCACATGGACTACAGACTGATGTGGATACAGTTTACGTTAATGAGATTTTCAATGTAAACACTGCATGACTGTAACAAACGTAAACATGCTAATTACTTTTAAACAATTGCAGCAAGACTAAATGTTTCAATATAATACAACATGGTCTGCGATCGTGCGTTGTGCTTCATTACACCAACAAACAGACTACAAACATCACTTTCAATGCAAGTCCAATCCTGCAGTTTAGCTTTTGCAAATATATATAGAGTAAGAGCAATTTATGGGGCACTTACAAGGTCAGTATCCAACTTGGCCTAAGCCTGGAAACACAAGGGTGAACAGATGTTTAAGGGTGGATTGGCTCTTCCTGATCATCTAGCAGGTGATGCAATCAAACGCTTGAGAGGAGTGTGTGTGTGTGTGTGCACTTCCTATTAGTACAAATGCAAGTACAAACATTTTGTCATAATGGGCAAACATCAGCCACAGCTGGGATGTTAATGCTGGCAAATAGGATTATCACCAGAAAGCGTTTCTCGTCTAAACATTGGCCCCTAATTAGATTTCTTCATCTCAGGAATGAATCGCCTTTTAGCAATGAAAGCTGTCACAGAGGAAGCAGTTAGCTCCTTATAACTGAATTAAACCAATAATTACTAATACAATTACAATTGCAGGGGTCCTTCGTGTGAGAGACGAGGGAATGAATGTGAAACGAGAAAGGAATTATGGGGAACTGCTTGAATTTAAGGTGCTGCCGGAGCGAGTGGTTTTAGTTTTTCTCTGTAAAAAAAAGAAAAGAGACAAATGTACATGAATGAGCAGAACACAAATAACACTAACAAATATCAGTGGGGTCTAAAATCTCAAAAATCACTAAATGTTTTTTCTAAAAATGCAATGTTTTACTAATTATCTGTATAACTTGTATAACAGTTTGTTTGAAAAGTTTGATAAAAAAAATCAAGTTTGATCCATGTTACCCCAGCAAGAAAATAAACACATAAAACACAACAAAAGGAATGATAATAAAGGCATTACGTGGAAATAATTATGCTTACAAATGTGGAAATCTTTCTTGAAATATATACAATATCATGTTTGATTTATATGTAAGAAATCTTAAATGTCTCAAATGTTTACACCCCATACTGTTTATGTCCAGACCTCTTATATGAAGATTTATTTCTACAAAATAACATTATCCTAAGGGTAAAGGTCAAGGAAAAGTAAAATAACATTGCCTCAAGCAAGACATGGTCATGAAGGAGAAATAATGTGCCTAAAATTCATGTGCAGATGTTTTCAGAGGCTAAACCAGCTGGTTTAACTAATCAGGGTTGAGTTTGGAAGAGTCACGCAGGTCTCAGCTGGCAAAGAGACGTCTTCGAGAGGGACGAGCGAGACGTGGGTGAGTATGGATCTCACTCCTCTTCCCTCGCCGTGCCTCTCCGGTCCATTCATCACCCGACTGCCGCTGACAGTGACGGATGGGTCAGACCCAGGACTGGCACCGCACCAGCGGCAGAATCATACGGCCCACGGGCCCACTGACAGCTGGAGCACTGTGTCAAGTGGCAGAGAGACGGTGGCCATTAATAATCCCCGTCACATGATCCGAACGGCGCGCGGACGGCAGAGAGGCCGTGAGTCAGACGGCGGCCCGGAAGGGAGATGTCACGCCGGTTAGGGTGACAGTCATGGAGGCCTGCTCTTTAATCAAGTGAGGAGATTGGATAATAACTATATCTCGATCAAATAGAAAGAGGGCAGGAATGAGATTTCTAAACAGAAGCTGTTTTTAATACCACAGGTTTGTTAGGTGAGGCTCAGGGAGACTATAAATAGTATATTTATTTCATTTGGGTCCAGCTGGTATTTGAAAGATAAAGAACTTTATTTGCCAAATTATCTGAAACACTTGACAGCAACTGTTAAAAAAACTAACCCTAACCTAACCTAAATAATTCAGTCACACCACCTTATCCAGTTCAACCAGTTCAGCCGAAATGTTCAATGTCAACTACACAATCTTTGTTCATTTTAGTCTTACTAATAGTTTTATAAAGTATGATGTGAACCGTACTGTATATACCAATAGAAAGTTATGCTCAGCTCATCTAGAAATGACTCTATAATAATGATCTCTATAACTGCAAATAGACCTCAATAACATTCACAACCTTAATAATAGTGACATCAAAAGGTCATAATATGTTAAAAGATGAACCCTCCATCAACACAAAAAATAAATTTGCAACAAACTAAAACAATAATCCAACTTAACCCATTTAAGAAATTCTCAGAACTCCTCAATATAAAATTGCTTGTTGACTTTTGTTACACAAGTCGGCACAACATTTGAGGAAATAATGTTGTTCATCTGCAGGTGTGTTTACTGTAGATTTAACGTCATTTATGCTTCTTATTATTTGCAACTCAAAAAGCATTGTTATGTCTTATAATATTTGCATTACATCATGAATTAAAAGTAACCAAAAGGACAAAAGAAAGTGTTAATGTTTAATTGTCTTTTAAGTGTCCTTGCCCAGAAGCATGCAAACCACGAGGAAGTGTTGCATATATGCCTAAGCCACTTACTTCCATGCTTTCTTTAAGAATTAAGAAGATCCTTTAATCCAATTCACCACTGCAATCAAAAAGCCACATTTAATGCATATAAACCTGCAACGCTGTCAACCATTTTGCATGTCATTACTGAGAGTTTCGGGGTAATGAGGTTGTTTTTAATGGGATTCAAAAAGGCCTTCATATCAAACCATGCATCTAAGTATGCACACTAATTTGGTTAAAAATAATTCAGACCAAAGACAATCACACCCCAGAACTAAACTAGGTTTGTCCTCTAAGAACAAGGACCCTAATTTCAACCTTGGGCTGCGGTTCCCTTATTTAAGCAGAGAGGAAAATATCATTACCCATTTCAGTGTTATTAAGACAGAATGCCACCCAGCCAAATGTAAAGTGATTAACTTCAATGTCCTCCACAGCCTAATAAATGCAGATCTGGCAGGTGTTGGTAGAGACCTACAGTTATTCTGCTGAAATCAGTCACTGTAAGGAAATATTCATGCCAGACTTACTCACTACTTTATTCTTATAATAAAACTAAAATTATTACCAGCTTGGTTAATATAAATATATTTCTCTCTTTTTAATTGATTTTAAATTAATATAACAAAACTTTCCCATGTTGCAACTATTATAGTCCTAATCTATAAAATTAGAAATGTATTTTAATATCGTGAACTTCTGTATATTAATCTTCCATTTTTTAGGCTGACAAAACAAATACTTTCCTGCTCATGATGAAAAAAATATTCATCAACAGCAAGATATTTCACTGGCCGTAAGAGTTATTTACCACTTTTATGAAGAAATTACAGATCTATAAGATTCCCCAGAACTGCACCTATAATTTCAGAGGAATGGTGGTTTGATAGATTGAGTTCATCAATCTAGAGAGAGAGAGAGCAAGAACGTGCACAAGATGGATGCATAAATTGCACTTGATGGACCAAGTTTTTAATCCATTAGTTATGATTATGAGATTGCAAATTAGGTTCTCAGTTATAAAAACGAAATACATAAAGCGTTTTAATATGGAAGCTGCAAATTGTGCCCGTGCACATTAATATTCTGCAAGCAAATAACATTTAAAGCAAGCAAGGATTTTGGAAAGCACAGGAACATCTGTGAGAAGTTTGGAAATTAAATGTAACCCAGGAAATAAATTAAAGCATCGTAAGCCCTCAACCCCTGAGATCTGCCTTCACGTGCTATCAAGACTAAAGATTTTACACATTTTATGCACATCTAAAGCATACATGAGAGGTGAAAAAGTCATTTCTGGATGAATAGTCTGCACTTCAGAAGTCTCAACAGACAGGAAGAGATTTAATTCTATCACAATCCCCCTATACAGCATGTGTATGTGGTTTAGATTTAGACTCAGATCATGTTGTAGATTACAGATGTGTGATAATATTTCTATAATATCTAGCACTGCAAAACATTGTAAACTTAGTAAAGCACTACTTAGTACTATTGCTGCCGCTTTTGATGTATCGCTTCATTGTCTCCTAATATTTGTAAATTTAGCTAAATGCCTAAATGTAAATGTAAATGTAAATATTTACACTTTTATCCACAGTGAACTCAAGCTGTACATTTTATAAATATATGAATTCCCAGAGAACTCATGACCTCAGCATTGCTAACACTACACTATACAGAACAAAACAGCAGACTGCACGCTTAAACAACAACCTTATAGTCTTTTTTTAACTAAATGAACACAGTACGTTCAATATACAACTCCAAACCCTCAAGAAGAATAAATGTCATTCTTTGCTACAAACTAAAAAAAAGCCTTCACCACCAACAAAACCAACTTTCTCATTTTCTTCCACTTTTATTGTGCCACAGGACACCTGCAGGGGCAGACAGCCAAATCAGTGGGATGGTTGAGGGGATTTGGGGGCGGAATACTTCTTAGCTAAGGAACACTGAGCTCTTTTTTCCCCATGACTCCCATCTGTTGAGTGGTCATTGTCCGTAAAGTGTTACAGCTGCAAAGGACCAGTCCTACATTCTCCCCTGAAAGACCTTTTTAACATATTCAAAACCTCCACAACCCATTATGCCTGTACTGTTACCAGGCCTTGATTTATTCATTGACTTTTGTACAAAACCAAGCATTTGCACCCTGTTTAAAAACTTTACCCCCTATCCCTCTGACAGATTGGCTCCGCCTCTGACCACCATCATCACCATCTCATTTACCATTCACTATCTCCTCTCTTTCTTTTGAACAAGCTTATAAGAGTCCTAAACGCATCAATTTCCAGGTAGAGCAGACTAATGTTTTTCACAGCCGCCCGCTATTCTCTGATCACATCCTGCTTGAGAATTGTTCATCCTATCACTCTGCTTTTGTGACCGATTTCATGCCATGTACGATTCTGCGTCTCTCATGAAGCTGTCAGCCGCATAAAAGTGCCCGACCGGGGTCGTGCCACTAGTGGTGGGAATGGATCATCACCGCCGCTTCTTGGAGGAAGCCCACCCACAGTCCTATGCTTGGCGGGGCTTTAATTTGACTTCAACTTTTATTATGCAGGCCCCCTGAGGAGAGAACACTTTTACAAGCCTCCATATAAAGCCCTTTTTAATAATGGGCTGAAGGGCCGAAGAATGGGCCTGCCACTGCTGTTTGACCACTCATGGCATGCTCCAATAAAGTGCACTATTCATCCATGCTCCCTTTCACCGAATCACTATGGAGGGAATTTAGGCTGGGTGCTTATGTATGGAGTACCAGGAAAGCTGGTGAAACAGATTTAATGGATCTCTACGATTCATGCACACATAGACTGAAGGTGGCCCTTTTTCTCTTAACTTCCTTTGCCTTGCAGCTTTTTGCTTTTGTAAAGGATCTGGAGCTGTTGAAGCTTAGAAAGGAAACAAGAGTCTAATTTCAAATGAATTGCATGTGAGCAACAGAGGAAGAACACGGTACATCAAAGATTGAGTGAGCAAATTACTTTTCTCTTTGTTAGGATAGTTTTGAATAATGGCTGTGTAGTGGAGAAAAAAATGTTTTGTCTTAGAAAAATATTTCAAATGACTGTCACTGACTGTATTTGAATAAATAAATGATTTTATATTGTCTTAAACTTACACACACACATTAGATTCATTTGAATTATGGCCTCAATTTGTCTGCCTAATAAAATGTGAGTGAAACACTGAACCTTTCAGGCCTCTGTTGTCATTTTACTGACGCTTTTATCCAAAACAGCATGTGGTAGAGTTACAACTAGGCACATACTTGGGGTTACGTGTCTTGGTGATAGTTTATAAAATGCACCTTGCAAGATGTGAACCCACGACATTTCACTGTCAGCTCAGATATTAAACGTTTGCCCAAAAATCTTAATTTCTCTCAACATTTACTTTAAAAACCATATTACTTTTGCCTGTTGAAATAAATGAAAAGGGAAGTTATTAATAGCCAAACGTCCAAGTTTTTTCATGCATGACAGTGAATGATGAGCACAAGAGTTTAAATAAATAAAAATTCTCTATTTCACATTAGAATTGTAACTTCTGAGCGAACTGACACTTTAACTACATCACTACTTATAACTTATCATTTAACCAGAATGAAACTGGTTAATTATGTATCGTTCAGAGTTTCGCTATATTTGGACGCTCATCTGCGCACACCGAAAATTAAGTGACTTTTCTGTGGCATATCAAAAGGCACTTATCCACCATCAACCCAGTCTAATGCCTCTTTGATTCTACTCGGCATTGGATTTTAAATAATGACAAATGACGCACTTTTACAAACCGCCCGAGGAGCGGCGAGCCCAACTTAATGTCACGAGGTGTTAACGGATTGATTCTCCTAATCTGTTCAGCTACACCGCTTGTCAGTGTAGGCCAGCTGAATTGTCTTAAGACAGCCTGGTGTGCTGTGTGTTAACCAATTTCACGGCCATCTGTCACGCACAGTTAAACTTTGCTCTGCTGTGTTGAGGGGAGGGAAAAGCCCAAAGAAACAGGAGGAGGAGAGGAAGGAAAAGAGAAACAGTGAGAAGCGGGAGGCTCTGTTGCCGCGGCCGGACAGAACGGATCATACAACGGGCCGTCCTCAAGTTCATTCAGACCGCACTGCAACCAGACCGCTGACTTTTCTTCCCAGCTAATTATGTGGAAACTGCAAAGACAATGAAGCATCTGGTGGTCTTTCTTTCTGGCTTCAATTTTTCTCAATATTGTGACAGGCTAATGTATTGTGTCTGACTCAGCCATCCCAGCAGGGGATTCGGTGAAAGGAAGGGTCAGAAGAGAGCAAATAGATGAATTTATAACTTTGCCTTTTCACATTAAAGTAGCGAGATTGTTTCACTGGGACCCACTCCGCCCCCTCTCGCTGTCACTCCACAGAGACCGAGACTCCCTCTGAAAACATGTTTTGTCTGTGCCACCCAAACAGAATCTGGCCTTCTCCTTTCTGAGTGGCCCGGGTCACTACTGTTGGCCAACCTCCTCTATTCCTGCTGAACCTCCTAACACAGACGGTGAAAAGGAGACAGACCAAGCCAGATACATCTGTGCTGGAGAAAGAGACGGAGGAAAGATTGCTGCTCTTCCCTAAAAATCACACAACACAACAGACAACATCAGAACTTTGTCCACAATAAGATGACACTTGTTTTGTGTCATGCACACAGCACAAAATAATCAAAATAACCCGAGAAAAATCTTGAAATCTTCGAACGTTTTATGAAAAGTAACCTTGCATTCGTTGCCTGAGGCACAGCTTCTTTTAAAGAGATTGTACTGTATTTCTTAAAATAAATAGAAAAGAACAAGACAATGTTACTTTAAAAATAATCCAGCAAAAATGTGACCAACAGCATAAAACAATAATTGTATGAATTTGCACAAATCCACCCATTTAACTGTGAGTTTACCGGTGGCCCAGCAAGAAGGACACCCGTCTACCCGATCATACTCGAGTCACTGCTGATCTTCAACATCCCTCCATTCCCCTCTTTTCCTCCTTAATTAAATGTGCACTTCATTAATGTAAATTGAGGGGCTTTAATGCCCTTGTTGAAATTCTGAAGAAAGTGCTGTGGCCTTGCGAAATGCTCAGGCATCATTGCAAATTAGATTAGGGACCAAGAAAGGCAGTAAAATTAGAATGATAATGGTTGATATGGATGCCTGACAGGCATGACTATTCAGGGATCAATGGGATGTAGAATGCCGAGCGAAAGCCCGCTCTCAAAGACTTGGACCCACGTCAGCCTACAGATGTGCCTTTTGGAAGCACTTTAAATTAGTTTAATTTGGTAAATGGTAGGGATTTAGAAGCTCTTAGCCTGCCTGTAACAAGACAAGAATACATTGAAATGTTTTGCTATTATTTTATTAGCATAAAATGGGATCGAGGATGATTTGCATTCCCAACAAGTCTCCTTTTTTTGTTAATTTACTTTTTTCACTTAAAACAGCATTTTCCTTTATATTTCATCCCTGGTCTTTAGACCGAAGCCTTTTCCCAAGCTGCTTTTCATTCTGTTTAATCCTGTTAAGTACGGGAATGGGGGTTGATTTTATTCCAGCTAATCTCATCAAACACACCAATTACAAGGTCATTTTGATTAAAAACCAATGGCTGAAAAAGGCTAAGGACGTTTCATTGCAACTAAAGATTCATAGCTGTTTTTGTTCAGGACAATCTCAGTCTATCCCTGTCAAAAGCTGTTAAAGCATTACATTTAACGTGAAGTTCATGGTTTAGACGTACTGTGCAGTTGCACAAAAACCACTAACACATAAAAAACAAACGGTCAGTGGTTCAATGATAGAAAGATCACTGGATGCTGACCATATTTGGCTAGCGGTGGACTGTATTATATTCTTTTCTATAATCTGACTTACTTTGTTTAGCCTCTCGGTAAACAACAGCAGTGTTTGTGAAAAGCCATGCTTGAGGTGATGGGGGCTGGGTCAGAGGAAGTTCTTTTAACTAGTTTGCTCTTTAGCCACTTAGGAAATGCAAAGAGAAGGATTACACAAAGCATTATAAAGAGGTGGAAGAAAAGAGTAAACTACATTGCACTGATTTAAATTCATGCCAAACTGTTTCAAACTATTTATTCAGTCCATTAAATCATACATTTAATTATATGACAAATGTGATTTCATTGGTATTTGTAGGTAAATGTTATTCTTGTACACATTAACTGTAATACCTGATAACTAGGGGTGGGAATCTTTAGGTACTACGTGATCCGATCCGATTCTGGGACTCACGATCCGATTCCAAAACGATTCTTCATATAATTTTTTTTGCAAATTTTTTTTTATGCTTTTTGTTTATAGTTAGAATCTCTTTGACAGTATTCCCATCTTGAAGTTTAATTTTATTGCTTTTATTTTAACAAAATTATATTCAGGATGAACAAGTTCTGACATAGAATCAATTCTGAATCTTTGAGAATCGATTCAGAATCGTTAGAGAAAGAATCGATGCATCGATGCATTTTTTCTCCCACCCCTACTGATAACATCATCTTTGTTTCATTAGCTTTGTTATTAATTTAATTTCAGCAAGCAAATTGTGTAAATTACATTACATTTATTAGTAAACCCATCTGGGTTTTTATAACAAATTTGTTTTTAAAAAGGTCTAAACTACATATAACAAGAATAAATTAAATCCTTTTTGATGCAGGAAGCAACTAATGAGAATCCTTATAAAACATTCTCAAGAGGAAGGTCTTCATGAGGTTGTAAGCTCATCTATAAGGAAGCAGTTCAGTATAAAAGCCATTGACTATAGAATGAAATCTAGTTTATATGAACACATCAGGTGTCAAGCCACCTGTAGTTAACCATGTAAAATCCTGCTTAATATAGCCACAGATCATGTACATGTAATCTTCTTTATCCCAAATATAAATGCAATACATCACAAACAAAACGCTAGTGTACTCCAAAACACTGACAAAGTTTACTTTGAGAAGAGAAACGCATTAAAAATTCACAATCTTTCATAGACTATTTGAAAAACAAAAAATGTCCTGTTTTATTAGGAAATATGTCGACACAGAAGAGAAAATCGAGAGACTTCTAAAGGTTCTAAAAATAGGTATTTCGCCTTATCAGATTTTGAAAAAGCACTTGTGTAACCAAATGTAGGTTTATCAATAATACTAAATAATCTTTCTGACAGTAAAATAAACACAACATTTACATGACAACACAATATTTTTTGATAGTGTATGTTTCTCACATGTATTTCTCGGCATTGTCAAGACAATAAACAAATGTATTATGAAAATGCAATGGGGGTTTTAAGACTGACTGCTCTTAAAGGGCATCAGAAATCTAATGAGACCCGTATAGGACGAGGATCCGCTGTAATTAATCAGCTTCCTCTCTGATTATGGTGTCCATCAACAAGAGACACCCTGCGGTTTGCTTTAACAGACAGAGGCGCTAAATTAGACATTTAATTACTGTTACCAGCAAAAACTGCCATTTTGAATTGCAACTTTGTTCTGAATAATTGTTTAAATGAGACAATTATAAATAATGTAACTGAAATGTCACAGCGATTTCTTTCCATGCCCATCTAGTTTTTTTAAACCTTCAGATTGACTAAACAGTTACCTCTATACCTATATTTCAGCTTGATCACTGAGCCCCAACCCCCCTCGGATCCTCTTTAGCGAGGATACATGTCCTCCGTGGGTCAGAATCAATGTTAAAAAGTGGAATTAGTCATTCTAAATCATGCGGCAGTGGTCGAAGGGATGGCCTCCGAAAATCATTAGACAATCATGTATTCCTATTGATTTATTTCAAAGTACCTGAACTGAAAGCAGATTAAACAGAAGCAAAAGGAAGCTAATGCTGATTAAATGGCAGAGGAATGGGAGGTCCTTGGGGTATGTTTTTGTCCTAATCAGTAGGAAACAATACTGCCGCAATCACTGCTCCAAACAGGTCTATTAAGGGCCCTTTACTTGACATATTTATGTATTTCAAATACTAGGGAGCACATTAAATTGAGTTTACTCACAGCACCTTTGCATCTGGATATAGACATCTGACACGCAAAGCACAATATAGATGATCTCACTGCTGCTTCACTGATGGATGTGTGTCAGCTCTAACCAACAGCATTATCTTAATACGTCTGAAGCATTACAAAATGTAAAGACAATGTACAGAACGACCGACTTAATCCATTTTTTTTCAAAATTATTAAAAAAAATTGCAATTGGTACAATCTGGTAATGTTAAAAATATAACTATATAAATATAAAATATAACAAATACAAAACACACATAAAACAGTGACATATGGAAAGTATTATAATAATAAAAGCTGATAATGTCAATAAAAAATATATTTAAAATGTTATAATAATTTATAATAATATTAAAATATTCTAATGATAATAAATAAACTGCCAGCACACACACACACACAAAATATATTAAAATATGATATATGTGAAATATATAAATATATAAAAATTGTGAAATTATAAAAAAAAGCTGACAATTAATAATGATATTAAAATATTCTACTGATAATAAATAAACTGCTAGTACGCACACACAAACACACACACAAGTTTACATCTTGTCTACTAACTATCAACTTTGGTGTTTTAGGGTTGTTACAAATGCATGATTTTCCTCCTCCAAAGACACTTTCATTTAATCGCTAATAGATTTAAGAAAAAATGTCCTGTCATTAGAGATTACAGAAATTCCAGTGATTATGTCATTTCAGTGATTTCTGACTTTGACAGCACTGCACTGAGTTTAGACATAAAGTAACTGTCCTACAGTTAAGAAACGACACTGATGTATTTAAACAGCTGTGAGTTCACAATGCCTCATCTCTGGTATGGGTTCTTTCTGTTAACCACAGGCAAGACACACATCTCTGTCTAGAAGCAAATACACCAACAAGGGGCTGTTTCCTCCTGCCCTTTTATTTGAACACATCTTAAGTTCCAGCTGGTATCTGGGTTAACTGTTACGGTATATACTGATTAGATTTTTCATTGAACTGATCACAGTTATTTGCTTAAATTATAGGCAAGATTATTTGCAATATGATAAGGAGGCAGTTTCGATTAATCCAGGACTAGGCCATAGTTAAATTAGCACAATTAAGTAGTTTTCAAAACCATCCCTTACAAAAAACATTACTGGTGTGAATCTTGCACTGATATATTTTAAGATAAGTTGTTTTCAGTTAAGACAGCTCAAACATATTAGTCTAAGACTAGACTTAATCCCTGTCCGGGAAACCGCCCCAATATGTCACAATGGCTCCAAGATAAATTTAATATGTTGTGCTTAAAACATTCAAATGAATGAGAAATTTATTTCAGACTTTTTATGAAAAGTTCAGTTTAGTGACTTTGACGAAAGGCTAACGCATCTGCCAGAACAACGCAGAAAGTCAATTCAGATTGAATGAAACCGCAGGTAAAACGAAAAAAAAAAAACCCACAGAGATAGTCTGTATACAGGGGGGCTTGACCAGGATTTGATATAGCATGGATATGCTTGAGATCAACAGCCTGCTAGTGTCAGGCCACTGCACAAAGATCAATACAGTACAAACATAGAAAATAAAAGCTTGTTCATGGGCCAGTTTCTCTCGTGCTTTAAGGATGTACATTTACAGCAGAACGGAGCACCAGGTGGGTGGGTGGGTGAGCTTCACAAGGAGGGTAATCAATGAGGCAAAGGGTTGAGATGTACTGATTTACTCCTCCTGTGGGTTGATTAGGCTTTGGGGACATTTGAAGCAAGCAGAAATCACTACAGCAGAATGCATAATCCATATCAACATCAGCTCTAGAAAGATTTGGATGTGATTCGCCTAGTGCCTGTGCATAAATCACCATGCAGGCTGAAAGAATTTAGCTTGTACCTTTTGTAAATTTTGCTGAGTTATGAAGAAACATCATGTAGTTGCAGTATTATCAAATGAGTTAGGACATACTGTTCCAATCCTTAATTTGATATACAAGTCCATGAATGAAAAATATTCATCTAATTTAATAATTCTTCATAAATGATATTATCAGCATACAATTGTGAATTGAAAAAATAAAATTAATTTCAGAGCTGGCATGGACCCCGTTAGAAAAACATGATGATCCACATTATCATGAACTAAGATTATTCTTAAGAGCAAACTTCAAATAAAACTACAAATAATGCAGAATCTTATATAATAGTTTTATTCATTTTACATCACAATCCTCATTTTCCAAGTTCTCAAACCCTAAATTTTCAACATGGCCTTAAAGCTTTGGACTCCACAGTGAATTTCATCTAGTTAAGACTAAAATCAAAGGTATTCAAACCAGCTAATGTTTAATCCAGGTTGTTTTTTCTACTCTCTATTTTTAATTTGCCTTTGGTGCCCTTTTGTTGACAAAGGTAAAGTGATGACAGTTTAGAAAAGCCAGCACTCAGCCATGTGGAAAAGAAAAAAAGGGATGTGTTGACCCTTCCTAGATTGAATTTAGCACAAGGCTGGATAGCAGCAGTTCTAGGCATGATGGATTATTGTAATGACCACCTTTACGGCCTTTTTGTCATGTTTAAATGGCAATAAATTTAAGCGGAAAGCGCAAACCACGTGTTTGAGGTGTAAGTAAAATGTACCTCATCAACGATGCGCATGTTAAAGCGTCGCAAAATTGGGTAGGCTTATCGTTAGCTTATCAAAAGATTTACTGAGACTCTTTGTCTCGGTGTAATTTCCTGTGTTAAGTGAAAAAGTGTCACAGTGTCACATCAGGTTGTTTTTAACCATCTGTACACAGGTAGGTGAAAGAATTCTTCCATCTCACTAATGAATTTAAAAAGGGCTCCATGAGATAACCAAAGTATGAGGAAGAAATGAACCGCTCTTAAAAATGCCCGAAAGCTTTAGTTTGGCTTTAACGCACTGTTGGCTAATGGATGATTTTTGATGAATGAGTATTGTGGGCGAGGAGCTGATACCAAACATCTTACTGTGAGAGGCACTGCAGTTGCTGTCGTTTAAGAATCTGCTGGTCGATACGTTTGGAGCGCAGAGGTATGAGTCTCTGCCGGCCTTATCTCTGGCTCTCCTCCCTCTTAACACCAGTGATTGAGTGCTGGATATTAGACCCACAACATATACACACACATACCACATATATATTACCCGGGTTGAGAGGAACGGCTAGTTCCCACATAACTCATGAGGAACAGAAATAAAAAGAGGAAAATCTGCTTTCCACAATCACAACACAATAGTCGTGTAGCTTATCGCATGTTATACAGAAACAAAGCCTAAAATTAAATCTTACCAATTAGCTTCACACTATTTTTTTTGTTATTTTCTGCACTGGAATTTCCTTCAAAAAAATGCAAATTTTGTCTCTATTATATTAAACATTTTACATGCATACTATTTTTTCCATATAGAGAATTCCAAAATATAGAGAAATCAAACCAACCTTTAAATGGTTGGAAAATATATATATAAAAAAAATAAATAGGTAGTAGTAGGTTATATAAAAATTAAGGTATAAAAGAATCATATTTAAATAAGGTACAACAAAATGTAAAGCTTTGCCGCTGTTCAAAGGCCAGATGACAGGAATAGAGAACAAAAGAGACAAGTTCATCTATTTGGTGATGGACAGAGTGCCCAGGCAGGGCAAACAGTCTATAACGGCATGTAAATGAAGTAGCCTGTGCCAACACACCAACGCTGTCTCTTTATCATGAATAAATATTGGTGGTTCTCACCATCTAACTTGGGTGCTTGCTGTCTGAAAAAGCCTTGTGCAACACCACATTCCATGAATCCTGTTGCTACACTGAATGTCTTTATAAAGGTGGAAAAACCCTGAAGGGCCCAGGATCACTTTATCAAAGAACAGGTTAGGTGGTAAACACAAAGTCATTAACCCTTGACCCTAATGAATTTGAGGCTGGGAGAACATCACCTGACCATCTGATTGTTTGGAAAGGGATTCCCAGGAGCTTTGGTTCTGTCAAGCAAAAACGGTCTCATTTAATAGGCTTTATCTTTATACTGACACAGACAGTTGTCAACCTACATAAATCTTACATGCTGCCGAGAAGCTTCTCTAACAAACACAATACAGAAAGCAAAAGGTAACAGACAATAAGCAACAAAATGCAAAATACCCTTACAAAGTCTTTTAAAGATGCCAAGAAAATGACAAGCGCTGTACATTTGAACCAAACAAGACATTTGGGAAGGATATATAATAAACAAGCTTTAGTAATGAGTGTAGGATGATTCATCTGTATTTAGGTCCCATTTTCCAAAAATAAATGCACATTAAAATATCTTCTAAAAGATATTGTCCTTGTTTAGCAGTACACTAGAGCACATAGATGACTTTAAATCTAACACACACAGACTAAAAGCACACAACACTTTTTTTTTTCATTTTATAGGGTGGGTCTTTAAAATAAAGAGGATATAGACAAGCGCAGCCCTGTGAGGAGTAGCAAGATTGCTAAATGTGACCTAAACAGGCAGCCATCTCAAGACCTGATTTGAAGTAGTGTCTCCAGTGACTCGGAGCGCCGTCTCCTCCACCATCTGTTATAAATGGTTGCACTGTCGGGGAGAATGGGTGGAATAAACTTCACTCTCCAATCCCCTGGCCCATTTAAACAGCAGATGAAAAGGTGGAGGGACAGGCAATACATGTTACTCCTCTTTCATTCGGCGCTCAGCAGCTGATAAACAAAACAGCGAATATCCAGTGCATTTTTAGACAGGGGCTTTTCACCTGTCACTCCACATAAAGAGACAAGCAGGGATTTTCAGCCTTCACTTGGTCATTGCTGTCATTCAAACAACAGCCTGGTTAAATGAGCCGGTATTTATCATCATGCAAGGTCTCTCTCTCTCTCTCTCTCTCTCTCTCTCTCTCTCTCTCTCTCTATGGCATACTGACAGAAGATTAATTCCAGTCAGCTGCTGAAAATAATTATTGCATTATGGGAACAGTGATCATTATTTAGAACATGATTAAATACGTCTGCATCTATTGACTCGGGGCCCTGTGATTTATGTATTTATTTAGTCAATAGTTTAATGTAAATGATGTAATTAATTATAGATAGTGGTGTCGGGTCGTTGGTGAGAACCAGGCGTGCCGCCGCCGCGTGCCGCTCACTTTGACAGATGTAAGAGGAGATATCAGAGCAGCTCAGGGAATTTCTTTGGCCCAGACCTATTTCTTCATCTGTTCTACTTCCTCTGCCCTGTATATATGCTTCACATCTCTCTCTCTCTCTCTCTCTCTCTCTCTTGCTACCACATCTGATATACTTCTGACAATACACTTGTTCCTCATTCATTCTTCAAACTGAAATGAGTATTGGGCACAGTTTGGCTCCCTGAACAGTGTAAGAAGACAAGGCTATGGGATAAAGAGACGAGCTGGGTGTCAAAAGGGACGTGTTCTCATAAAATGAATGTTTTTCAAATAAGGCTAGACTAGCAAGCTAAGATCAGGCTGTCCTAGTCTTCTCATGATATTTGATAAATGCAAATAAAAGCATACATATAGTTCCATCTCTCTGATGGCACAGTGACAGAAGATTCATTCCTGTCAGCTGCTTCAAATAATTACATCATGGGAACAGTGATCAATATTTGGACTATAAACCAGGGGGAGAATTTTGATTATGTGCCTTTAAGAACACTATGTGTGGATCATATTTTTCATAAACGAATTTTACAAGTTCATGAAATTTCACAGCATTAAAAGTAGGTCTATTGCTATAAGTTTAGCGTAGCTCCAGCACGAGATTAAATTCTAAAATCCTCCTACATTAAATTAATTAAATTAAATATAAATTGATAGATAATTTAGCAAACGAACTAAATAATTATAAAGATTTAAAGTCACAAACAAACAGAAATTAATATAGGTGTCCTCGACTGCGCAGACCGCTATATCCCTCAAATATGATTGACAGCATTACACGAATAAGCTCCTCCCACGTTTACGTTTGATATTTCATTCCCAAATCACTAATAAACCCTCAGATTTACATTTCCGCACACAGTAAATTAACAACGACTGGTGTCCTCATCATATCTTTTAAAAAGGTTTATACTCACCTTATTTTCCTGTAATTGTCAATGCCCAAAACTGAAGCAAACAACCGAACCTGTAGCGAGAATACGGCTAAACCACGCCCCTTCCGGAAACACCTGACTAACCTTTAACTTGTTACCTGTCACCCTAATCTGTCATTTCCTTATTCACTTTAATATTACTCAGTTACATTTTAATCTTATCATGACAAACTATGAATTGTTGAAAAGGTGTGAGATTAAATATTTGACAAATTTTTATAACAATAAACATAAACAAAAAATAAAAAATGATAATGTAATTGATAAAAATACCTCAAATTAATTGTTTTATAAATATCTAATATCTAAAAATTAAAAAAATAGTACAGATTTTCCTGTGTATACTCAATTTCTACAGTGACAGTAATCAGGTTAAATTAGATAGATATTTTTATTGTCTGTTTATATTTTAGATATATTGTTATTGAGTTAAATAAATTATGTGTAAAATTACATAACATTCCACTCATATAATAACAAAAACTGTTATATTTAACATAATCTCATGAACGTCAACATGTTCAGACAATGTTTCTGGCAATACTCACTTTATATTTTATAATGGCGTGTCACTGGTCACAGAAAGAATTTGTTATAAAATGAATTTTGCAATCACATTTATATTAAGAAATTTTTTTTTCATTGTTTTTCATAATTACAAAAAATATTAATGCATCTGTAAATGCTCCTGCTTGTAAGTCTTAGTAGTGCTAAACGATTAAATATAAATATCATTACTAAATTATGCAATACA
This sequence comes from Beaufortia kweichowensis, assembly GCA_019155185.1. Classification (NCBI taxonomy): domain Eukaryota; kingdom Metazoa; phylum Chordata; class Actinopteri; order Cypriniformes; family Gastromyzontidae; genus Beaufortia; species Beaufortia kweichowensis. The sequence goes on along the minus strand of CM032812.1, from coordinate 14,019,448 downwards.
TTTTGTTTCAGTGAACAGAAGGATATACAACTAAGACAGATTTGTTTAATCTTCCTCTTGAAGAAAATCTTCTTTTTTCACATCCCTATCTCCCTCGATTTCCCTTCTCCCCGTGGAGCGCTGCATGACCACCTCTCTCCCAGAAGGATCATTCTGCGAGAAGCCCGTCTCACTGGGATGTCGAGGGTCACGCAGTGTCCCTTGTCATGCCCGAGTGAAGTGATTTCCATTTTAATGTCACACTTCTAATCTCTCAAAGATGCAATGTACAAGACACAAAGGCTTTAAGTGGTCTTCATATATCACTCATTGCCTGTGCTTTCACTCAGGTAATCATCACGATTGCTCTCCATATCTCATATCTGCTGCCCGAGTCCTGCCGGGCCACGGCTTACGGGCTCTGAGGAGGCTGAAATTTGTAGGACATCTTCCAGTCCCTCGCCGCACGTGTATCGTGCCACAGAGGGACTGATATAAGTGATCCCCATCCATTTAACTCTGTGTCAATATCCTGTTCATTTGGGATTTCTTTAATGGATCTATATCCCGGTAAGATGTTATTCACTGACCCTAATGATGATGACACTCTGACTGCCATAATCATAAAAAGTTTGGCCAGTATCGTTCACATAATTTTGCACTTTAATAGCACTTGATTTACATCTGCAGAGGAATAAGCTGTGCTATCCAGAATGGATGGATTAAGTGTACATGAACAAAAAAGGCCTAAAAATAATTCACCCCTTCAAATCTTTATGTGTTTTCTTCTATCGTATCAAAAACCAATCTAAGATTATATGCAGAGTATATGTTTGCAGTAAAGCCAGCGTTGTAGAAAAGCACCACGAACCCATCTGGAGTACGATCAAGCTGTGTGGCTTTACACACCGTGTTTGGGTGACTGCTCATCTGGCACACGGCACACCATCATTTTTCCCTGTCACACACGGAGAGGGAGGAACCCCACCGTGGAATGTTTATATTTCATAAACAAAATGATGTTTTCACCATTGGCTGGGACGGGCGGTTCCAGTTGCTGAATTTCTCCTATGCCTGACGCAGATTATTAATGCGCTCGAGTAACTGTTAATTTCACTTTGGGGGAATGATTTATGGGCAGGCTAAGAAGAGAGGCATAATCTAATTGAGATCAGAATAGCTGTTTCTCCTGTAGTCACGGCAGTCCCATCCAGATGGGGCACTATGATTAATACCTAATGAGCAAATAATCCATGAAATTAATATAAAACCATTTTTTAACAACTCGGCTCACTTTAGAGGGAATACATAAATAAATTGAGATAGAAGTGTTTTTGTCTTCTTTGTGAGTGTGTGTGCGGTTGTAATCAAACCGGGGAAAAGGTTTTCATTCGGTTAAGAGATTGGATTGTTTGCTCGCTTGGTTTACGAAAAAACAAGCAAAGTGAGATTTGATGGTGAGGCGTACCCAAAATGCGACGGCTGGAACAATTACATGCACATTTAAATATCAAAATGCCAAACGTTATCACAGCCAACTAGAAAATAATCAAAAACAAAATTACTGGTGGTGAAACAAATTATTTTGTGAGAATGTCTGCCAATGACTGTGGGTGAATTGAAAAGACAATTGACACGGTACCGAGGGTTTTACAGGCCTCCAAAATAATAGTTTTGTGGAACTGATTTGAAAATGAATCTGATTACATTACACACCTTAACAGAGGTTTCCAATTAAAAACATGAGTGAAATATGAAAAGGTTTATTGGAATGTTAAATGCAGTATGCAAAATTAAACTTAAAAGCATTCAGATGCATTTAATCACACTTTAAAAGACGTTTATCAGAAGAAGAAAAAATGGAGCTTTCATATTAAGATATTAGATGCTTATGTCAGAAAGATCCATATTAATAAATGCTGACACCTTTCTTAGCCATTGTCTATATTGATTTTTCATGATGGTTTCATCTCAGAGCACTATAACACACTAGAACAGTACATTTTGCCAGGCGGCTTGACCAAAAATCATTGAAAGTCCTTTTTTAATGCTTCATTACTAAAATGGGCTGTTCGCATCATTCAGCTGAGCTGCTAATGAGGTGAGGTGTGGATTTAGCTTGACAAAAAAAACACCTTATGACATTACATTAGGTTATTTATTTGCCTTACAGCAGTTTAACCCATGCTGACCGGCACTGCTTACATTACGTATACAGTTGTTCCCATCTGTTGAGGCTGTTATGTGTTCACATATTCACATCAAACAGCTTTGAAGCTCATTTTTGTACTTTTGGTTCAAAGATCTGAAAAAATGTAAGTTTATTTCCAGGTTTCCATTTTGTGGTTCTTATGATGTTGTTTTTCACAAATGAATAGGGTGAGTTTGACTTAATAAATAATATGCCTCACATAAAAATAATTATGGCACAATACAATAACCATATGTACAATAACGTGTGTGTTCACCTGTACAAACTGTTAACAGGTTGGTACCCTGTATGATTTTATTCAGGTGAACAGCATGTGGGGAGAAAAATGTCAATTCGCTTTGAGAGCAGGTCTGCACTTTCCACTCCATAAATACCTAAGAATTAGATTGGACACACTTTAAGTCATTGGCTGTAAATTGGTAAGACTTTGAGGTCACCAGACTTTATAGACCTGCTTTACTCTGCCTCTAAAGAAACAGCAGCAACAAGACAACTATTACATTTTTAAAGATACAGCACTTAGACATTTGTCCACATTGTCTACAATAGACAATTCAGAAAAACTACATTAATACACATCATTATATTATTTATCCATTTTGGGGACAAATACTTTACATACACAGCAATATATAGGTTCTGTATGGTGGGGTCTAAAAATCTAAGACCACTATTTTACATTTTATTTTCATATTAAAACATTTTAGTAAGATTTTTCAAATCCAATTATTAAAAAAGAGGTTTGGGCCATAATGGAACAGGACTGCTTTAAATCATTACTCTCCAGTTACCTATTCTGTTTGTAATTTGTGTAAAATTACATTTGACATTTTTCTTATGTGTTTTAGCTCACTACTGATCTGAAATGCCCAAGTCAATACATAGGTACTGCTCTACAGACGCTACCATTTATTTCAGTCTCTGAAATTAAGTTGAAAGCCATAGAGTTAAGTGCAATGAAAGAGGTGGATCAAGCTGCCTGTTTCCAAGAAAATAAAGCAAATGTACAATCTAGAACATGTGTTTGAATAACTAGCTAGATTGATTTTTCAGGATTGTATTTATTTTATGCCTCCTTTACAATATATACAAATGTTTCGTTTAATTCTCATTGTGATTAAATGATGCCATTTCAGTTTTTAAGATTATTTCTTATCTATTTTTCACTCTGGGCATGTATAATAGCTACTTGGGTGGGAAGTGGATGAAGGTTGCCGGGCTGCTGTGAGACAAATTGCTACAAATTGTAAATTTTCCGTTTTAGAGGATTACAAAGAGGCCCCATTGAGTTTCTCTCTACAGCACACACACAAGAGCAGCAGGAAACCAGAGCAAAGCGTAATGAAGAAAAAAGCTGAGGGAATTATCTGAGTGACAGCGTCTTTAAAGCATGACATCTGTAGAAAACGCTTTCTTGAGTTACTGATCCTTCTTTAAAAAGATGATTATGCTGTTTGAGAGAAACTGTGAATTATTTTTATTTTCAAAACAGTGATTTATTTTAAAAATAATTTTTTAAAGAAAAATTCAATCATGAAAAAAGGTAAATACCTATCCTCTAAAAAATGCTGAGTTATTTTATCCCAAAACAAGCACTATAAAGGGACACATTTATCTAGAAAATGTTCATATTTGGCCCAACTATGAGCTAAAATAACCCAGTCAGCGGTTGGATTCGTTTCATTTTTGACCTAACCCAGCATTTTTTTAAAGTGTAAAGCCTCTAATTTAAGTGTAATTTTTACCTTTTTATATGTTTACATTGTAGGTTTTGATATACTTAAAACAACATCTCTCAGTTGCTATGTAGACTTTCATGTGGTTTCTCAACCAAGTCTAAATCTGAAATAGTCAATGAATTAATAACTTACTAACCAACTAAAACCTGATTTATGAACATCTCTGGCAGGAAAACAAAGTCTGGTTCTTCAAATGTGTTTGTGCTGTGGTCTAGAGAAGGTTAATATTTACTCTCACAGTTGTCCTGCAAGACCTGGCCTTGCTTGAGAACAGACACAAGTGAGAGGTGAGAGAGAGGCAAGACCCAGGAGAGCTTGATTTATGACTGTGCTCACCAGAAAATGTTCTCTTATGTACCTAATCCTGCCTGGGAAAGTTAGTATACATGATAGAAAGTTGTCAATTGGCTGCAGATAGGGTGAGTAAAACAAGGGCCAAACTGTGTTTTTCCCTCCTGTCGATTTGCTCTGGCGCTATAACGCTATTTTCCCATGCTCGCCAAGGCCTTACCGTTTGTTTAGCGCTGTCACAATTGGCTGTTAATGCCTCTTTAGTTATGTCACCCCTGTCTGTCGAGAAGCAGAAGAGGCACCCTCGCTTTTCCTCTCTTAATCTCAAACTGTTTCACTGAGACAGTGTTAGTGTGAGGTCATTAAGAAACAGCTCAGGAATCTCCTGCTCTTTATCCAGTGAATGAGAAGAATCTGCCATACGCTGCATGTGTGGACACAGATTATGAGTGTGTTTCCCTAAAGTTGTATCGGTGTATATGTACAGTACCAGTCAAAATGTTTTAATGTTTGAAATGACTTTTGTAGACAAAAATAGAATTGTGCAAACATATACATTTTCGAGAATTAGAAAACCAAAACTTTATTTTATAAATATAGTGTTAATTTATTTTAAAATATACAATAATACTCACAGTTACAATTATTTTCTGGTTTTGATGAGTTTACTACTGTTGTAAAATCTGGGAATATTCTAAAAAACAGTGAATAAGTGTTTTCAAACTTTTGACTGATACTGTATATGTATATTATTTTATTTATATGCATTTCTACTGCATATGTTAACTTTAAAAAGTGTGCATGGGCAACAATAAACTGAAAATAAAGCAAAACAACAGAGGAAAAAATATAGCAAAGCAAAGCGATTTTCAGATGTAGTCTATCATTTAAAATCATATTTTGTAGACCAGAAGTAGCACTAGACTTAGTAGACTTAGCGACAGGGAATTCTAGGTTAATATGAATGCCTGCCTTTGTGCTCTAGATTTGTGACAGGAACAGACTTTCATATATAATATATATCTTGTGCTTGTTCAGAAGCACTAACACAGCCTTCTGAGGTGAAACTTTTGACCCGTGGTCACTGCGGTACCGCTGATAGGTGTTTGAGAGCAGCGTAATAGGCCTCATTTCAGATGGAATCGTTCCAAGTGTAAACAATGACTCTGATGCCTCATCCAGATTCTCCTCACACACTCAGAGCTAGCAGATCCTGGCCTCATTATTTCAGCCCGTGTGATGATCATGTTTAAAGCCTGGGAGACTTGACATTTTGCCCTCTTCCATGAGAAGAACTTCTTATTATTGTCTTTGATACAGAAGTCATTCAACCAACATTTTGTCATTCACCGAATCATCTTGTCATTTGCACAAATATCACATACAGCATATTCTCATTGGTGTACATAAATGTTTCCCACATGGCATTCCTTTTTATTTAACCTTAAGCTATATAACAGACATAAAGCATTGTACTTGTGTTTATGTAGTTTGATTTGATATTCAAAGAACAATAAATGTAACCCAGTCAGTCTAAATAAAGGATTTTACTGAAAAAGAATTCTTTTCATCTTGTTAGAATCGTCTGTTTGACCTTGCGATCTCCATTGCAAACCAGCAATGTCTATTTCAACAATAGCCCACGGTTTGTGTTTGTTTTATTGACTGGCCACAGACCAGAGTCGTACCTCCGTAGAGTTAAATGGGTTTTCATTTTTTATTGGCAGAGGTGTTTTATTGAAGCTCTTTAGAGTTTAACAGCTTGGGGCATCAACGTGTGCTAAAGAGATGCCTGTAAAATCAAACAAAATACAAATAAAAATGAGATGAGAAACGCCTTAAACCTAATGGGAAGTAAAAAATTAAAGCCATTAATCTCAGGTGATTAAACAGCAGCGATGTCACTTTAACATGGTCAAGCATGTTTCACATTGTCTTCAAGCTTAAAAAATGTCATTGCTGCTTCAATATTTTATTCCTAATGGTGAATAAACAAACTAGATGTGCACAACACCGTCCTGGTCCTAAACTGACAACACAAAACATTAAACAACCATAGAATGTACCATTTGAAGTAATGTAAATAGAATTAGAATTGTGAATTTAATTCATTATTTCAAGATGACGTGAAAGAGCACTGATGTTCCAATAGTGACAGCAATAGTGATAAATATCTCTATGAAAAATAAAGAGACAGGAGTAGGATCACAGCCTGCTGAACTTGAGGTCTCGTCTTTATTGATTATGGAAATATATCTGGCTATGACCTAGGGATGTTATGAGCCTCAAACATTGATTAAATATACACCAAAACAACGTTGGCAGTAACATCAGGACTTCATTCAATTAGCGAGACTCCTGTCTTTAAAATTTTTCCTTTAAAAGGATTTTATTCTTTTATGTATATACACTATTGTCCAAATATTAAATTAAGCTCTGACCACACTGATGGCAAATGACCCCTGGTGGAACATTTGACCTTTGGCATTTGACAGAGAGAAGCGTCTGGGGCTCTGGTCATGTGGTATATCAGAGATGTGAGAGGTCAGAGCAATGCACTTAAGATCTTCTCTGCCCACGCTCCTCCGGCCCTTTGCATGTGGCTACATCCTTAGATTTGGCATTCAGATCAATAGATTCTCAAAGATTGACTTCATAAGTAGGTCATAAGAAGCATTTTAGATATTAGCGCCGGTCAGCGAGAGGCTGTGAAGGGTTCATGCTCTGGTCTCTCACTTAAGCTCTCACCCTAGCAATAAAACTCATATACGTGAATCATCTCTATTCAATAGGAACAAGACAAAGTCCGGATAGTCTTCTTTAGCAAACAATTGAGCTTAACAAGTTTCATTTGCTGTCTTTTGTTTTGTCTGTGACGGTTTGTTTTTGAATGACATTTAATTTTAAATTGTCAAGTGTTTTAGAATTTGGTTCTGCTGCTGAAATTTGTCTATGGATTCAGTGTGATGCTAAACAGCAACTACAATTAAGAAAAAATGTCCCATCAGTTTCACAGAAGCCCAATCAACTGTAAATAGCCCTCCGCAGTTTTATTCTGCAATAGGAGCATCATAACACAATCTAGTATACTTCATTATAAGTCACTGGCAAAAATCTGAAAGAGATCCTCCAAACAAATGACAGAAAGATATGCCCAAGTTCATCAATGAAATTCACACGGCGAGTTCATTTAAAATTCCATATTTCAAAACCGCACACAGCGCAGGAGAATACCACCAAGAGCTGAGGATAATATCATTTCCATGTTCACTTTTTCATCATTTTTCATCAGACCCAATATTTAATGCTGTTAGCCAGAACGCATCAGCGATCACAATGAAAAGCTTGTCGATGGGCGCATGTGTCAGACACACAGCTATTGAGTGAGCTGTCTCTGTAATGAAGAGAGACACCCCCTGAAACACATTTGGGTAATATGCCAGGGCAGTTCCTGTTTATCATGTGATACATTCAGGGGCGGGCGCGGTACATTATGTACATAATTCACTGCTTACATTTGTCAAAACATGGGTTTGTATGAGAGCTAATGATCCGCATTAAATGAATGACACCATAAAGGAGAAAAATCCACTGTTCATGAAGGCATGACAGGATGGCCCTGCTATAGCATTAAACTTATAATCGGAGCCTGAAAACACAACATTCAGCCAATGGTGAAATGAATGTACCGTACGGACTATGTTATGTGTGGTTGAAAAATCCTTTTTTGTATAAACAGTAGTAACTTTCTCACATTTTGTGCTGAAAAATGAAACATTAATAAAAGTCAAAACCTGAATATGTCATTCATTTATAGCGCCATCTCTGTTTGAAACGCACAATTGCAGATTACTTTATGTACTACCTTTAATATATTGAAGTCAAATTGACAGTTGTTGAGAATTTAAATCACCCTTTAGTAAATCAAGAATAAATAAAATGTAAGTGTTAACATAACAATACTTAATGCATTTAAATTCTTTTTCCAGTAGATATTATTAATGTATTAAAATGCATTATATTATTATGAATATGATTTTTTTCTCTGCATATCTCCAGTTGATCAAACCTTTGGCGCTGGGTGTTTGGTCCTGAGCCACACCATCAGCTGATTCCAGCTCTACCCATAATTCCCTTTTCTCTCCCGCTCAATGTCACTAAAGCTTAATGATAAGAGATGTGACAAAGCTAATTTCATTAAAAGATTTAATACATTCAGAGTGCACTTTATCACCTTTTTATTGTCTTTTTAATTCATCGCACTGCTCCTCTTTGTGTCGGCCATAACTTTTCTCTATCTCTGTGAGTGAGAGATACACATCCCGCCACACAATACAGCCCTAAATGCATGTATAATAAGGCTTTGATTTCATGCTGGATCTCCTCAGCCAGCCAGGAAGAAATCTATTACTCCACTGCCATTTTCCTAAGTGTTTGTACCCTACCATGACCCTGCTACTTTATCTGTTGGTTTTTATTTTCAGAGTGCATGCTGTCCATATGTTACTCTAATAGTTGCTATAATTCTTGGGCAATAGGGCTCATGTTTTATTGGGAGTGAGTTAAAAAAAGGAAAAAAGGACAAGGGAAGAATGCATTTTAATAAAAAACCTCTTTAGCAATATACTAATGGGCTGACATTGATGTATTTGCATAGAGATGAATTACTGGCCTGGCTTGACGTGACTTTTAAAATATGATTGAGGAGGTTATTATTGCTGCACTATGCTACGTGTTATCGGGTTATTTTAGCTTGGCTGGTGCTAATAAAATGCAGAACTCAGGACTTGGCCGATGAGGGCAGTTTATTCATAGCCTGAGCCATCTATTGAAGGTGCTCATTTTGTCATTAAACCCCCCCCACACACACTCCTGACACACACATACACACTTTAAACACATTGCTAACAGTCCACCTTTAAATATTCGAAAGAAATATAAAGCAAATATTCACCTTTAAAAATCTATTTTAGTAAAAAAAGAGAAATTTATAAAAAAAATTAAGTCACTTTACACAAGACCACCCCACACAAAAAAAACTCTTTCCGCCAGAATGCGTCTTACCATCAGATTGAAATGTTTAAAAGTGCTTATCTTAGGTTGTTTACCACCATCTGATTTGTTTGTAAGCCACTGCGATTTGAGGCTTTGGCAGATTATAAAAACATCATTAGACAAGATTACAGGAGATTATAAACACTAGAGTCTGTTATACCACCCAGTGTGCCCTAAAAATCACCTGAAGAACAATGCAAATATACTCAAGAGACCACACATCAAACCCAAACCTACACCATCACCTGCATCTCACCTAGGATTACATTCAGAAAACAGCAATGATTAACCAACACCTACATCTGAAGACTACAATAATTATCTAATAATAATAATAGAGAGAGAGAGAGAGAGAGAGAGAGAGAGAGAGAGAGAGAGAGAGAGAGAGAGAGAGAGAGAGAGAGAGAGAGAGAGAGAGAGAGAGAGAGAGAGAGAGAGAGAGAGAGAGAGAGAGAGAGAGAGAGAGAGAGAGAAAAGTATTGTTATTGTATAATTTTGTGTTTTCTATGTAATCATTAGGGATAGAATTCAACTAAAGGTGATGAAAACACAAATCTTCCATGCATGGAACACATCACAGAATGCTCATTGCACTGTGACATACAATGAGATGACTGCCGGGACATTCATAATAGAGGATCCCAAGGTGCTCTTTATCAGGACTCTCCAAATGGTTGAGAAAGAGATAAGGCCTCAGGCACATGTAAGCCAGCATTCATTCTTAGTGACCGCAGCCTCTTCTGACACAGTCTTGTATGTAATCTCTTGTAGTACATGTTCAACTGAGAGCACATCAATGGGGTTCTTTATCCAAAACACAGAATCAGCGAAATAGTCACATCACTAAATGTCAAATGATATCTTACCATGTGCCACTTATAAAGATATCTGGGAAGAGAAAAAATGTCAGAGTTAAAGATGAGATCCATTGGAGGAATTATTTCATTAATAGTAAATGTTGCTAGATAGACACGCAGATGTGTTTGAAATAAATTACAGAAATGTGCAAAACATGTTTTTCCATTCATAGATATTTTAAAATGCACTAAATAACTGTTGATAAACCATATAGCCCAGACATGCATGTCGTCTCAGGTAGAGACTGTGAAAAACAACTGTTATTTCTCAACTAATTAACCTCATTTCCAACAAGTGTCTGATAAAAGAGTAGCACTGACCTGGGATCATGTGGCCAGCTGCAGCCCCGGCACTGTTCCTGAAACAGTGCAGATACAACACCACATCAGCAGATGCTAACATTTCTCCCCTGAGAAATACACATCATGTTCACCACACCTGGACCTCGGTGATTGATCATAATTCTACCTAGATCAGGGGAAAAGCAAGCCTGGAGAGCCAGTCCTATCTCACCTACGTCTGGTTCAGCGGATCATCTTTTCTCATTATGTCAAATGTGTCATGTGGCAAATGCTTGTATTTAAATTATTATATAAACTAGTCTACCATCAAAATCTACGGTAAATGTGGAACAGTTATTCTTTACTTAATTATTGTTTCTGTTTTACTCCAGCGCAACATTCATACATAATCATGCAGCTGACCATATTGATTTCTTATTGAAATTCAGGTTAATCCTGAGGGAAGGATGAATACAGAAAATCAGCAAATTGCCCTAACACCATACACTAAAAAGTGTATATTTGCAGTTGTTTTCTGCAGGATTTATTTACTTTATTACTTTAACCATTACAAATGTATTTTGTTGGTGCAACCTTATATGTTATATAGTGTATTTTAATAGTGCATTAGAATTGTGCAGTATTCAGAAATATAAAAATAAATAGAAAATTGTGTCTTAAATGTGCTGATTTTAAATGATTGCCCTATTTTGCTTTACTGTAAATTAAAAAAGTGTCTAAAAGATTTCCTTTGTAAATAAATGTTGGTAAATTCACTTTTACTAATTGTCAGTGGCCAACCAGCCTTTAGTTCTTTGTATTATCTCATTTCATGATGTTCTCAAATGAAATGGCTTTGTACAGTAACAGAGTTAATGAGCATATTCATGAATGTATTTTAATGTGAAGCAATCAGAGATTAATTATTGCAGATGAGTTCATTAAGCTCTCACTCAACAGTAATTTGATACCTTATTGACATCAGGTCATTGGCCTACATATGTAGCCAAATAAGGATAGATTCATTAGAGTTTGACATGCTGAAGAAAACCGTCAGTGATTGAGCCTAAGAAGATAATAATAAGTAATGCAATAAAAACAACACTGATGTCTTTGTAAAGCAGGATGATCGAACTGATATATCATTAAAACAAGGCAAATAAACAACGAAATTCTCTCTTCAAAAACTTCTCCATTTTCTGTTATTATTATGTTGGAAAGCCGAAATCCTGCTGGGTAAACGCAATTTGATAGAGGCAACCATGAACGAATTAGAAAATCAAAATTACAACCGCATGTGAACTCGGGTTGGAATTAAAATTATTATTCGCAACAAGTTGACCAATTTTTAAAGGATGTTTCAATCACCAAGTTGTTAAACTTTTGTACAAAACCATAGGAAACGCATGCCCCTGTTAGATGCTTATATACTGTTTTAAATAAATCGTTTAAAATTGTGTAAAAACATTAAAATAGAAACAAATGTAAATCTAAATTCAACAGCAAAAAATATTCTCAGAAATAGGTTTCTGCTACTCACTAGATCACTAGATGTAATGTTTGTTAATACACGTCAACAAAAACTATTGTAGAATTCTTTACTGAACAGAAGAATTTGCTCATGGATTCAATTGTTTTTATAACGTAAGCAACACATCACAGAATTCTAGGGCCACCAAATTACTAACAACTTTACTAGTTGAAAGACCCTAAAATGATCATAATTTTCTATATTATTATCAGACTACTGTTAATATGCAAAAAACTATTCAAATTAAATCAAATATACTAATTTCATTCACAAATGTATTTGTATGCACACATTAATTTTATCGTTCGGTGCATGGAGGAGATTAGGTTAATCGCATTTGTCAATTTGATAATTTTATAAATCAGTAAAATACTAAACCACAAATAACCTCGTGATTAGTATTATTAGGGATTACACTAAACCAAATACTCGTATACAATGCCTTTACTTTTGTCCTAAAATTTAATTTTTCCAATGTCTAAAATACATTTCAGAATGAAACAAAAAAACAACAACTTTTGTTTAAGTTTTATGTACGCTTATGCTAAAAGATTATGCTGAATGCTGTTGGCCACCAAAAACCACAGTTGATTTAGATTAAGGCAACCTGTGGAGAAGCCATGGACTCGCTGCCCTTCAGAAATATCTATTTCAGCAACTTATGATGCTTTCTGAAAGTACAAACTATGAGCATGGTGAATACTCTACAGTTTCACCTTATAAATTACATTTTCTGTCCGCTTGTTGAGAACAAATCGGTTGAGTGATTTCCAATTTCCAAAGAACACAGTGATCTAATCGCGCGAATCAGCTGACATATTGAAGCTGTGACGCGTTTTGCTTATTCCTAAATCAACTTAAGACCACCGAAACGATTTTCTTCTTTCATGATCCTGTCAGTGATTCCAATATGACCTTTTCACCGATGTGTCTCAGTGATCGAATGACAGCAAGTCTGATAGTTAGTTCACCTTATAGCTTATATAGAAAGTAAAAATGTGCAGGTGAAGGGCGTCTTCAAAAAAACACAAAATTAAAAAAAGAAGTGCCTATGGAATAGTAAACAGAAAACATGATTAATAATTATTATGTTGAATTATGGAAATATTCATGTTGGACAATATGCATTTGAATAATTGCCTGTTGAGTGTTAAAGATCAAAGTAACTTCTTGCTAAATTCTCTAAACTTAAATTCTCTAAATTATCGAAAGATTTTAAACTGAGCGATTAATCCTCAGCAAGCATATTTATTACTGCTTGACAGCTTTGTAGAAATGATTCACAAAATATTTATTAGCGACTTGATGAATAACAAAAGAAAAAGAAAATCTTTCATTCGTTTAACATTTTATTAAATAAAAGTGCAATACACACGAACCTGCAAGGCGCATTTTGCAGGATTCAAACACTGTTACAAACTTAAAATATCATAAATTAATCGTGAAAAAAATTAAGGGAACATCCTATCATTGGGAGACGAACACTATGCATTATATTACAAATATATGGTTAGGTGTTTGTTTATTTACACTTGTTATGGCCAGACCAATACTTGGAATCTTAAATTAGGCTGTAAATGACGCTCAGATGTCTTTTCCCATTCATGGTAAATTCTGAAATTATTCTATATTTTAATGGTTGTTTATTTTAGGAAAAAAGGGCCAAGGCGGCTTACATCCAAACTAAATTTAGCTCAGGATGATAAGCACCCATTCAAATTAATTGTATGACAATGCAAATTACAATGTCCAAACGAAAAATTAAACAATGTGAACGAATTCTGCCATGTTTACTATTCAAAATATTTTTACACATAAATATTCACAGTTATATAATTCCTATGAGATACAACTCACGCCGTTAATTTACAAAAAGTACCGTTGTCTTTACGTTGAAAGTGTCTGTTCCAGACACTGATGCACGTTCAGCTCCACCGATAGTGCATATTCCTCTGATTTGCATCCTTCCATTCAAACCAGAACTCAGACATTGTGAAAAACAGTAGCCTACATCATCATTTAGACACTTCTGGAGAATTTTCGTCTTAAATGACAAACCATTTCCCGTTTCCATTTACGAGCTCTCGTTTTCCGACGTGTGAATTATGAGAGCCGAGTTTGGTTTGTGTTTTTTCAGTAACTGAGTTATTTTCTCATCGTCTGAATTTGGGTCTAAAGGTTTGTTGTAATCGTCGTCGTCGTCTTCATTTTCCGAGGCCCCTTTTAGCCTTTCGGTCTCTGAATCTTGTTTTTTCTTCGCCGATGCCATTTCAGCCGCGTGCCGTTTTCTCCATTTTGTTCTTCGATTTTGAAACCACACCTTTACAATTAAAAAGGAGATAAAAATTGGTTTAATTCACAAAGAAAAAAGAGGACAATAATAACATAACCAAAACTATACCTTTCAAATGGGATTTAAAATAAGTTCAAAACATTCACTATGTAAAACATGTGCAGTGTAAACTAATTTTTCTAAGCAAAGAGTTCTTTTTTAATTATAGACATAGCTATAGACTGCTCAGCAAATTAACCTCTAAATATCTGAATATAAAATAGACAAAATACAGAATCATATGTATTTTATAATTGTTTTTACAGAAACAGAGTTCCTTTAAAGCTCTAAATACTGAAACATAAAGAAACGAAAAACTTAAATTGAAGAATTTAAATACGTGTAAGTAAATTAAGTAAAACAATTAAATAACTAATTAAATACATAATTCTAATGAAATAACTGCAATATAAATGAAAACAATGACTATATTTATCATACCGATGTATCAGCTTTTTAATTATATGTCAACATATTTAAAAATTAACTTTAAATTAATGGACGTCCGATAATAGTTTTTTCGTCATACTCGACTTTGATAAACTCTTAAGACAATTGAAATGACGTCTTACCTTTACTTGACTCTCTGTCATTCCTAAAGAGTAGGCCAACCGAGCTCTTTCTGGTCCAGCTAAATATTTCGTTTGCTCAAATGTTTTTTCCAGAGCGAAAATTTGCTGCCCTGAAAACGTCGGCCGTGTGTGTTTCCTCTTCCCATCTTTATCCAGCAGTACTGAGTTTTGATCTGTGGAAGCAAGAGTGAAATATTTTTAAACTAACCTTATTACACCTATACTTTTACTGTGGTTGTTGTTGTCATTGTCAGCAGTATTTTGTGTTCATTAACACAAAGACAGAGTAAATATTCAAGCATTTAAAAAGTTATTTCTTCAAATAATCTAGTCTACTTACGTGGTGAGCATGCAAATCTGGCGTCTCTCCAGTGCGGGCTCTGCATAACTCCAGGCCAGAATATTGGAGTTCTGCCTGGAAGGTCTGTCAGAGGTTTCGGATAGCGAGCCACCGCCACCGCCGCGGCACTGGGGCTGAAATACAGCCCATGAGGCGGCGGAGGACTCAAGCTGCTGAAACGGGGCAGTCCAGACAAGATTCCGGCAGGAGAAGATGCAGCGACAGCAGCTCCGCTCGAGACCACCGAGGGTCTGCTCAGGATGTCGTTTATTCCGTGAGGTGTGGCGATCGGACACTGGTGAGGCGATCCGAGACTTGAAAGTCCACTTGACGATTTGATCCCCGGGGAAGAAACAGGGATACCACCTGGATTAGGGGAGGTAGCTGTCGGTGAGGTGGAAGATGCTGGTCCAGTGGAAGATAACGGGTAGGCTGGGTAAAGTGGTGTCTTCATTTCGGTCATACTGTGTAAAGCAGCTAAAGGTGGACTGTTGAGTAGGAAAGCGCTCTGGCGAGACCCGTCCATTTGACCCACCGCTAACATAACCAAAACACTGAAACTTTATTTAAATATTTCGCAAAACAA
This sequence comes from Beaufortia kweichowensis, assembly GCA_019155185.1. Lineage (NCBI taxonomy): Eukaryota > Metazoa > Chordata > Actinopteri > Cypriniformes > Gastromyzontidae > Beaufortia > Beaufortia kweichowensis. Next base: position 14,003,672 of record CM032812.1, on the reverse strand, counting down.
CAAAGAGCCGAAAACAGCAAACCGACTGTTATTTTCTTAAACTAAACGCAGAATAAGAAAATAAGGAAAATGGAGTAGCAATTTTAAAAATACCCTGCAATCTCAAGCAGATAAAGGGTTGTAATTTCTCTAAAAATTCCAAATCAGTTGTACTGAAGCTTCATGCCCATCTCCTCTGGCAAAATCCATTCCTTTCTTCAAGTTCTTGAAAAGCATGAAAATATGGCATGATAAAACAGATCACCGTTCCTTCAGAGCGAGAAAAGACAGCTGCCTATTCACTGGTTTCAAATCTATTCATAAAAAGACAGTCTTTCTGTGTACTTCACATGAAGATCTGGAACATAATAAAATATTTTCATCAACCTGCTGTCTTTTGCAGCAAAAAGTCAAAACTTTCAGAGTGTGCCTGCGAAAGTAGAGGGGCTCATTGTGATGTGATTGGGTAAGCCCAGCTGTGACGTAGCTTGTGTCAGCTGAGTGTCTGAACTGAATTTAAGAGTCTGTCCTCATTGGTTCTCTATCACCGCTTTAATTTGCACATTAAAAGAGCTGCCATCCGACCCACTATTAAATACAAAAAGGGGACAAAATCAATCCAGTCAATTTGAGATCTATTTCTTAAATAAAGGGACATCTGCATGTGCTGCTGGTCATGTGAGCCGGACAGAAACTAGGGCTAAAACACTGATCTCACTTGCAGAGTTTGCAGAAAAAAATGAATACAATTACAGAATGATTAAGTTTGAATAAACACTACAATTTTACCCCATCGTCAACGTCTATTGTACGTAAAAAGCGCATACATTTTCGGGGGAAAAAAAATCTAAAACCGAAGATCAATGTTTTCTATCTGCTTATCAAACCATTTGTGCCATGATACACGTTAAAATATTCAGTTATTGCTCATTTAATCTTTAATACATATTTCGTTATTGCTTATTAAGTGTATTGGTTAACAGTTATTATATCATTAAGCTATAGATTTTAAACTAAGTGAATGTAAAAAAAGAAACTCAAAGCTTTGAACATGCCGAAAACGGAAGATTTGGAATACCTCGTTTATACCACTGGTCAATAATTTAATATCAATCATTTTAATATAAAAACAAAACCTATAATTTTGTCTGTTAATGACAAAAAATAAAACTTATTTGATAGGCTGAAAGGCAACAAAATCAAAACTTATTATGTCATATTTTTGAAAAATGAAGTGTTGCAGCACCTTGTGGGCAAATAGTGAAAGGACATACAGCAACCCAATTCTCTAGTGACTTAAAGTAGATAAAATTTTTGGAAGCTATTGTACTTTTGTAAATAAACCTTTTATAATCTCACTTCATTTAATATTAGATCATTATTTTAAGTTCTCTCGTCACGAGTAAAAAGGAAAAGTTAATCAACTCTCCAAACATCAAAAACATGCAACATAAATATAAAGACCATATCAACAAGGATCATCACAGCAAATGATATATATTGTTAAAGATTTTTTTACCTTTAGTTGTCCATACATACACAACTTACTACAACTGAATTATTCAAAGAAAACTAAACTCTTGCCACACTGATTGCACCATATGATATCATGTACGGAAAGATTTGTAGTACTGCATCGCCCTCTACTGGTGAATCTACTGCCCATTCTAACACTGGAGGGCACTTTATAAATAAACATCAACTCAATTAACCTTTACTGTTTGCCAAGTATATAAACATCTGGGAAGATTTTTTCAAACTTGAGTACATAATATTTATAAACTATATATAACTTTATATTAGCACTGTGGCAACAACAAAAAGTGCATTCATAACTTAAGTGCAAAAAACAAAATAAAAGTAAGCTTAAATGCTTATCCATTTACTACAAAAATATATTTTGTTTCTTGGACCTCAAAATTTAGTTTACTTTGTGCACACCCAGTAAACACAATCAGTCAAAAAACTGATGGCAAGGTGTTTGATAATTATATTAACCAAGCAGATGCTTTATCCAAAGCAACGAGACACGAGATAAATCCAATGAAGAAATATAACTACAGAAATATATTTACCACAGCACACAGTTTAAAGCACAAGCTTTAGACCTCATACCTTTTAATTAATTCATATTTTGGGCAATTTACAGGCTTACACGTATCGTCCTAATTTTCTCGAAGATTAAAGTGCAACAGTTGAAATGATAAACGTTTTATGCATCAAATATGAAACTAACACTTCTGTTCAACAAAGACCTTAATAATTACAGATCATTTCCTTTTAAACTTCTAGGTATTGTTTCTGTGGCTTAATTGGTACAACATTACACTAGCAATGCAAATGTAACGGTTTCAAAAACGTATACCTTTTAATGCACTGTAGGTCACTTTGGATAAAAGCATCAGCCAAATGCATAAACGATTAATCACTCAAGTTAACTTGGTATTATGCCCAAAGACAACGCATGTATTTGTATGAAAAATTAACATGCCAAAAAGTAAATAAAAGGCCAGAGACATTGTATAGTACGAATGTTGGACTTTATTTACATTTACTCCCGAGCCATAAGCTTCTGCTTCTTCAGTTTCTTCTGGGAAACCTGCAGAGAGAAAACACATCCAATATTAAAGAACCAATTACTTTCCACCAAAAACAAGACAAAGATTTGAACTGTTCAGTAAATATTAAATTCTTTTCATCATTAATACAAAGGTGTCCTAAGAGGTCATCATTACAGCCAAGAACAGTATAAAACATTCATCAGAAGGACATGTGAGATCATACCTTTTTCTTCTGAGAGACTTCCTCCTCTGGTTTTGGAACAATCTGCTCCTTCTCAGTGAGGATCATTTCGATGTGGCATGGGGAGCTCATGTAAGGGTTGATGCGACCGTGGGCACGGTAGGTGCGTCTGCGCATCTTTGGGGCCTTGTTCACCTGGATGTGCTCAATCACCAGAGAGTCAACATCCAAACCCTACAGGGTATCAATGTGGAAAGAAAACCAGGATGGTATTATAGTCAGACTTCCACAGAGGCCATTTTATAAAGGGTTTATATCAAGTAGATAATGGCACAGTGAACCACTGTTGACCACTCAGATCAACTTGTATGTGTGTGTAGACAAGCACAGGTCACTTGAAACAGCCATACCTTAAGCTCAGCATTGCTTTCTGCATTCTTCAGCATGTGGAGCAGGAACTCGGCACTTTTCTTGGGCCAACGTCCCTGGGTCCAGCCATGCTGCTTGGCCTAAAAGAAAAATTAACAAGTTAATTTTTTTAGCAAAGTTAGTCTTAATATGAGTATTGGAATTAAGCTTTATGTTGCTCAGACCAAGTGGTATTTTCATGTTAAAATCCAAAGGTGTCCTAAGAAAGTCATCATAGCCAGACAATATTTTTATTGCATTGCTTTATTAACAAAGCACTTACTTGAGCACAACGGCCAACACCACCATTGTATCTACGGAAAGGAACGCACTGGCGCTTGACTACAACATCTTTCAGGTACTTGTTTGCCTTGCGGATGTGCATGCCTTTGATGGCCTGAGCGGTCTCACGGGTGTTCTGAAGAGAGAAAATAACATTTAGACAAAAGACGTGACAGCTCCAAAGGAAACAGTCAATATTACGCCATGGCTGCTCAGAAAATACTTGATTCTTTTCATGATTCATTCAAAGGTGTCCTAAGAAGTCATCATTGCAGCCATGTACGAAATCTCATCCATTAGGATTGTATGACATGCATTCCGTCAGCTATACTTTATAATATGCATGAACCGAAATAAGACACATGTACCACTAGCTTCAGAATCATCAACAAATGTGACGTAAGCAGTTGGTCTTACCTTGAAGTGAACACGAAGGTTGGAGCCCCTCGACTTGCATGCTGTTAAAAGAAATTCAACATTTATTTCACAGCTTTTACGCAAGTATCATACGTTTAGAAACAGATACCAGCTTACATTTAGTCGGGTTCTCTGGATCGAGTGAGTAGCGGACCATTTTCAGAGATCTGCAAAGACAGTAAAGTGGTCAGATCGCTTTGAAAACAAATCCAAGCTTAGCAAATTGTTAACACAACTGTTGAAGGGACTCTTTAATACATAAAACGCTTCTATATTGAGTATAACACCATACGATGCGCATGCCGATATGCCATAAACAGTGACAGCATGACAAAGTTTGCCCATGTTATTACGTGCCAGGATCCAGTTCTGAAGACTGTTCAGATAATAATTCATTACAATAAGCGAAATTTATGAAGTGTGTTCTAGAACCCATGCAGTTGTATTTGACCATTAACGCTGTGATCCTGGCACTAGAAAATGGCAGCGCACGGGCCATCACTGAACATCTAATAAAATATCACGATTTGGTCTTGAATGATTAACCATATTCTACTAAAATACTAAGAACAGTTGAAACTGATATATCGATGTAATATCACAAACTAATCTGTTACGATGAAGGGGATTCAAAAGGGATAATCTTATACATCAATGCAGTAGGATTCTTACGGGCACTTACGTTCTCAGGCCGCGGAAGGGAAGAGGAAGTGCAAAGCATGCTGGGAGAACAAATCAGCTGCCGCTTCTTCGCGGCCTGTAGTAACCCATTACAAAAAATAACAGCGCCGTCTAACGGTGTGAGTGTGTTAAAGTCACATAAAATTAAAGGAAACTCAATGACAAAATAAAAATAATAAATAAATAGAAATCAGGAAACAAAACCCGTTCAATAATAATATATAAAACCAATACAACATTTAAATGTAAAGGTCTGACAATTCGATTGATCTATACTGTAAAAATGTCATTTCATTATTTAGTTTAAAACGGGATCTTAATAAGAAAACGAACCTTGTTAAAATCAACGTGCTGAATGTTAAATAAACAACATAACACATAATATTAAATACTATTACAATATTTATTTTTATGATTTTTTAAAGTTGTTCTTCCAGTTTATACCGCTAGATGGCAACTCAAAATAATAAATAGCAGAACATAGTTTTTCGTCTATAAGGCTATAACTTGATATTGATTTGCATATTCCTGTTATCCAATTTTAAAGATTTCTCTTTTAAAATACATATTTTAAATAAATAGTTTAAATGTATATGTGTTACCTACAAAGTTGCTGTTTGTAACTGTGCAGGATAAGACAGATAAATGTAACGTGTTTTCATCCCCCTGGTTTGGCAAAGGCACTGTTGTAAGAACTCTGAAACCCTTTATAAGATGTATAGTCAGAGTAAAAAACTCAATGTTGCAGATACATTTTCTGTCAAGAAGAATAATAGAAACTGGCTTTGTGTGTGAATTTCTACTGAAATAAACACTGCATTCTGTATCAGGAATCAGACACTTTGTTTTTCTGCTTTGGGATAGTGGATATGGGCTGATATTTCTAAACCTCTGTCTGTGGCAGAGGAACACACTGGAATTTCATGTTGTTCCCGTTAAAATGTTTGTATTTGTGCCTACAAAGATGTAACATATCCAATGGGACCCGCATACACAGTATCGAACTGATTCTCGTGTATCCTGCCCGGAAATCTGCTGAAGTTCACAAGGTTGTATTACGTCGCCCTCTGAGAACAACACAAGAGCACTTCAGGTGATGTTAGTGCTGCAACTGGGCAAAGTGTACCAAGCATTACATTACAGCAAATTTGTTAGTCTTGCACAGACTTGTTCTGTGCAACAACACTATATTGATCCATTAAACCTGACTAGAGCTCTGTTATTATGCCTTTCATTCACTGATAAAAATGCACACACATTTATATATACACTTCATAATGGGCATCTGAATATTGCTCCCATTGCTTGAAAATAAAGTGTCTCAATGCATTCATTTCTGCTTGTTCATATCCTCATGGTAATTTGTCTTTACATGCCAAAGCATTTTTCTGACATGCTTCTGTTCTTAGATTTCTTAGGTAGGGGAACCTCAATATATTCCCAGAGAAAGTAATATATTCTACTGATCTGATACATTTGTGTAGGAATTTCCTATCAATAGGATTGTTTTACCCCTGGTGGGTCTTGTTGATTCAATTTAGGCCCAATCTAGATTAATTCAATTTACTTCCCAGATACTCTATTCACTAAATGAATTATGCAAATCAGGCGATGGCACAAATTAGCTAATAAACTGTGCTGAAAACATTTTGCACACCTCAAGTCATTACCAATTTGATCTATCCTTTAAACTGAGTTCAACTAGGACCCCAAAGCGATTCCAATAACTAAAATTTGGGGGCCAAAATGCAATTGTGGCAAAAATATAGTATGCAAATAATAAGCCTAGGGCACGTTTAAACTAAAAAAACAATTGAGATGCATATTACATTTGGTATCCAATCAATTTGCAAATAAGAAAATTTGTTTTGAAATGCTGTGAACAAAAGTGTTGTTGAGACAGTGCTGAGAAACGTCACTGACTGAGACAGCGTGAGTGATATAAATTAAGTTCCAATGTAATGAATGAAGTACCAGTCTGAGTGTCCATCAGTAATTTGTGATTGTGACTACAGGTCTGCTGGAGAGAGAGTGATGTGTGCTCTCTCTCTCTCTCTCTCTCTCTCTCTCTCTCTCTCTCTCTCTCTCTCTCTCTCTCTCTCTCTCTCTCTCTCACTGCAGATAACTACAGAGAGTGATCAAGAGGAGGGGTGAGAGTTTGAGTAAAGCAGAGACTGCAGTGCTGCAGAAGATGGGCGTTGGCTATGAATTAAAGGGGAGGGAGTTCAGCGTAAGCCCAGTCGAGCAACAGAGGATTAGAAAGAGAGAGAGAAAAAGAGAGAGTTAACACTTCATTTCCAGTGCCAAATAACATCTTTAAACCAACACAGTTATTGAGCATTTAATTGCTTATTGATGGTTTTCAGCAACCTCTTTCACCTTTTGTGGATCTTATTCTGGGACAAGATGCATGTGCACAGGTTTCAAAAAGACATTACAGAATAAAGTTTTCAGATTCAATTCAAAGAATAATAATATATTATCTAATGAATTTATTTGGAAAACATTTGGATGGAAAGGTTTTCTCTGTCCTTTAAGGGCTATAAATGAAAGACTATGAAGGTAGAAAAAGTGATTTAAATGATTATATCATCTTACTGAACGGCAGGAAAATATTGCATCACCATCTATTATTAAGATTAGAGATTATGGGTGCAGTCAAAGGTAAGGAAAATAATGGTCACAAATAAATGTGAAATGTAAAATGTGTACCTGTTATTTTAATTATGCACTCAAACTAACTCAGTAACTATATACATTCTGAAATTTCACAACACTAGGGTGGTTATCTCAGGAAAACAAAAACTTTTATGTATGTAGATTACTAATAGCTGATCTTACAGTTTCATGAGAGTTTCAAATATTTCATGAGAGAAAATCCGCAGAGACGCAACAGTTAAATGCATTCTTTGTGTTGCAGGAATCGTATGGGGACTATAGCAGAGGGCTTTTCATCAAGGACTTCTCATGGCCATGACTATAACAGACAACACAGTTATTCACTTGCACTGGGATTGTGAAATGCATTCAGAGGTGGATCACAAAGCTCTGTCCAGGTACAGATGAGCTCTATGAAACTGCTGTGCCTTTGGTGATTCTGAACGAATTTTATGAAAATAAAAGTATGTGGGATAACAGAGAGAGAAGTTTGCTCCCGGTTTAACATTGCTCACCACATGTCTCACACTATATCACAATTTTCTATTCTGATTAGTCGAAGCAGTCAAGGATTGAAAGCATGTTTTTGTTACCTTCACATTTTTAAATATATTTCTGAAAAATTATGGTTCTGAATACATCAGACACATTTTCAGACAAAAGTCTGAGAGTCAAAAATCACTCTGTTACTTCTTTTAGTTTATCTACAATTATAACATACTAGGAAAATTCATTCAACTACAAACTTCATTAACGCAAATACAAGCATAACTACATTATGAACTGATAAAAGAAGACTTGGTTTTAGCTTCAGTCAGCACTCTTATTGACTTTTTGTACTGAACATGATAATCAATATTGTGTTCATTTTAATTATAAAACGGTTAGTTCCAGTCCTTGATTCTGATTCAGTCAATAGCTGTGTTTTATTCATGACAAACCACAGCTACGACCGCTTCACTCAACGCTTCACGTTGTGCCTAACAATGCCATTCAGCAATGACTAATTCATGATAAAACACAATCTTTTATACCTTACTTCTGACATATATGATAATATCATAAAAAATAAATTTGACTTACTAAAGTATATTATAAAACATATCAATAAATATAGCAATACTGTTATCATGAGTTTGGTGACCATGATAATTGTGTAGTTAAAATCTGATATGACAGCCCTGACACATATTCTGTAAAATCATTAGTGGTTCAAAGTTTTTATTTTAAACATTCTGACTGAACTTTGATTACCTTAACAGTTTTTGCTAACTATATATAACTATATAAATATTTTATGGAAATGTTTTATATCAGATTGCTTGAGACTTACTGTCAGCATACAGCTTATATAAAACACATAATGGTAAAATAATGAATTTCCACAACAAAGCAGGAAGATTTACAGAAATTCAGACAAAAGAGAATGCAGCAAAGACTGTGTATTTACTATATGTATGTCCACAAACCCTGTTCAATAAAATACATCAAGCCACATCGTCTAACTTTTCTTTTTTTACTCTCCACAGGCCTAGACCGTTTGCTCTGTTAAAACAAGAAGTAACATTACAAACAACACTGTTCAATAATCAGTTAGTCAATATCTCTCACAATGTCTCTCTCTCTCTCTCTCTCTCTCTCTCTCTCTCTCTCTCTCTCTCTCTCTCTCTCTCTCTCTCTCTCTCTCTCTCTCTCTCTCTCTCTCTCTCTCTCTCTCTCTCTCTCTCTCTCTCTCTCTCTCTCTCTCTCTCTCTCTCTCTCTCTCTCTCTCTCTCTCTCTCTCTCATTCACACAGTTTTTTTTTATTAACCACTGTCTGAATACACACAAAGCACACATTTTCTCAAGGTCACCTCAAATCATCTGATAGTCCACTGATCGCTTGAAAGCTGTGGCACTTGTGAGAAATATGCAGCTATGTATTGAGAATCAATGTTGGCAATGTAACCGGTATGCTCTTCTGTGTAGCAGCATCAGCAGAATTCTCTCATTCTGCAAGTCAGCGTTATACCGCATCTGCATTCTCCCTGACCAACAGAGGGCAGCATTATTTGTAACTGCATGTAACCCAGCACCTCCAAAACAAAAGCTCATCTCACACAAACACACGCTCAGATGAACACACAGGAAGGGGAAGGTAAAGCAGCTCTGCAGTGCAGAAAAGAGCCTGCACCATTATCAATTACACCTCCATCTCACATTGGATATCAGCTAGCGGGCCTGCAGACGCAGCACATTTCCCAGGACCGGCCCGGTCTGGTCCAAAGCAAACGGCAGCAAAATCCATGAGTGTTTTAGGGTTCCTCAGAGGAACCGTGGAATCATGGGTAATATGGGACGTTTTTATGTGAAAAGTCTTGGTTTAATATGTGGCTCAGTGGCTGCAGGTCGACTTTGCTTACAACATGAAACATTACTTAGATTATTCTTTTAAAAGCCTTACGCTATTTAAAACCAGCCTTGGACAGGCATAGATTGATGTATGGCTTTAAGAAGCATTAATGGAGGGACATATAATTCTCTTAAAAGGTGGCTGACGTATAACCTGCACATAGCAGATTTAATTTAATGACCTCAGAATAATTAATATGCTATATGTAATAAATAATTATATGTAATATTTAAAAATTCTTTTGTTACACTACAGCACAGCTTAAAACTAAAAATCAAATCCCAGTACTTACTGTAAAAGACTTTAAAAAGCACACGGACTGTAAAATTTTCTTATTAATATAATTTCTAAGCTAAACCAGACATGCCAAATACGCCATTTACCACTTTTACAACAATTAGGCTACCACAAAATTATCCCACCCACATCAACACCACATCGAAGCCTCAAATTTAAGAACGAGACTGCTAGATATTGGCAAATACATTTGTGGTTCTTTTTTAGATTATATTATCTTAATAGATCATGTTATATTTCTTTGATTCTGTGTGTTGTTATGTGCTGGCCGACGCTTTTGGGTGCAATGAGACAGGCTGGCTGTCTGCCTCTCTCTGCCATAAAACGAATCACATCTATATATCTCCACCACGCTGTGAGGTGAGACAGCATTGAATTACAGTCTTTGATTAAATATCAGATTCTGTGCCTGCAGGTAGGAGACAGGGACTCTATCACTGTATTTAGCATTGTCATTATCACACAGCAGAAAATTCAATCTTTACTGTCAGTTATTTCAGCAGTGAATATTTTATCCCTGTTAAAAACAACAGCATGCGGGAAAACCTGCTCAGTTTCTGGTTTAAGTTTGAATCTAATTCGTAAACCCAAATACTTATCCTGCTTCAGAAGAAATGCTGCAGAATGATAAACCGTGAAGAGGTATGATTATGATTTTAATACTGACATTACTGTAATGTAATAAAGGTAGACACAATATTTCTTTAGGTTTTCACAGAGGTAGACATAGAATTATGCTACAGAAACTTTGATACAGTAAACTTGTCTGTGTCTACATGTAAACGTTCATTCATTATTGAATTGACTCAAGCAGAGAAAAACGAACATTACTAAGAGAAAACATGCAGCTGCCATCTTAACATTTACACATTTTACTGATTTGTTTCATACAGTGTGTTCAGTATGTGTTCCATCACAACATTTGAGATACACAAATGTGCTGGCATATCAACACGTTGGACAATAACCCCACATCTTATGCAATACAGTACAACACCAGCACCAGGCCAGCAGAACCGAGCACAGTATAGAACAGCACAGCACAATACAATACATTGAGAAAGTGCAACACAGCTCAATACAATCTAGAGCATCATAAAACTGCAGAGCAGCAAATCGGGATGTTTTAAACTTATTTAGCTGTTTAAAGTTCATTTTATCAACTTTTGGAGCACACTAGCAAAGAGAGAGAGCAGTATGGGCTATATATGTATACACCACACAACTTGTTTATGTGTTTAACATGTTTCGTCATGTGTTGTCTATGTGATTCCCACAAGAGACTCTTCCCTTTTGCTTTTGTTGACCCTGAGACAGCATTCAACCATTCAGATTTGAGGGATTTATAATGAAAAGTTTATAATTAATGTGAAATGTAGGCTTTCACCCATGGTTAGATGTTTCTACACACCATTGTTATTCGCCTATCATTTCCCTTTAATATTTAAGTTATAGTTAATATTTAAGTTAAGGGATAGTGTTTTTCTACATAAATGTTGTTCCAGGGTAAACAAACTTAATGACCAAAGAATATCGCTGAATTGTCAAATTTAGGTCGAGCTTTACCTTTACAGATGAGACACTTAATTGAAGTTGATTATCTTTCACAGTAAAGTTATCTATAGGCGTATAATAAAAAGTACTGCGAGAGTGATTTGTGAACAGGTGGCTTTCGACTCGCTTTCGCGATACTTTGATGTCATACGCCAAGCAGTCTGCGAACACACATATTTGCTAATATTCCCCGATCATTCAGGTAACTTTTTTTTTTGCTTTATTTAGTAACAATTTATACAACATGCGTAAGAATAACAGCAAGAAATCAAAAATATGACAAATATAGCAATAATAATAAAATAGAAAGCAAAACAGAGAACTATTAAATAAACAACATGAAAATTAACTATATACTGAAAACAGATCCATATCTCTAATTACAAAATAAATATAAAATTTTTAAAATTTCAAGGCTTTACAACAATCCATAGTTTTTTTGGCCTTAGCATTTTTTACACCCTCCAATGCTTTAAGATATTGACAAAGCTCAAACTGAAAATGCACAAAATTAGGTGTACTTTTTGACCATCGACATTTATGAATATGATATTTCCCAAACATAATAAATAAATTAAGAACAAAGCAAATTGTCTTCTCTAAAGGCTTAGCATAAAGAAATAAAATATTCTTGTCTTCCAGTGTAATGTCAATTCCAGAAATCTCCTTAAAAAATATCTTAAAATCACTCCAAAACAATTTAGTACAAATACATTCAACAAAAAGATGACAAATACTTTCGTCATTGATTTTACAAAACCCACATTTTAAGTCAATGTCGATCACTCAGGTAACTGACATCAACATTACTTTAATGTCTTCCTTTCAAGTAAATTGTTGCCATTTTGCCTCAGCATTATTGTATGTAAACCGATCGTTTGTACGTATGTTTATGTTTACATTTAATGCATCATACGAATCTCACGTCCATCCCAATGTTGCATCCACATTGGATGTGGTTTTTAATGTAACAACCTATTTTATTAATAAAAAGGCTTTTTAATCTAATATCCCACACAAGTGCATTGATTGATTCATAATTAATTATGATCACTATTAATTAAAGGAGAGGAATACTGTCTGTGCGACTCAGGGTCTCTGATCCAGGCACTAGAAATTAGATAGATTGTAAATTAATGTTGTCTGTCTGGCTGAAATCCTAATGATTTATCTTTAGTACATTTACATTTGCCCATTTCTCCATTCTTAAATGATGTTTATGTAGGCTACTGCTGATCCTTAGTGGTATACAGTTGTAGCATGGATATTCATTAAGCTATTCTGGAAGAATTGCAATACTGATCATTTTGATAGATGATTATTGTGATACTGAACTGAAAAACAAAGCAAAATGAGAACTGATCCTAACTTGTAATCAGTTACAATGATCAGATATAGTGTGAATAAATGACTGTCTCAAACTCTTGGCTGGGTTGAGCATGCTTTAGAAGCAATGATGCTGTTTTCACAGAAAGTGTATTTCACCATCTGGGTGTGTGGACAGTGCTTAGCCCTGCTGGAGGACCACGAGGTCAGGCTGGGTGTGATAAGACATGCTGTGGTGCAGTAAGAGATGTGCAAATGCTGTTCTAGCTGTCTGCAATCTCAGCATGGACTGGTTGTAGGAGGGCTCTTATGTAATGGCTGCATTCTACGCTGGGACAACTTGATAGCAGCTCTCACCAGATTGCAGGTACTTACAGTACTATTTATGGAACATCTCTAGTTGCACTATTTCATGAGTTATTTGATGCAAAATAAACCAAATCATGGCCTCAAATTACTACACCCTACATCAGAATGTTCTGTTCAGCTGCCCTGTATCAGAACTTTGTTGTTGACTCTCTAGTACATACACACCATTGTAGAATAATTACAGGATCTGGTCGGTTTAAAGCTGAAGTGTGTCATTTGTTTAAAAACACATTCAAACAAAGTTGAAATAACATTTTTGGTTCTGTCAGTATATGTCGAACCCAAAGTGATGATGCAGAAAACAGATGTCAGTAAACCAATCACCAAAGAGCTGTCTATGCATAAGTGAAGAATATAGATGGAAGACAGATGTCAGAGGGATTTTTATTGGTTGCTATTTCTAGTATGCTTTCTGTATTATTTAGAGAGGCTGTTTGAGTACTCTTTAATACATTGGGCTACATCCTTATTGACTGAGAGAGAAAGATAGAGAGGAATATGAACAATCTATGCTAGAGAGAAAGGATGTAACATATATATATATATATATATATATATATATATATATATACATATATATATAGATAGCTGGATAGCTAGATAGATGGATGGATGGATGGATGGATGGATGGATGGACAGATAGATAGATAGATAGATAGATAGATAGATAGATAGATAGATAGATAGATAGATAGATAGATAGATAGATAGATAGATAGATAGATAGATAGATAGATAGATAGATAGATAGATAGAGAGATAGAGAGATATAGGCACAATCATAAAGCATGATTATACTGTACATTACAGTGATAAAATAGTTTTTTATTTGTGTGCAGAAATGTTCAAGTTTGGGCGTGTCTGTATGGATGTGTGTGCACTGCATTGTATCTTGGTCTTTCTGCTGAAAGTCATCTTTTGTTGGCTAATCTCATCCATGTTACCCTTCATAGTTCTCCTTTCCTGTCCCCTGAGAGGGGCAATTTGTTGACACAGACATCGCTGATGTGGTGACACGCCTAGAACGCTCTCATCTGATGAAGGACTCGAGTTTGGATTGGTTTGTTAAATCACATGACTACAGGGATCCACCCAAAGAGAAATCTAACTTTAAGAGTACATATAGGACACAAATAATGAGCTCCCTCTGGTTTTAGTGTCTAAAATTGTATAAGTAATAAAAATATGCTGAATGTCTCAGAAGAATGATGTTAATTTTAATATTGGTTTTGATTGCATTATTCATATCTAGAAGATTAGAGAGAGAGAGAGAGAGAGAGAGAGAGAGAGAGAGAGAGAGAGCTGCTGATGCATTGCAGATAAACTGCGTATACTGGGCAACCCCTCCCTTTCTTATCCATAAACCCCCCCACCAGACCTTCTCTATGACATCACTTCTCATTCTACAACCTGAAGATGCCCCTGTGAGGGAGGTATGACTCAGCTCCTCCTCTGCCTATGATATGATGTTCCCTGTAACACAACCTCTGCTTCTGTGTCTCCTAATCTCACATGAAAATATTGGATAAAAAGCAAATCAACAGCTGTGACAGTGCGTAACGTTATTTTTTTTCCCTGTCTTGTTAGTTACAGACATTTCCTCTTATCAGCTGATGGCCGGACCACTGCATTGCCCTTGGAGTTGCAGAGATTTAATGAACGCATCTCCTGCAGGCATGAGGTCAGAGAGTGCGTTCAATAACTGTGAGGAAAACTGCAACTAGTCATTTGTAGTCCTGAGGGTGAGTTAAAGAGCTTCACAGCTTCTCCTGTCATCAATTCAGCCAAGTCCAGTAAAAACACCTGCAAACAATAAGATACAGAGTTGAAAATCTATGCTTGGCTATGTGATAAGTGCAAGACTGAGTAGCTGATACAATAGGGTAAGGTGATAATGATGGGTATCAGAAGTGTGTTTTAGTTCACAAAAATGGAAACTTATTATGTTATGGCCGACATCCAAACCCATTACATTTACATGTACTGCTAATGAGACATGTACTTTATTTTTTCTGCTTCATTCAATAGACATTATAGAAACACTATAAAAGTTATGAATGTCATTCATTGAACTCTGGTTTGAGATCTGATTTATTTGCATGTATGATTTGATCTAGCACACATTAGCCATATCTCATAAAAACACATCTCTGCTGATGAGACATGTTTATGATCACTGTTATCTTTAAGCCAGTTTATAGATTTACAACATGATCCTATTATACACAAAATGTGAAACAACACAACTCTGGAAACAAATAATGAATGAATGAAACCAACATCTATTGCAGAATAACAACTGTTTAAAGCACTTTTTTACTTTGCCACCTCCAAAGTCCATCGATTACACAAGAGTATACACATGTTGTAGGTGTGTGTTACGACGGTTGGGTTTTGTCCATGACACAGATCGTTAGGGCTCGCTACACATATAATGCTGTTCTCTGCTTTCACATCGATACGCTGACTAGCAACATCTTTGGTCTGATATCTGTCTCTGAGCTGTGTGTGTGTGGGGGGGTCTGATCATGGCTATAAATCACAGCTGAAAAGAGACCACCAGGGGTCTCTCTATTTCTTAACCACATTCAAAGCTTCCTCCCCCAACCACAGTACGCATGCATTAACCCTTCGTCCAACTGTTTCTCTTTCGTGAATTAAACATGGAATAACATTGAGGATGGAGTGCAGAATGAAAAATGTTTTCCCTCATGTCAGCTAGGACCTTGAATGAGTCATAAGGTCAAAAACTACACATGGATCAATGTATTTCTGTATGCTCTCAGATATAAACTACAGCTATTCCCATCGTCTGCTGTTGCTGAGTCATTAGGTTTTATCAGAGGGGAGGAAAGCAACTGAGCTAAGAATTCCTAAGGGCTGATTTAACAGCAGTAACCTCCAGAGATTTAAATCAGCATCAACTCTATTTCATGCACTGCTGCTCTGCGTTTAAACCAAAGAGCTTATCTTGCAACCCAAATTCCTGCAAGTATAATAGGAAACTTTGCATTTACAAAATCTCCTTACAGATGCTTTCCTTTACCTAATAACTGACCTTGTCCATAACAGTCCTCTTTATGATTTACATGTCATTCCTGTATTTCTGAAGTGCATTACATTTCCTACATTTACATTTCTGTTCTTGGCATACACCTGCCTTTACTAATGCAGAGCATACCTCCCCCAAGAATAGTGTATTAATAAATCATAGTCTTCACTCTGCGTATGCGTCTGGGCACATATGCACACTGCCCGTAATATACTCATAATAGCTGGATCACCAATAATGGATCAGCGCAGGGCGTTCTCTGCAGCATTACTGCTGGCCTGCATTGCATTAAACCGCACGACATCTATGTGACATCTGTTTGTCTTGAGGGACAAATGCCTTGCTCCTCAGGGATGATCTGTACGTTTATAAGAGCTGCTCTTTAGACAAGCAGCACATCTAGGAGAGTTAGACGAGGTCTTTGAGTTCAGGAGCGATTCTCCTGCTGTTATGCAGGAGTGCACGTAGACTGTGGAGGCTAAACGTGAGTGCACACATCAGTGCTCAGACATGACAAAGCTAATGGAATAAAACCTATAATTCCTTAGAGATATCAAATGCCTGAATGGAGGAATTATTATGATGAATTATTTAGATTTTCTGGTGACACGATTACACTGTGTGCTGAGCAATGGAAAATTTTGCAGTTATGTTATTTCCCCACTGCTTTCCTTATATGAAACCATTTGCCTGAATTATTTCCAGCTGAGCCTTATTGTAAGAAATTAAACTGTCAATGACTTTCAAGGTTAGAGAAGAAAAGTTTTAATTAGCCTTTAAAGTTTATTTTGCCACAAAAGTTTCTTTTTTGTTGTACAAGTTTTCTCATTAAATTGTACATTTTAAAAGATTAAATTAAATATCTACACTGTAAGCTTCATTACAGTAAATATAATAAAAGAGATGTGTTATGTTATGTTTGTTTATCATATTATTCAAAAAACAGTTCTGCGCTGCAAAATGGATGCTCGAAAAGATGTCATTTTTTTTAACAAGCTCAGAAAAAGTTAGCAAGCCCAAATTTTTCTTCCCAACCTAAACAAAACAACGAATCATCAATGTCTAAAGGAGGCCTTGAGAATAGCTAAATTGGTTTTGCAATAATAAAGTCAAATCTTTATTTGTGATTGTTGCAGGTAAAATGAACAAAATTCTAATGTGCAGAAAAAAAACACAATATTGTCTATGCAAATGATGAATATAAATATATATCGCAAGACATTGTTTTTCTTTTGCCCTTCAGTTGTACACAGTGCAGAATATCTGAAAGAAAACGTGTCAATAAAGAAAGTTATGAATATTTCATACTGAGGTTAGTCCACTACTCTGCACTACACGCCCTTGAGTGCGTCTCATGTAAAGAAGCGCTGTCTTTGGTACTGACGAGTACAGCCGCTCGCGCGCTCAGACTCTGTCCAGAGTACCGATGATGTCACGTCGTTCTCATATTAAATAAGTTAATCAACGCAACTATCTTAATCGTTTTTTTGTGCGTTTCTCGTCACGTTTGACCAGGAAGCGACTGATACAGATAAGTGTAGCGATCAGGACCCTCCCACAACGACGGATCAATGGTCCAGTCAAAACAAGCCCGAGCCTCTTCGCAACAGCGCCTCGAGTATATAAAGGCAGGCAGACGGGCTATCCGGCGCTGAGAGAGCCGCTCACCCCACACCTATCCACAACTCTTCTTTACTCCACACACTTTCTTTCCATCTGCACGTACACACGACCCGTCCGTCCGGATGAGTTACTCGATAGACACTATAGGAAGTCCCTATCGGAGGGTGATGGAGACTAGGAGCAGCTATAGCCGGAGCAGCGGCAGCCCCTCCAGCGGCTTCCGCTCCCAGACTTGGTCCCGGGCGAGCCCGGGTGCGACTTCGTACAAGAGGACCTTCAACGTTCCCGTGGCGAGAGCGTACGGCCCAACAGTTCTAAGTTCAGCCGACAGTCTTGATTTCAGCCAGACCTCCATCCTCAACGGAGACTACAAGCGCTCCAACGAGAAAGAGCAGCTCCAGGGACTCAACGACCGGTTCGCCGTGTACATCGACAAGGTTCACTTTTTGGAGCAGCAGAACAAACAGATCGAGGCGGAGATCCAAGCACTGCGGCAGAAACAGGTGTCGCAGTCTCAGCTGGGCGACCTTTACGACCAAGAGCTGCAGGAGTTGCGCTCTATGCTGGAGCAGATCCATCACGAGAAGGCGCAGATTCAGCTGGACACGGATCACATCGAAGAAGACATCCAGCGCTTTAGGGATCGCTTTGACGAGGAAGCGCGCATCAGGGAAGAGACGGAAGCCATCATCCGCGCGCTGAAGAAAGACACGGGCGACTCGTCGTTAGTTAAGGCAGAGTTGGAGAAGAAAGTGCAGTCCCTGCAGGACGAGATCGCCTTCATCCGCAACAACCACCAGGAGGAGGTTAGCGATCTGTTGGCGCAGGTGCAGGCGTCCCAGATTTCCGTGGAGAAGAGGGACTACCAGAAGGCGGATATCACCGAAGCGCTCCGGGAGATCCGCTCGCAGCTGGAGGGCCACTCGACGCAAAACCTGCAGCAGGTTGAAGACTGGTTCATGTGCCGCTACTCGAAACTAACGGAGGCTGCCGAGCAGAACAAAAGCGCCATCAAGTCGGCACGGGATGAGATCTCTGACTATCGTCGCCAGTTACAGTCCAAAACCATCGAGCTGGAGTCTGTCCGGGGAACCAAAGAGTCACTGGAGAGGCAACTGAACGACATAGAGGTCCGACACAACAGTGACCTTGCAGGTCTTCAGGTAAATTTACTAATACTGAATGAAAGTAGTTTTGATATTTCATTAAAGAGTTTTTTTTAAAGTGAGTATTAAATTGGAACGTCGAGTAAATGATGCACGTGTTGTACGTTACGTTAAATGCTATAAAGTTTAATAAGCTTTTATCATTTATTTAATCATATATGCGTGAATAGGGATATATAAATAACTCTAAGATTTGGTAACATATCCGCAACTCTCTCATGAATTAGATTTGCAAATTTTGTTGCGTATTTTTGCTGCAGTTATCTTTCGTTTTGTTGCATCATCTGTTACATTTATCAAGTGATTGCAGTATTGTGGAGCTGAAAGCTACGCAACAGACTGAAAATGACAAAGTCATCCAACAAACGATTTGCAGATTCATGATATTACATCATAGGTGCAGAGGTTTGGAAAGGGTTAAAGAGAGCCAGAATGCGGTCTCTCTCTGCTCTTTGCTGAGTCAGAGCAGATGCAGGCTTCATTCATTGGCTGTGTTCTGACATCACCTCATACTGATTAGTGGATGCCCTTGAAGCCTATGGACTGTAATATATCATTTCATTTAAAATATACTTAGTATTTATTCATTTAATCACAGTCGTGTGTCATTCACAGTCAGAATGGACGCTTGATTATAGGAATAATAATGAAAAACCTGAAAAGAAAAGGCAGATGGTGATGTGCTAATAATTCTGCATCACGAAGAATGTATAATGTAAGGGAGATATATATATGTATCCTGATAAAGAATTGAATGAACTTGAGAATACAACAATTATGGTAATACAATAATTAAAAAAAGAAACAGATTTATTTATGATTAAAGGGTTTAACCTACCTGTCACAATATTGTTTCTGTCTCACCAGGAAACCGTCCACCAGCTGGAGAATGAACTCAAGAGCACAAAGTGGGAAATGGCTCGACATCTTCGTGAATATCAAGACCTCCTGAATGTCAAAATGGCCCTAGATATAGAGATTGCTGCATATAGGTAAAATCAGAATATATTTTGCACTTGGGTCCAATGTATATCACTAATGCAATATTTTTGTTTATGCACGAAATAACTTGAATTATCTAAATGTATAGTTTTTTTCTATTTGTTTATGTAGAAAACTTCTTGAAGGAGAGGAGAGCCACTTTAGCACTTTTCCATACCGCCAGACTGTCACCAAAGGCCCAAAGGTCAAAAGTGAACCCCCCAAACTTAAAGTTCAACACAAGTTTGTGGAGGAGATCATTGAGGAGACAAGGGTGGAGGATGAGAAGTCAGAGATGGATGAGGCATTGGCTGAGATGGCAGAGGAGCTATCAGCTGCCAAAGAAGAAGATGAGGGAGAGGATGAAGGAGAAGCTGAGGGTGAAGAAGGAGGTGAAGAGGAAGGAGAGAAAGAAGAGGAAGGTGAGGAGGAAGGAGAAGTAGAGGAGGAGGTGATTGCATCTACTGAAGCCAAAGTAGCCTCCAGTGCCCCTGCTGAGGAAGAGGAAGAAGAGGGAGAGAAGGAGGAAGGTGATGAGGAAGAGGAAGCTGGAAAGAATGAAGAAGGAGAAGAGAAAGAGGAGGGAGAGGAGGAGGAAAAGAAAGAGGAGGAAGCAGAAGGTGAAGCTGAAGAAGAGCAGGAGGCAGAGGAGACCGCCCTGAGCTCTAAGTCACCTGAAGCGAAAGCTTCTCCTGAAAAAGAGAAAGCAGAAGATAAACAGAGTGGAGGAGAGGAAGAGGATGATGCGGAGAAAGATGAGGCAGATGCGGGTAGCGATAAAGGATCCACAGAGGAGAAAGAAGCAGAAAACCAGGAGCAGCCTAAACAAGAAGAACCAGAGGAAGCAAAGGAAGAGAAAAAGGGAAAAGATGATAAGGAGGAGCCCAAACCTGAAAAAGAAAAGCCAGAATTGACCAAGACTGAGACAGCTAAGGAGGAATCTTCAAAGAGTGACTCTCCAAAAGATACATCACCAAAGAGTGAGAGTCCAAAGAGTGAAAGCCCAAAAGAGAAAGAGGCTCCAAAGAAAGAAAGCTCCAAAAGTGAGTCTCCAAAGAGTGAAAGTCCAAAGAAAGAAGCATCTAAGACAGAAGCCACGCAGAAAGATGCCCCAAAGGCAGAGCCACCAAAAGCTGAGGCTAAAGATGATTCCCCAAAGGCAACGGATGAAAAAGCCAGTAAAAAGAGTGAAACAGAGAAAGAGGCTGAAGATAAAAAGACAGAAAAGAAAGAGGCTACTGTGAACGGAGACACGGAAAAGAACGACAAGAAGGAAGAAAAGAAAGAGTCTGATAAGAAGGATGTGATCTCCAACGGAGTCGACGAGAGTCCTACCAAAGACGAAATAAGCCAGAGGGTGGTTATCACCAAAACAGTGGAGACCATTACCACCGGAGAGGGCGGAGTCAAACAAGTTACAAAAACTGTTACCGTAACTGAGAAAGGAGAAGAGGTGAAAGAGGTCCAGGAGAAGGTGGTGTCCAAAACCGTGGAGAAACAGGCGGTGAAGGCCACCGAAGCAGATTAAACCTAAACGTATCTGTAACAGAGGAGAAACCGGCGAGAAGGCATATCAAGCAATCAACACCAAACTCACATAACAAATCATAAAAGCTCAACAGATATACTTAACTACATTAACCACACTGAAAGACTAAATAAAACAAAAGCAAGCTTAGAAAGAAGCCATAAGACGCGGCAAGCTAAAATTTAAAATGCATGTTGAGTGACAGCTTTAAATGGGTTCTGCTGCATATGCGTTCAGGGATGTTGGGTATTCTTTTACTTTCTTTCAAACCGCAATACCTGGGGAGGGGGGAGGTCACTTGAATGTGGCATCTGCATGCCAGCTCAGGGGGAGCACGCTCCTCGTTCTATGAGATAGAAAATAACCGCTGACAGTAATATAACAATACTCGCAGAATGATGGGGAGTGACTATTGCTTTGAGTTAGGGTGACGTGGGAGAAAAACCTGTAATGTGTTACAACAAAATAGCCTTACAAGTATATAGAAAATACGGGGAGATCAACTGAGCCAAACACGAAACTTGTTTATGAAGGAGGAAGACGATGGTGAAAATAGGCCATGGTCATATACACTCAGTACATAAAGTAACTAAGAAACTCTTAGCCTTAAACATGCTTTTTACCGTTGTCAGTTATGTTTACCTATCGAGTGCATTTGAAAATAAACCCGTCAATGCAATGCACATACATTCTTGTATGCATAGAATTGACTTAATCTACTTACCGTTAATGAGGTGCTACCGTCCGCAGGCCCATGTCTTTATTCATCTGAATGAATTTCTCAGCAGCATTTGCTCAATAAACATCATACTAAAATACGCTGTACGCTTTGTGTCGTCTTTTTTCTTGTGTGGTTGGATTTTGTTTTGTATACTTGCAATTTATTTGTGAGTATATCACTTAGATATTATTTGTGAGGTCTTTAAATTACAATAATATATAATGTCAATATTTTGAACAAATTAAAGATAAAGTACACTAGTTCACTACAGAGGAAAATAAAAATGTGTGTTTAAGTTTGAGCAGTTGGTATGTCCAAACCTAAAGAAAAACGTCATGAAATTGTGAATATATAAAAAAACAATCCAAACTGAAATCATAGAGAATTACTGTATATATGAAAAATGCTTAATTATTTGATTTCAGGAATAAATCTTGAAGTGATAACAGTACACACAGTCTAAGCTGCTGGATACACATTCGAGCAGATAAATACAGTGCGTGTAAAACTCAGTTTCAGTAACTTTAATGTCTCGACTGACCAGGTGATTCAAATGGGACAGTATTGCTGATCTCTCATTAAAAAACCTATACATAAAAGGTTATTAATATTGACAAAATCTGATTAATAATTCTAATCATTCAGAATTATGTTTAAAATAATTACAAAACTGGCAGCAGCATTATGTGAGATTTTTCATGCCATGACTGAAAGTGCAACATCACAAATAAAAGAAACATTATAACAATAAAAAGTGTCCTCTGCAATATTCATAATGGACTGTTGAAAACATCATTCATTTTAATGGTCCATCATTCCATTAAACTTTATAGTTTAATTATTTTAAACATCATTTTAAAGGAAGTACATGAGGTGACTTTTAGCATTATTTACAAACGCAGGCCAGGGCACTGTCATTTAACATTGCTTTAAATGACTCCATAATAACTAAAGCATGAACAAGTTTTCTGAGCTACAGTTGTTTTCTGTACAGGGTTTAATCTTAGTCCCAGACTAAACTGCATTTTTGAGCCGTCTTAACTAAAAACAACTTGCTCTGACAGTAATGTTTTGGTAAGGCATGTTTGTAAACAGCACTTAATGGATTAATCTAAACCCTGTCTGGGAAAGCGCTTTAAAAAAATTGTAAATTAGCACACAACAACACTGAAATCTACTATATGTTTTTGGGTGTCAGTTTTATTTCTGCTGTTCTGTGTCTTTACTGATCTTGTACTACAAAAACTACATGACTGCATTTTTAAGAGAATGTTCATGTTAACTTACTACATAAAGACCATGTTGTCCCTCTTATCCTTTGGTTTCTACTTTTTTTTTTAGAAGTAACATCATTCAAAGCTCTGTTCAAGTAAACATGATCAGTAACTGCAAAATACGTTGCGGTTATGTTTCTAATTTCAGCCAAATCATTCAAGCCTTTACATGCCTATGTGATGAGCAAAAATATTAAATGTCTTAGTGGCAATTTCCATTTATGAGACATTTTTATCCAACATGGCCTAATACAGTGTGTTTAATGTCCAATACACTTAATCAATTTGTGTTTCCTAGGAAACCCATGACCTTGCCATTGTTAGTACTATACTCCACCAGCTGAGCTACAGAAGCCTAGATCATTTTAAAATGCAATTTATTTGGCATTAAATATTTCTGTTCAATGTTTACAGATGCATAACAGACATTAGAGAACAAACGATAACACCAACAAACAGAATGTCAATGATAATCAGGAAATTGTTTTGATCATCAAGAACTTTGCTTTTATTGCATTGGAAGCATAATTTCATATTTTGCAATCTATCAGAAGATTGCTTCATTCAAAAATAGATCTACTTCCCAAGCACACGTTCATTAAAGTAAAGCATCTCAGAAACATAAAATAATCATGTTCTTATTTAAAAGCTGGTTTAGTTTGAAACATTGTATTGCAGTTTGCATGAGCACCAGATACGTAACATACTGAGAGAAAGCCTAGATAATCAGATCAAGTTACTGGTGTTTGTGCTGTTATACTATAGATCCTATTCTTATTTCTTCCCTTTGGGTTTCTCAGTTTCCTCTTTACTCTTTTCCTGCTTTACACTTTCTTTTTTCTCACTTTTGCCTTTCTCACCTTCATCTTTGCTCTTGGCTTTTTCTGGCTCTGCCTTTTCCTTTTCTTTGGGCTTCTCAGCCTCCTCCTTTCCTTTACCTTTGACTGGTTGTGGTTCAGGCACAGACTGGGTTTTTTCCTTGGCTTTCTCTTTGGCTGGTTCGGGTTTGATCTCAACTTTGGCTTTTTCAGTCTTAGGTTCACTTTTATCTTTCTTTGTTTCAGTCTCTCCCTTGTCTTTAACCGTCTCAGTGACCTCTTTGTCCTTCTCAGCAGATTTTTCCTCACTCTTTCCTGTATCAGTCTTCTCAGTTTCCTTTTTGTCAGCTACCTCCTCCTCAGCTTTCTCACCTTTCTCCTCCTCCTCCTCTACTCCCTCCTCTTCTTCTTTTTGCTCACCTTCCTGCTCTTCTCCTTCTCCCTCTTTTTCCTCTCCTTTCTCTCCTCCTTCATCCTCCCCTTTAACTTCTTCCTTTTTCTCAGCCTCCTCCTCTTCTTCTTCTCCTTTTTCCTCTTGCTCTACCACTTCTTTATTTTCTTCCTCTTGCTCACCACCTGCAGAGGAAAACATTGTTTTAGAAATACAATACGTCATGTTAATCAATAAAATGTTACATCACTTCTGAACCTTACTTCTTCTTCTTCTTCCTTTGTAGCCTCATCCTCCTCCTCTTTCTCTTCCTCCTGCTCTTCCACCTCTTTCTCTTCCTCCTGCTCTTCCTCCTCTTTCTTTTCTTCTTCCTCTTCTTCCTTTTCTTCTTCTTCCTCCTCGTCTGTTGGGCTGGCTTCGGCTTGTTGAGCTTCACTTGATGTAATGGCCTCGTCGGCTGAGAGGGATGTGCTGACCAGACGAGAGCTAAGCAGATAGGGGCCAGAGCTCAGACTGGACAGTGAAAACATGGGCCGAGAGTAGACGGGACCAACGGCGTAAGCAGCAGCCAAACCTCCCACGTTAAAGCGAGACTCCTCCCCCTCGAGCAGCTTCCTGCAAAAGTAAAGATCATGTGACAAATTAGAAGCAAATTAGACAGTCACACATTTATGTTTATAGTCATTCATACTCTGTAAACATACCTGTAAGCAGCTATCTCAATATCAAGGGCCATCTTGACATTAAGAAGATCCTGGTATTCTTTCAGATATCTTGCCATCTCACCTTTAGTTGATCTAAGTTCATCCTCAAGATCACTGATTGTATCCTGTAGAGAAGGATGGAAGTCACAATATGATCCAATGCATAAAAGAGTTAATAGTCATTAACCAAACGTTTGTTTTTATCGCTTACCTGCATGGCAGCGATCTCTGCGCTCTGCTTTTCCTCCACTTCTCTGAGCTGCTTTTCCAGAGACACATTCATTCCTTTGCATGCATCAATCTCAAGGACACATGCCTGGAGCTGACGGCGATACTCTCCTGCTTCATCCTTCGAGTTCCTCACTGCATCTGTGTGATGAGCTACGCTTTCTGTTAAATGGCCCATCTTTCCACGGAACCATTCTTCAGCTGATTGAATGTTCTTGGCTGCCAGCTTCTCATACTGAGCTCTGATCTCCCGCAGGGCACTGGACAGGTCGGGCTTGGTGGCCTCTGCTTCAACGGCGATCTGGGCCCCGTACTGAATTTGGGCCTGTAACTCTGAGATCTCCCCTTCATGAACCTTCTTCAAGAAAGCCAGCTCACTCAGCAACGTATCCACCTTTTTCTCCAGCTCCATCTGGGCCAAAGCGCCATCATCGGCCTCCTTACGGGCTTCCAGCAGCCTGCCTTCAGCGTCCTCACGGGCTTCCACCTCTTCCTCGTAGCCGGTCTGCAGGCTGCGCAAAGCATCTTCCATGCTCTCCCTGTGGCTGAGCGCCGCCTGTCTTTCCATACGGGCTTCATCCACCGCGGCTCTCAGAGTACGGATCTCCTGCTCGTACAGGCCTCGCAGACGGGAGGGCTCCACGTGTCTCTGTCTCAGCAGGAGCAGCTCAGCCTCCAGAGCACGATTCTGCTGCTCTAGCTCATGGACACGCTCGATATAACCGGCGAACCGATCGTTGAGGTCCTGCAGCTGGGCCTTCTCCTGAGTTCGGACAGCCCGGAATTCTGAGCTTACCTGGACAGCATGGTTGAGGTCCATGTCCACGGGTCGGCCAGGGCTGCTGAGCAACAATGAGCTGGAGGTCCGGCCGGGGGAGGCATAGTGGAGTCGGGCTGAGGAGAGAGGAGAGGGGTGGGCGGAGAACGTGGTGCGAGATCGCCCGCGCTGAGATACCCGAGGGCTGCTCTCCACATACCACCGCTTGTAAGAGGAGGAGAAGTAAGGGTCAAACCCGGCAGCACTCATGGCTCCAAGGACAAGCTGCTCTGTGTATCCCGGTCTGCTTGATCAGCCACCTCAACACTGATCCTGCTGCAGTCGCTTCAGCTTATATAGCCAGAAAGGAGCTCTGACGCATGTGATTTTCTAAACTCTGACAATGCAGTATCAATAGCAGAGAGAGAGAGAGAGAGAGAGAGAGAGAGAGAGAGAGAGAGAGAGAGAGAGAGAGAGAGAGAGAGAGAGAGAGAGAGAGAGAGAGAGAGAGAGAGAGAGAGAGAGAGAGAGTGAGAGAGAGAGAGAGAGAGAGAGAGAGAGAGAGAGAGAGAGAGAGAGCGAGAGAGAGAGAGAGAGAGAGAGAGAGAGAGAGAGAGAGAGAGAGAGAGAGAGAGAGAGAGAGAGAGAGAGAGAGAGAGAGAGAGAGAGAAAAGAAGCAAAGTACAACACAATTTTGCAAAGATGGTATAAATGACACTTTTGCTCTATAATCACCATAATATAAAATACTAATATTACTCTATTTCGTATTTTATAGTAATGCAACTGGCACCAAGGTCATTATTTATATGTGATGCTGCTGAGACAATTGATTTTAACAAAAAGATTTGCAACAACTTTAATCATGGATTAAAAATATATGCATACATACCACACGCAGTTTCCAATGCAGATACAGAAGTGAGAGATGGTGCATGGAAGCTGAGGGGTGGGGGATCAGGGGATGGGGGGGTTTGCTGCAAAAGAAGTGAGCAATGATTACAGCTCTATTTTCAGTGCTTTACCTGCAGAAGAAA
Source organism: Beaufortia kweichowensis (assembly GCA_019155185.1). Taxonomy (NCBI): domain Eukaryota; kingdom Metazoa; phylum Chordata; class Actinopteri; order Cypriniformes; family Gastromyzontidae; genus Beaufortia; species Beaufortia kweichowensis. Next base: position 13,976,286 of record CM032812.1, on the reverse strand, counting down.
ACACAACACTGCCTCTTCTGGATGAAAGAAGTACATACAGAGCAAGAAGTGAATGGATTTGTCTTCAGTCTAAAACACAAAAACTAGGTACATACAAACATAGAAGTACTTCATTGATTTTAGTGTAGAAGTTCAGCTGCAATGCAGCTACAACACCAGCTATTTCATTATCAGAGTGAAATATCATTATTTGCTGCAGACTTAAAACGTAAGCACAATTTTTCTGCATTATAAGGCTTTTATTTATGAGAAACATCTAAACCTCTTCTCTAAAACCCTCATAGACTAATTGTGATCTTTGCACTTTTCCTCCACACCTGTCAGTTTAAAAGTCATGTTGCTATTTTAAATCCGCTCATGACCTTCGCCCTTCGAACAGCAGTTAGATATCCGGTCCGCCTTCCTTCACGCAACTGTTAATAGGTGAATTCAGCTGCCAATCAGATGGTGAAACATTATGATTGGTTAAAAGCAGAAGAACTTTGACATTCATGAAGGGCCACATTTCAGAATGCTATAAAAAGAACATGGCTTAGACACGCAGGGCTTACTGTCTGTCACAGTGTGTTTGCACAACATCAAGTTGGGCTGTGTTTGGTGCGTTTAGTCTATAATATATTACAATATTCTTTCGATATGACCGCTGTTCATCGCCTTGTGATTGTACGTCACGGTGAGAGCTCATGGAACCAGGAAAACCGTTTCTGCGGCTGGTTCGATGCCGATCTTAGCGAGAAGGGTGTGGAGGAAGCAAAGCGTGGTGCACAGGCCATTAAAGATGCTGGCATGAAGTTTGATTTGTGCTATACCTCTGTTTTGAAGCGTGCTATCAAGACTCTGTGGACCATCATGGAGGGCACAGATCAGATGTGGCTGCCCGTGGTGCGTACCTGGCGTCTGAACGAACGGCATTATGGGGGTCTGACTGGGCTGAATAAGGCAGAGACAGCTGCCAAACACGGAGAGGAGCAGGTGAAGATCTGGCGCAGGTCTTTTGATATTCCTCCTCCTCCTATGGATAAAGATCATTCATACCACAAGATTATCAGTGAGGTAACAGAGACTAGTTTCCATTTTATAAAAGATTTTGATATTAATCATAGTGGGATATTATAACATTACTCAAGTCTCAAACACTGCCTCCACCTGTCATTGGTCAACACAAACAGTCTAAAAACTTACACAATTGGTGGAGCCACTGTTGCAAAACACAGCCATATGTTTTCAATGTCTTCAAACAAACTGCAGTTAACTTGAATAAGCTTAGATAAGAGAAAGTATTCTCAGAATTTTAAAACTCGAAAATGATTTATAAGAAACGTCAGCAGGCAAATTGATGCTACTAGTGTCACAGGGAAGTTTGCAATGAGTTTAAATGATCCATTTCTTTCTTTCATCAGTCAAGGCGATACAAGGGTCTGAAGGAGGGTGAACTTCCCATTTGTGAGAGTTTGAAGGACACCATAGCTCGTGCTCTGCCTTTCTGGAATGATGTCATTGCACCCGAGATCAAAGCTGGCAAAAATGTCATAATCGCCGCCCATGGCAACAGCCTCCGTGGGATTGTCAAACACTTAGAGGGTGAGTATCCGCTCTTAACAAAATTACAACATGATTCAGAAAACCAAAATGAACTTTAATTTGATAAAACTAATTTGATAAAACATGTCTATGTTATGTAATAATATTTTTTCATAACAATAATCCAATACAAACAGCAGTTGTTATCTGAAACGGACATACAGCACACAGGACGTGTCTGACCACCAGGCTTCAATGGTCCCAGATGAGACACAGCCTATATATAGTCCTCATTCATACACAGAAGAGAAGGGCATGGGTTAGGTTCTCGTTACGGGCACAACCTTTCAGCAGAGAGCTTCTGCATTCTTACCAGAGAGGAAAAAAAGGTCACAAAGGTCAAAGTTCTCTCTCACTAATGTAAAAGTTTGGCAGAAGTACAACTGTATTGCCATAGTACATCTCCATGATAGCATAATGGTAAGGAAAAGCTAGTGGATATTCAAAGATAACAGTTGATACACAGTTTACCTGCTTTTACAGGCATGTCAGATGCAGCTATCATGGAGCTCAACCTGCCCACGGGCATTCCCATCGTTTATGAGCTGGATAAGGACCTGAAGCCCGTCAAACCCATGCAGTTCCTGGGAGATGAGGAAACAGTGCGTAAAGCTATGGAGGCTGTGGCCGCCCAGGGCAAGGTCAAGAAATGAAGAGCTCACATAGACCCCGAGACTGAAACTGTTTATCTTTACATCGTTTCTTAAAGACCTTTATAAGAGCAAACACACGGTGTGAACCACCACAAAGCACAGCCCGCTCCTGGTCTGTAAATGTCCCGCTCTGACACAGCAAATAAAAGTGACCACCATTTTGTGTACCTCCTTTTTTGCTCGAGTCATTCCCCTCCCACATCCTTCTTCTCTGCATTAATTCAGGGATTTCAGCAGAACGGTGCGCTGCTGTGTAAGCTGACCCAAAGGGCACACCAAAGAGGTTGCTGAGTTGGGTTTGGCATCCGGCCCACACTGTGGTGCAGTGGCTCTTCATCTAGCCGTAGTTCTCAATAAGAGCCTTCTGCACAGACAGACCATTAGGACTGTGGCAAACTTCCAGCACTACAATTAGAAGCAGCTCAGGTTTACTGGTGACAAAAGACAGACCCTGTGTGTGTGTGTGTGTGTGTGTGTGTGTGTGTGTGTGTGTGTGTGTGTGTGTGTGTGTGTGTGTGTGTGTGTGTGTGTGTGTGTGTGTGTGTGTGACCGTGTGTGTGTGACCGTGTGACCGTGTGTGTGTGTGTGTGTGTGACCGTGTGTGTGACCGTGTGTGACCCTGTGTGTGTGTGTGATCGTGTGTGTGACCGTGTGTGTGACCGTGTGTGTGACCGTGTGTGTGTGTGATCGTGTGTGTGTGATCGTGTGTGTGACCCTGTGTGTGTGAGACCCTGTGTGTGTGTGTGATCGTGTGTGTGTGTGTGATCGTGTGTGTGACCGTGTGTGTGTGAGACCGTGTGTGTGTGTGTGTGTGTGTGTGTGTGTGTGAGTGTGTGTGTGTGTGTGTGTGTGTGTGTGTGTGTGACCATGTGTGTGTGTGTGTGTGTGTGTGTGTGTGACTGTGTGTGTGTGTGTGACCCTGTGTGTGTGTGTGTGACCGTGTGTGTGTGTGACCGTGTGTGTGTGTGTGTGTGCATGATTAGAAAAAGACAAAGTAGGAACCAGACAGTCGCAGAACCCCAGAATTGCTCCGGGTCTATGAAGGCTAATTTTGACTTGTTTAAGGTTGAGCTTTCAGTATTGACAACATAATTATAATAATTAATAATCAATAATTAATCATATTATATATATCTATATATCTAACTATCTATCCAAAAATACAACTTCACCTGTAAGTAAAACAACACAAAAAAGCAATGTTTATATGAAACTTTTAGGGGCAAATTATAGTAACTATTTACGCTTCTTTGTGTTTAATATTAAGGGTTTAAAGTCACAGCACTGTACAAAATCAATGCAATACTGCCATCTAACCTTTAACAAAAAGTATTGCACAATGTACTGATTTGCTTCACAAATAAAAAATAACAGTCAGTCAAATTTTCTCAATTTTATGACAAAACTAAATGTGATTGATTTATAATTGACTGCTAATTAGGAAGGCAGAAAGACATGATATTCACCCAAGTACATTAAGAGATCTCTCCTGTCTCTACAATACTTCAAAATAAACGTCTTATCGTTATATACACTACTTACGTTAGTATATTTATATATTTGTTCATTCAGCAAATACAGTTGAATAAATATTTACATTCTAAACCAACGAAACCCATGAATAAACTAGTATTACTTACCAGAAAACGAGAGACATGCGAATCTTGGACTGTAGCATGTTGAGCTAATCTATAGTTTATCCTGAAGCTTTTGGAGACTTTGATCATTTAAAGAAAGATTTCACTGTAAATAAAGTAGTAAACATCAAAAATATCTATTTATGCAAATACGTAGGGCTTAATTACAGCATGGTTAGTCTTGTCAGATACATGTTTTCTAGTTAGGAAGAGAGTTCTCTTAAATCAATATAACTTTTGAAGATACAACACAAAGGCTAGGCCTAACCAAATGACATTATGACAAATTTATACGTTGGTTTTGATATATATAATAATCGTAAAAATAATCCTTGGTGAAACACGAAATGTGTTCTTGTTGTTTTGCAAATTGTTGAACTGTCATTAAATTACCAGTAGATGGCGATATTTCTACAATGTTCGCAATGTAGTAGAACTATCGCGGGAAGTGATGGACCACGAACGCAATCTGTTCAGCTGGTGAAAATAAAGTGTTTAAACAATAATTAAATACTTCAGGATTTGATTAACAATTATTACTGTTACTATAATTCTGTTCTTTGAATCTGTTGCTGTATGTTAGAATTGTAGTTTTGTTTTGAAGAATTCCATGATGTTCTTGATGCATTATAAAAAATGCAAGATAAAGTGGTGCTTCCAAATGGTTTCCAATAGGTAAGGGTACCCAGGGCAGAGAGAGAGGCAGAGATTAGTAAAATGGGAATCAAGCCCTGGTTCTGACTCCATATCTGACCCAGATCCCACAGAGAGTCACAGTAACTCAACACATGGCCTCATTTCCACAGCAGAAGGCAGAAGCGTATGTCCTGTAAATGTTTCATCGTCACCACTCCCAAATAGGACATGAAGATTCTTCATTAATTTAAAAAGACACTGAGCAAGACAAAGACAACATTGACTTTCCAATAAAAACATATTCATAACTATTCAGATGTTCCTCATCATCGGTCAGATTAGTTGCATTGCTGAAATGTATTTGCTCAGTGTCTAAATTAATGATAAATTATATAGTGAAGTAGTTTCACATCTATAATCTAAATAGGTTTAAAGGTAAAGAGAAGAGTTTTTCTTTAGTTCTTCATATTAAATATTGCCTTTTATACGTAGTCCTTAAGCTGATATTCAGGTCATCAGTTTAGATGACAGCCAGCCACTCATTACAGTAAAGTTCAATCTATAACAGCAGAATTAGCCTTGGGACTGGCTGGTAATGGTCTAAAGTGGGCCTGAATCGACCTCTGTTTCAGTGACGACTGTCCTCAATAAGAATCCATTTTCATCTATCCCATCCTGTAAAATGGCACATTTAATTGTGTAAATTAACCTTGCAGAAACCAGGTTAACAGAGAAGGTAGACACACCAAATGAAAATAATACTAGTCTTACGGTATAAGGCTTTGTAAACCAGAGTATTTGTATGGTTAGTTAAAATATCCATTAACATGTTTTCTACAAAATATTTAATAAGCAACAGCATTTTTTACTCAAGTAGAATGCATTTTGGTTTTTATATTTACATATTAAACAATTCCTGCCACAAATCTTCACATACAGTATGGATACCTGCAATTTGTACTTCAGACATTATGCAACTGAAGGATGTCTTCTCCTACAAAATCATAAACATAATTAGCGTAAGTTTTCTTATACTGCTGACTTTGTTTTACATAATAATTTTATAATAAAAGCTCATCTGCATTTCCCCAGATTGCTAAAGGAAAAAAAGTAACAAAGCTTAGAAACAGTTGTGCAATTTGCATTATTTTTAGTCCCACCACTACAGCATCTGTCAAACATTCAAGGTGTGCAGTATGTTAAAGTTGGATTATAGCTTTATATATTACTTTTTTTCTTGTTTGAAGGAATTATAAGACCAACATCATTAAAAGTAAGGTATATAGTAAGCCCACAACCAATGTATAGCTTAACCAAACAGTCTGCGGATGAAGTTGGTGATGGTAGTGGAACAGAAATATTTTTGTAGCTTTCATATGAAGTTTTAAGACTGCTGAATATTCAGTTGTCACTGGTTGCTACACTGTGTTCCCAAATAGTGAAGACAAACAGCCACGATGAATCCATGCCAAGAGACAAGGAAACACAAGCACAGCCTTGATTCCAGAGTACTCTCCTTCAAACCTGCAAATACTTGCATATCACTATCCGACTATACCACAGAAAACCTATCCTGCACCATTACAGCCTAAAAAAATATACATCAACATAACACTTTTTAAGGCCACAGGGCCAAACAACTAAAGAAGAGATCCAGATTTTCTGAATAAAAAGCAAAGCTTGACCTTCATAACTTTCTTTAGGTCATGACAGCACAGGTTTCTTTTTTTAAACACTTCATTAAAACTCTTTAATTATCTCCTCTCTCCAGGGCACCGTCACAATCACAACTGCTGCTAATAAAAATTGGAGATTGAGTAACCATCCCCCTGCTCCAGATACAGAACACTGTCTCTAAACAGACTGTTATGTCACCATTTGGTTGGACATAAGTCAGGATTGGAATTAGCCCACTTTAGGACACAAAAGTCTAGAATGACTTGAGCTTCAAAACATTTACAGTCATGAGGTCAAACATACACAAACAGAGAAGTAGACATAAATTTTATTTACTCGTTCTGTACATAATGGGTAATACCAGCACGGGTGTTAACCATGGGAAATATTATTAACACATGTAAATGATGTAAGAAAATAAAAGGCACAAATTTTAATTTTGAACCAATGAGAGCACATGGATACTTTGCAACATGAGAAATAACATGGTAATACTGTTAAAGCCTTACAAAAAAAAACTTACACATTTGAAACCTTAAATTATTTGAGCAAATCTAAAAGATAAGGGTTGGTCTATTGCTTAACATGAATGTTTAATTTTAACTCGATTCTGAAGAAGGAAACCAAACAATAGAGGAATTCATTTAAAAAAAGAAAATCAACAGACAAAAAAGACATGAAGCAGCATTTAACCTAAGAGGAAATAAATATCCTCTTGGTCAGGAGGTCATGCACAGAGGCCACCAGCAGGCTTTTTATCCTTTTTATAAAATGTCACCTCCATTCAATGTTTTCACACCATTTTATTTTAACACACAGCAAATGTATGAAAATCAACAGCTGGCAAAAATAAAAAAAAGAAAGAAACAGACAGAAAACCTAAAAGTTGGTCTTTTAGATGTGTAGTTCTTTACAGAATTACGCAGAAACTATCAAAACAGCAGATACCTGTGCAGTAACAGTAAAGAAAAAGAGAGAGAGACCCAGACTTTACTGCCATGACTATGAGACCAGGATGAGGGGAGAGTCAGACAATAAATCCAGTCCTCAAGAGATGAGCTTATGATTGCACAGGTGAAATTTCCAGCTTGTCTAAAGGTACAGAGGTGGATTTTATTCCTCTTACTCTCTCCAAACCCTCTCTCGCATCATTAAGACATCACATCTGGATGCAAAATGTTCCACAGACAAGCCCTTCACCAATCGAAAGTTAAATCCCCCGATAGTCCAGCCACATCCATCTAGCTACACTATTACTGCAATTTACAGATTTCAAGTTATTATGGCACAAATAAAAAGGTTACAGTAGACTAGTCCCACGTTCTACTCGTTGAGGAAAAAGATTGCGAGTCTGTTTCTACGGGTCAATCAGGAGTGGTGCAGTTGTTTCTTCTACTCTAAGGACATGTCACTGAAATACTCTACCCTTATTCAGATTAGGCCTATCCAGGGCTGTTACCAAGAATCAGATCAGAATCACTATAATTATGTAACAACAAGACAAATAATATGGGAAAACATATGTTGAACCAAACAGGTAAACAGTTGGCATAATGCACAGTTCCACTCCCTCGAAAGTCCAATTCCCTTTAACACAAACATATTTAGCTTGCAAAGCTAAAGGCAGAAAACTGGTGGGGACTCTTCTCACCTCGGCACGTGTACTGACGGCATGGGAAAAACAGAATATTAAGGGCAAACACACAAAAAAAACTGATTCGCCTGCAACTAGGTGAGAGGGATTAAGAACCCACTGATTTCAGAGCTGTAAACAGTCAGAAGCCGCACAAATGGTTTGCTTGAGAAATGCGCCACGGCTTAGTCCCAAGGCAGGCAAGCGCAATGCCGATGGTGACTTGATGGGACTGCCAGCGAATCGGCAGGATCAACAGAGCAACGTCCAGGTCATTCACTCTCATCTGGGTTTTGGGGGTCCAATATTTTCACATGGGTGAAGGGAAATAAACCTCTTCGGCCATTTACTTCACCTTCCCACTGACCGCTGATGTTCATTCTAGTAACTTTCACAATGTCTCCCACCTACAACAAAAAACAAAATTAAAGATATAGTTAGAAAACAAATCATGTCTCTTACAGTCACCCAAACAAAGTGGACAACAATCTTCTGGTTTCTTACAAAGCATTGTGGGTGCATTCAAACAGACTAGCAAAGGGAATGACAATTAATCAAACACCAGATTATAATTTAATACAAAGACAATTTTTGGCAAAACAAAAAGGATTTTCACATTGTAAAACATTGATTCCTGCTGACCAAAAAGAAAATATTCTTTAAAGATGAAAATCCTCAGATTAAGTGTTTATGGGAGTGCACTAGTTCATTTGTAAAGCTCTGAGATACTGCTTTATATTCATTAAATTCAGTCCCATCAAATACTAAAATAATCCTATAAGGTGATATCATATAAATAGCATAACTTTTCAAGACTTTTTTGATTAATATAGCACAGATTTATTTTGATTAAAATCAAAAACTAAATGTCAATTTGATCCAATCTATGGGTTTGTCTGCCTTCTTCTTCTCCTACATAAATCAACAGGCACATTCTGGGGGTGCCTAAGAAATAGGTTATGTAATGTTTTTTACAAATGGACAAGGCTTTGCATGTAGACACAGTTTGAGGAGTGTTGAAACTTGCCAGGTGGAATGACTTATGCACAGAATTCCATTCTAAACCTTGAACAAACCAATTCAGAATTATACGCTGAATTACACACCTCTGTCCTTTCTAATCCAAGTACCCTGAAAAGAACCATAACTTAGAAACAGAGGTCTCTGTGATTACTATATAACTATCATCATCACTTGAATATAAACTCCTATTAGTTTATTAAAAACATTTCTCTTATGACTCCAGAGAGGATTCAGAGAGAGTTCTAATCGAGGTGGGGCTCATGCAAAGTAATGGATTCAACAACTTTAAATGACAGTCATGTATCTTATGCATTCTGACATACATGTCAACTTTAAGTATGAATGCGGAAGCTTTGTTTTTTCCTCATACAGCCAAAGGCATTTTAGCAAATGAATAAGAGTTTAAGAGAGAGGTTTGCACCAAGGAAAGTCCCTCAGGAACATAAAACTGAGCACTAAGGACATGAACTGACGTGTCATCAGGAAGAAATATTGGTCATTGCGCTTTTCCACACTATCAGCACCATCTGATCAAATGACATGTAAGAAAATGTAATGAAGGCTAAAATACTTCATAAATGTGTAATGCATAGCATGATGAAATTCTTATGAACCATCAAGAAATAACTTTATTAAGTATCTATGGCAGCCAGTGCTACATCCTGTTTTCCTATAAATCAAGCAAATGATTAGCCAGTGAGATCTATCCTTCCATCCTGTGTGCTGACTCAATGCAAATAACCTTTTATTAATTTGTAAACTGAAATTAATAAAATATAGGTTGTAAATGAATGCTGCTTATATTATGTCTGGTCCAAAAAAACTGTAGAAACTAGCAAATTCACCCTAATCTCTCTTTTATTTATGCACCTGAGCTCATCTAATGCCACATACATTTTGGACCAAATTATATTCCGAATACTCAGAAAAGAATGCCTCTTTAAAACTACACTGTTTTAATGGTTATTAAAAAACTGGGCACATAAGAGATTATCCAGATATTCCCATCCATCTTCACCTTTCCAAATAACATTTCAAGCATCCAGAAACAAGCAAAACCTTATAACCTTACCACATATTTTACAAACACACTGTGGTCAGTAAGTGAAAAGAATCACGGTCAATATAAAGGACCCACCTCTAATGCCAGAGCAGTCTTGTCGTATGCACATGGAACTCGCTTCTGAATAGCCTTTGCTATCACTGGTCCATTCTGCATGGAAGGCAGCGGGTTGATGACAGCGCCTGGTGTGACAGGGGGAAGGGGCGATGGAGTCTGAGGCTGGGCATAGGCGTGTGCTGGCTCAGGGATGCCATAGCTATTTGAATTGCGTGACCCATGAATAGGCTGACCGGAGTGAGAAGAAGGTCTCATTAGCTTTTCTACATAGGGAACAGGAATCATCCCTGCTCGGCCTTCTTTGTTCTTGGCACTCCACCATTGCTCCTCAGGTTTGTCCAGAATAATCAGGATTTCACCTTTCTTGAAAGGAAGGTCTTCAGCATCGCTACCAGTGAAGTCATAAAGAGTCCGCACATACTCCTGGTTCTCATCTCCGAGTCCCCCAGATGTCTGAATTGGACCACTGTTCAGAGACGTACCGGAGTACCTGTACAAAGTATGAACGTATTATGAGAACACTAAACTTATATAAAAATGCATAAATCCACAGTTTACTAGACAAGTGATACTAAATTCAGCACTAAACGTGCACTGTCACATGAACACTGAACTTCCTGAACTCATTCATGGAAACTGCTGAATTTCTGTGTATTGCACATATGGTGAGAACACTTCCTAAACATGCAGGAAGGAAGGAAGTCGATTAAGATGATTTACAGTTATGTTAAATATCTTTTTTTAGAATAAGAATATGTGCGGTCGCTGTTTGTGAAAAGCAGCCTAAAGTCTCCAAATCAAAGTTTGATTTCACCTATCACCAAATATCACTATGATGTGTCATTACTCAATATTAAAGATATCAAGATTATATTTTCACAGCATGTTCTTTACATTATGTAGGATGATTTTATGTAAATCACAATAAATGACTTTAGCTGGGTTTTTACAGGCAGGACCCGACATGGACCAGCAAAGCAGTGGACAGATGAGAAGAGGACAGAGGGTGAATTATACTGTGAATTATACAAGTTATACTGAATGAATAAATGTAAATGTATACTGAGTACATACCTTGGTGCTGGCTCTATCAAGGTGGTCGTATCCAGATAATGTATTTTATAGAACTCCAGAAGGGCAGGTAGATTATCAAACTCTTGATCGCCTATCTTGAATCTCTTGTTTGGCAACGAGTTGATGATATAGTGAGAAACTTTGGAGTTTTCGGACACCGACAGCACATAATCGCCAGGACAGGTGGACGAATCTCGAACCAAAAACATCCCGTGTCTCTGTCCCTGTAACCTATTCTGCGCCTCCTGCCTCGAAACCTGCCCGAAATACCAGCTGGCTCGATCCGAGGAGTCGAATCGTGCAGACGACATGCTTGTTCTGCAATAAATACACCCGTACGTCTAACAATTAAAGTTTCGGAAGAAATAAACGAGAGGTAAATGAATACGGCAAGTATATATATATGTTCTTATACAAGCTGGCAAAGGTTTTTGGGCGAGCCAAATCGACAGTCTTTTACTGAACCGCAACCTGACGTTTCACCAGACAGGCTGCGACTGGCGTCAACCAACTTTGATGCATCGCTAAATTTTCCACCAACCCAAGAATCACGGTAGGCTTAGAAACGGTTAAAACAAGCAAAAAAGCTAGCAAGGAACATAAAAACACGTATTTTCGGATAAAGTTCCCCTTTCCTTTCTCTCTTCCGTGACAGTAGCTGCAGCTTATGAAACAATATAACGCGTTAGCCAGCTAGCATCTCCAGTCACCGTCCTTTCAAGATGATGAAAATATCGCCATATTATGATTCATAAATCGCTCTGCATGACGATCTATGTCGCGTATGACAGATGGGTCCGACAATGAGTCCTCGTTCACGCGCTACACCAAAGCACGAAAGAGTTTTGTCTCTTATTTAGACTCCCAGCAGACTTCGAAGGCTGTAACAAAAATGGCGGCCCGCAACACGTCTTCACACAAAACCAACTCAAGTGAATTGTGAAAAATCTCACAGCATAAAAGTTTCCGGCTTTGCACGTAGCTCTCCCTTACTACGCACGACTTCGACAGGGCGAACGAGAAGACTTCTGCGTTTTCTCTTGCGTATTTTTTCGGTCTTTCTCAGTGTGAAAGCTACTTCGGCTCCCCACACCATCCGAGAAATGGCGTCTGGAGGGCGGATCTGCGCGCGCTCCCGGTCTGTCTGATCACCCGTCACGAACGCCTCGAGCGCTGTTACTTAAAAGGAAGAATAAATCGAGTCGAGTGGCGAACAGAGGCGCGGCATTTCAAATCCCTCATAAGACTGAGTATTTATGAGTACCAGACTGAGTATTTATGTATTGTGAAACTTTAAATTTGATGTTACTGTGATCGTGTATTCTATATGTGAGTTTTGTATGGCAAACTTCCTTGTTCACATCTGGAACCCTTCTTGTTATGGGTTACAAAAGTACAGAGGTAAGGTAGGCTAAAGACACTATTAAAGAGGATAAGAATATATTTATCATATCATCCTTAACCTTAAAAACAAATAAGAAAGATTACATGATTTTGTTGGAATAATATAAAAATGACTGGTGCTTGCAGTTTCATCATGGGGTTTTGCTTTCTTTTTCTTGAATAAAGGAAGAGCTTTCAGTTAAAATACTGGATAAAGCTGTAACTGGAGCAATGCCTGATTATATTGTCCCATTAAATGTTAAAAGATTCACATGCATTTGTTTTACAATTCCAGTTTCAAATCCTTTCTTGGATCATTGGTGCAACAAATTAAATTGTTGTTATCAAAATAGAAACGTTGTATCACTCCTGCAAGGTGGGAATGATTTTGTATGGACAAGAAGTATTGTTGCTTGAGTGCACAGGGAGAGAAAGTAGGTCAAATAGCCTTTTGGTAAAGGTTTTATGAGCTGTTTCTTTCCCAGGACTACCTAAGATCAAATAAAGTCATAGTGCCTTAACAAACCATTCAAAGGTAGCATTTACATGAAGTATATTTTAGTAGCTGTGTTTTACATATACATCACAGCAAAACAATTAATCTTGTTGAACCTTTTTTTAAACAGTTTTGTAATTGCTAAATGAAACAATGACATACTCGAAATATTCAGGAAAATTAACAGAAAAACAGGGTTTGACCCCTGTGCTTAAAACACTAAAATATTATGAAAACCTCAGATTTTTGAGACTCCTTTCAAAGAATTACTGAAGAGTCATTCTTTAGACAAAGTAACTCTTAATGCAAAAAATCTATTTGCTGTCCGAGACTTTTCTGGCCTGATGTGGACATGTGCTTAATATAATCAGGAGTAGATAATCAAGTGTATGTCTATAACAATAGAGTCTTCATTTGTCACACAACCAGTCGATAATATTTGTTAATAAACACACAAAAGTTCTTGTTCAAGACCTAAAGTCAAAGTGTGATCAGTAAATGTTGATCCTTTTTTAGTTTAAAACCATAAAAACAAGTTGTGACTGACCTATGTGAGAGCCAAACAAATGCTGTTTAAGATGAGACATGTACATCCATTATTTATCTATCAGTCATAAAATGAAATACTGTGAAGAACAGTGAATATTTGTTTGCCTTAGCAAATGTGCAAGAAAATAGGAAGTTGCCATTCATCGACACTGGCTGCAAGCACATGCCACAATGAAAAGTCTGTAATGCTTAAATTTTACTCAAATAAACTATTGTACTATTGGATTCATGTGCAAATCGGTTCTAAACCAGGAACCTGAAGAGGCAAGAATCTAAAATTGAAGCACTGATTCGAAACAAACGATTCACTAAGGATTCGAAGCTTTATGAATCAGTGTTTCGAACGTGTCAGTCTGTCACTGTTGACAAAACTTGTCAACATGTATTTTTATTATTAACAATGGAGGTCTCGGGTTCTGATAGCGACTAGAAGAGCACAGTCTTCCGACAGAAAGGGGTGGCTAAAATGTAAGTATTTTTGGTTAAATTATTTGTTTGGGTGTTTTTGTGAGATGGCTACAGTCGTGCTGGCCTCGAACTATAGCTTATACTCATTGTTACTTGTTACCAACATTATTCTGTAAAACACTGTAAACATTGATAGACGTGACAGTAACAGCTATTTTTTAAGTGAAATAATTTACTGTATGATTCTTATTAACCCATGTCTCTATAGCTACAGTCTATGTATGACCATTAGAGAACTATTTGATGAAAAAGATGCTATATAGTCCCCCATAAAGTGACCTTGGTCAAAAACCCAATCTGAAAATGACTTCTTGAATGAGTTTTGTGTAAATTAATTTTTACACACCATAAACACAAAATTGGACAGGAAAATATTTTAAAACAATACTAAAGATCTTATTCTTCCTTTTTACAATTATCCAAATGTAATACTATTACTACTATATGCAATACAGTTGTCAAGTAATACATTTAGTAACTCAACATTAGATTGAAAATCACCCCTGTAGGGCTGGGTGATGTAGCCCAGTTTATATAGGATAACAGTTGATTTAAACTGATCTTTTTGATCACAATTTGTTTGATAAAGTGTATTTTGTGTAAATTAGTGCCATTACAATTATCACACATTGGACTAATTATGTCAGAGAGCTAAGCTTTCTCATAGTCCTTTTCTGTAAAATTGTTTATCAGATCTGCATTTCTGTCTTCTTGTATCGTAGAGACGAAGCCATGAAGAAACAGGAACTGCTTATTCTACATAGAAATAAAAGCCATGACTTTGCTAGTACCACATTTTATCAGTTGAGCTACAGATATAAATGACATCTGATGCAAAAATGACCCCAGCAGTGTCTGCCGGACAGAAGCAGCAGTCCATTCAGCAGCCAACAGAATATATATAATAATATATAATGTTTAAACAGATGAAGCAACATTACTCTAATCAGCAGCATCAGGCCCAGACAGTAATCAGGAATTATTTAGCAAATACAGAAAACAGCACCAGAACAGTAGCAGCTCTTTGTTTTTATGCCTTAAGTTTATTAGTGTGAAAAACACTGGGATATAAAAACAGCAATGTAACACATTTGCTATAAATACATTCTATAGACTATTTCTGTTTTGTTTTTCAGTACTTTCTATTTGCAGATATAGTATAGTACATCCTGCATTTACATATTTATGATAAAGATCAGCTCAGACTAGATATCCTGTTTTTGTTTGTCACAAACTATGTTGTTCATCTTTCTCTAATTTAACTCCATTCCGACCTGTAGGCTAATATCCTTGCAGACTACATTTATTTTTGGATTTTTAGACATGTTAAATGCTCTTTAACTTGTAAAATGCTTTGGATTAAAGGGTTCGCTAAATGCATATGGGACGTCTGTTGTCCTCACACTGAACACCTCAAGTAAAGGCCACTGGTATTTACACTATTAGCACTATTATATTAGTACTGCAACCCAGTGAGCATAAATGTCTGTGGCTTTACGCTACAGCACTCCCACGTGAAGGCCATCTGTAATTTACCTTAACTCATTTGCCTCCCTTTACCACCACCCACCCCAAACCAGTTTCACAATGAGTAACATCTGTATTTATCTGTCTATGTAGCGCCATCTACTGGTGGTGTTCAGTCAAACACAAGCTGGTGCTTACAGTTTCTCTTAGGATAGGTTAGGTAGGCCTCTTCTCTCGGTTATTAGCTTCACCAGTGCAGTGCTAACTCTTATATTCTGATGTGTCATTACCAAGGGTCCGCAGATGATGTCATCACCCTCTCCAGTTCATGTGCAGAGGTCCCCCCAGTCTTCTCAACCCAGCTCTCTCAGGTAAAAATGCAAAGGCCTTTGGTATCCTTGATTTCATGTCTCTTTCATGTTACATCTATAATCAGTCCCAAATTCAGCACAAATACTTTTTAGTGTGTATCAGTTTATTTTTTGCCTTCAGCTCTGGTCTACAGACAGGCAGTTCAAGCATTGTAATGAGTCTCCCAGGAACATCACAGTCTGAGGACCAGCTTTATATGGACAAACTAAAGAAGCTAAATATATTGAGCCGCTGCGCAGGTTGATGAGCAAAATTGAAAGAAATGAAGGTATTCATGTATTTTTTTTTTACCTCTGGTACTGGTTTACTTTCTTTGACTGGACTGTTGTGGTCGTTTTAACAGATAAGATGAAGATATTGAGCAAAATAAAAACTTTGCTTAATATTCTGACCGACCCCAACACACAGGATTATAAAATGCATTTTTTGCTTTTGATTTCTTTCGTTTATTTATGTTTATTTATATTCGTTTATTATGCATTACTCTATCAATAAAATAATTTAAACACCCTGTACAATTCTGTTGTGTACAATGTAAACCGCATATTTACAAAAATGGCATGTCTGATTCTTCAGTGGATAGTCCTCTGTAGTCGACGTCTCTGCACAGCCTGAGTCCTCCTGTGTCTCTCTGCTATGTTGTTATTCAGGCTGCGTGTGAGGGCAGGGAGGATCACTTTCTCTGCTTTACTAGCCTGAGACACAGGTCTGTTCATATCATAACAGAGAAAAAACTGGCATCTCTGAAACCAAATAATTCTTGACATCACAAATTATATTAAGCATTAAAAAATAATGACTTACAGTCCTCTAGGCAGTGTTTGGAGAGAAAGTTGGGGAAATGTGTCCTCAGTTCTGCTAAAAAATGTTTTGAAATGTTACCAGGAGAGATTTGTTACACATCTGTATTGGTGGGAATGAAATGCAGTGATAAAGAAATTACCTTTTACCATCAGCAAGGTAAGCCTTTGTCAGAATGTAATTCTCTGCAGTGATTTTCTTGTTAAAAACAATGTCTTTAAGGATAGCTTTTAAACGCAGGATCTAAAAAGACATTTAGTGTTAATTCACCCCAAATTGAAATTTTGTGTTGGTTTACGTGCAGTAAATTGAGCTATAGATTACTGTTGTCAGTTTCTTGCACAGACCGATCCCTTTGCTTCATATGACCTGTGATTTTAGATTTTATGAATCAATAACGACTACAGTTTTAGCTAAAATCTACTTAATCTACTCACTATTCCACTTAAAAATAACTACAACATGAATATAAACCCGTAGTTGTATAATAAGAATTGCATGATCTCACCTCCTGGGACTGTAAGCTGTTGGCGTTGTACAGCTGCCGGACGATGACCTCACATTCCCTTAAGTTAGGAGGTCGAGGGGGATGTGACTGACTACACTGGATCATTAAAGGCTGTAGAGAAGTGATGAATCCTGCTGAAGGACCTTCTATCTCTCCTCCTATTGCTGAGGAATTTGATCCGGTTTCTCTACATTTATTATGATTGCTGGGGGAATAGGAGAATGTTGCATTTTAAATACTAGCAGCTGAAAACAAGTCATTGTGTATATAAGCCATAGACCTCAATGGAAGTGACAATAACAGATGCCGTTAATATCTTTGTAATTACCTAAGGTTTGTGCCCTGTTGAAAGAGGTTATCCTCAAGGGTCTGCTCCAGATAGTTTCCTCTATCTGTCTGAAATATGTGGTTGTCTGTTTGACGCCTCTGGACTTTACATCTGGGTCCTATGACGTCACAGAGTTATAGTATATCAGAAAGAGTTCACATAGTTTTAATATAGAAAATGTGGAGGACAGAGAATTAATACTTACTGCTTGACATTAAAGGCTCCATGATCAGCCTGAACTGCAGCTCTGAAACACAGTATTAGAAAAAAGTACAGAATGAAGCACTAATGTGTGTCATATAGCTCTCAATCAGTGAAAACCTGTACTACTTTTGACATTTTATGTGAAATTTCCTTCACTTTAAGAAGCCCAATAAACATTACTAGTCTACTGTACAGAAGAAAATTTGTATTTCTCTTGTTTTTGTCTCTAAGCAACAAATTCTGACAAGGGATGACATATTTTGACAGCCAGAAACAAAACACTGAACTTCTCTACTGTAAACTGATACCATACCACCCACCGAGGTTACATGGGCCATTCTGTCATTTTCTTCATTCAGCAACTCTCGGTCACCAGGTAACCTGTCCTCTACTATATCAGCCTGATACACCTGTTAACAGGTGCCCTATGCTCAGTAACAAACATTAATGCATGTGTGTATCCTTTCGAAACACAAAATGTTCGTCACATCTGTCAATATCTGAGTTACTCAAATAAAGCCAAAAGAAGCTTCAAAAGAACAAAAAACGTCCGTGGTAAATGTTTGCAAAAACCTATAAAGCTTAAATCATATATAAAAACCCCATTCTATCTAATCCCAATCTCATTTATTTTACATTATAAGACCAAGAAGATTCATTTACCTTTATTTTCCCGTTTCAATAGCTCTATTTCATCATGTAATTTCCCCAGGATTTCTCCGTGCTGCTTTTGTAAGAAGTCAATATTTCTCTGAAGCGAGGCGACGCGCGCGTCCATCACTGTGAACGACTTCATACAGCGCTGCGCAGACCGACCAGCGTATGACGTCACTTTGCAACAGGAGCGAGATTTGTGTGCTTTTAAATGCTCTCGCGGTACTTGATATGCAAACTCTGGAATTAAACTGGAAAAATAACACTACTGCACTTAATGACAATTAATCTACGTAATCACCTCACGTAACTTAAAATATACTAAGCACACATCCAAAAATAGTAAAAAAGTATGCAGTAATAAATTAACTTTTACTTATGTAAATGGAAACATTGTTGAATTCATGCATATACTAGTAATAAATCAGGAATATAAAAAGGTAAAAATGTGACATCAAGATTTTTTTTAAATTGAAATTATTAAAGTTCAACATACCATCACCAAACTACAAAACATGGAGAATCTATATCCTGCACTTTACTGCATTATGGCCCTTCTGGTTAGACCTAACTGCATTTCGTTGCTTTGTACTTGTGTAATGACAATAAAGTTGAATCTAATCTAATCTAAACGCCTATGATCCAAAAACATATGACGTAACGAAGCCTGGTTTGCTAAAATCACGTGACTGCTTAATGGCTGGTGTAGTTCGAGCTTCGAAACAGTGATTCGAAACAAATGATTCACAAAGGATTCGAAGCTTCATGAATCACTATATCGAACGCCCCCATCACTGTCTGAGTTGAAAACGCTTGTTCAACATTAATTAAGATCTTCAGCAATGGATGTGTCGGGTTCTGATAGCGACTGGAGAAGCACAGCCTTCCGACAGAAAGTGGTGGCTCAAATGTAAGAATTTTCCATAAAGAGTTATTTGTTTGGGTTTTTTGTGTGCGATAGTTATGGTTGCGCGCACGGAAACAGACTTGCTAGCTAGGTAGCTGCTAACTAGCTGATGCTCAGGCTTGATGTTACCGACATACTCAGTAAAACACTGTAATATTAATAGGCTTTAGGTGAAAGTAAACAACATGATACCTAGTAAAAGCGATTATTATGTTTATTAAGTATGTGTGATAGTTGGTTAGCTATGTCGCTAGCTATGGTAAAGTTAGTGTAATTTGCTATGAGCCCAAATATAAACTGGACTAAATTAACTTTCCCTTAAAATAATAAAGATGGTAGAACAAAAGCATTGGTAGGTCATTGTAAGTTTCTTTAATAATACTTTTAAAGGATCTTAGCATATTCACGAGGGTTTGACTGAAAGTGTCAAATATATTATTACTATTATTTTATCAAGGTACTGTTATTTTATACTGTGGGATTTTTTTCCTTATGAGAGTAGATTTAAAAAAATAAATAAGTCGTTTATGTATTACAAATAATAAAAAGGTTATAACATCAAAAGGGAAAGTATTTGCAATTAATGCACAAGATATAACATAATAAGTAAAGGGCTGGAATATGTCTGTTCCAAGTGTCAGGTCGATATGTTTCCATTATACAGTTTGTGTACCTGAATAAAATATATACCAGACTAAAATATAATAACCATCTAAGGTTTTATAACTGTTAAATGTTTTTATTCATTCAAAAATCTACTCATGTTTTATATTAGCTGTTAATACAACAGCACCCCTGTAATGATGGGTGTTATATCTCAGTTTATAGATTAACTGATATTCTGTCTGTATTAAGTTAATTAAGGACTTAAATTACGTCTAAGCTTTCTCAGTCTTTCTTTGTAAAAGTATGCTTATGGGACCCGTGTTTCTGTTTTACTGTATTTTAGAGAGGAAGCCATGAGAAAAGCAGGAACTGCTCATACCAAGTCCAGTACTGACATGGAAAACCATGTATATATCAAGGCAAAGACCAGAGTAAGTACTGGTTTTGAGTCATGCTACTGATGCATGTTATATCCCAAAGTTGCTGTTTTGTTTATGTGATCATTAAAAGCACAGACTGTAATAAATAAACTAATCAGATATAAATGATTGCTTTTGAACAGGAGGAGTATTTGTCTTTGGTTGCAAGGCTGATCATTCATTTCAGAGACATTCGTAAGTTGATGCGTTTAACATAACATTTTACTCTGCTATGATTCTCTGTTGCAAACTGTATATTGAACACACTTTTTTCATTGCAGATAAAAAGGCACAAGGAGGTCCTGGTAAATCAAATCTCACTCACTGATAGTAAAAGATTCAGTAGATTAAAGTAATCCTATTCACAATCCATTGAAGTATCAAAATAAGTTTTCTGCCATGTTGTTTTATTTTTAGATCCCATGAATGCCCTGCAGAATTTGACAGGAGTGGGTGGAGGTGGACCTGGTGTCATTGGCATTGGACCACGGCCACCTGGCGCACCTATGAGTGGGATGGGACAGATGGGGCAAATGCAGATGGGTCAACACGCCATGCAGGGAGTTGCAGGCGGCCAGCAGTCTGGTAAGTTGAGTAGTTTTATTAAAAGCTCTTGAAATGGTGTTGATAGTGCCACACTGTAGCAGTTGAGCTACAGGAACATGTTGCCATAAAATGACATCTGGTGCAATAATTACCCCAGCAGGGTCTGCCGGACAGATGCAGATAATGCAGCAGCCCATTCAGTTTCAGCAGTTCCAGCCGCAGCAGCAGGCAGCCATGCAGCCGCAGCAGCAAGCAGCTATGCAGCAGAACATGCAGCAGCAGTTTCAACAGATGAAGCAGCTCCAGCAACTTCAGCAGCAGCACCATCAGAATCAACAGCTGCAGCATCCTAATCAACAGCAGCAACAACAGCAGCAGCAGCAGCAGGCTCAGAGTCAGCAACAGAACCAGGTAACAGTAACAATTATATATTTAAGATGAATAACATAAAGTCTTTCATAAAACGTCTAAGACCATATAGAGTCTAGCTGTTCATATTAACAATCATTGAGTAGTTTTTATTTGTTTGGATGGCTTTGTTTACAGTTGCACCAAAACAGAATCCAGCAGCAGCAGTTAGTACAATTGCAGCAGCAACTACAACAACAACAGCAACAGCAATTGCAGCAGCAACAGGCTCAGGCTCATGCACAGGCTCAAGCTCAGGCCCAAGCGCAGGCTCAGGCTCAAGCGCAGGCTCAAGCGCAGGCTCAAGCTCAGGCTCAAGCTCAAGCTCAGGCTCAAGCCCAAGCCCAAGCTCAAGCTCAGGCCCAGCATATGCAGCAGCAACAGCAGCTTCAAGCCCAGGTTCAGGCTCAAGTCCAAGCGCAGGCACAAGGTCAAGCCCAGGCTCAAGCTATGGCCCAAGCTCAAGGAGTGGCCGGTCAGATGCCCCCTCACTCACAGCAGCAGCAGGTTTTGGTGTCGCAGTCTTTAGCACAAATGGCCCCAGGACAGCATCAAACAATCAACTCCCTGAGCCAACAGCAGCAACAGCTAAAGATCCAGCAAGCGCTTCAGGTACAGTTCATCGTTTCTGTCTGTTAAATGAGGGCTGCAATGCGTTTAGGCCACAATTATGTTGTTTCTAATAGATCCTTCTGTTTGTGTGTGTGTTCAGGCCAGAGCTTTACAACATCAACAACAACAGCAACAGCAGCAGCAGCAGCAGGTTCAGCAGATCCAGCAGACGGCCCAGCTCACAGCGGTCCCTGGACAGGTAAGCACAGCACAAACTGCGCTGAGGATTGAAATGAGCAACTTGGCGTAAATGCATGTTACCAAAATCAACACTTGTTGATGTGAGTTTCTTGTGAATGTCAAACTACCCTTTTCTTGCCTGTTGGTGGAACGTAGTGTAATGCACAATGACCAAATAACAACAGAGGGGTTATGCGTCCAGTAAGTTTTTAATTTGTGCCACAGCGGTAGAACGAGCTTGTCCTGAACTGCTGATGTTTTCACTAGTTAATATTGTAATCACCCAGACTATTGTAACAACTACCAAGTAACACAGATAATTCTTGTGGAACAATTTCTTTAAAAAAATGTACAAATATGACAAAAACACAAACTGTATTCAAGCCTAACTTTTAAAAATGATCACTAACAGAGTTACTAAGTAAAACTAGCAAACTAAATTGAAACGGTTTAATGGATCTTTAACATAGATGTTTACATTGTAGAGTTGTATTAACAGAACCAGATTATGTCATTTATTTGACAAATCTAAGCAGTTTTGTTGGTACAAAAAGGCACAGTAATATGGAATATTCATGCAGTTTTATATTTTGAAAAGAATATCGTGCAGTAAAACTAAAACAGTAAAAAAAATCATTAATATTAGCCCAAAGAATGAACTGTATTGCTGAAATAAATCAGATTTTCTATTGCAACTTGGAGAGAGATTTTTGGTTTTATGCCTCAAGAAGATTATTTGTGTCATAAACTATGTGAGCACAAAAACAGCAATGTAATACATTATTATAAAGCAGATTATTGCTGTTTTATTTGTCAATGTATATTTGCAGATGTATATAGTATTAATAAGTATAAGTATATGGTAAAGATAAGCTCAGACTAGATGAACTGTTTCAGTTTGTCAAACAGGCCAGATTTCTCCCCCGAGGACGAGCCTCCCATCTGCGAGCATTCGTCGATAACATTTTGCTTTATGTTGCTTTCATTCACCTTGTTCCATACGTGTGGCCCTAGTTTATATTAAACCCAGAGATGGAATCATGTTAACCAGAGGGTTGTAGAGTTGTAAAATACAATAAAGTAAACGGTTTGAATACCATTACTTTCGATCTCATTTGCATTATGCGTGTTTGTGCAGCTAATAGCGTGACTGCATGCTTGCTATTTTAAACCCTTTCTGCATGCACCTGATCAAAAGAGCTCAGAAATGTGTTTTAGGTTAGTCTTTACAAAGCTATGCAGTTTAAATAGTTGACATACTTATTTCTTAAAAATACTCGCAGGGAAGTGTTTACGGTTTCATTGCAGATGGCAAACTCCACAGCTTTATTTGAACTGAAATATATCCATTGCATCTCTCCTTGCATGGTTCTTGTACATGAAAACGGAGCATGAAAATCATTGGCCGATAGCTTGCGTATCTTGACAACCAGTGTTGTTAAGTGCTCTTAGAATGACAGAAGAGATTCATTTCACTGTGGCACGTCATTTAGCCCCGTTTTGCATAATTGAATGTGAACGTGTGTGTGTTGTGCATCTGTGCCTGCAGACGATCAATTTCTGTTTGCATTGTTGCATGTGCTTCCTCTCATGTCCGCTAATGCACTGCATTTATTGTTTTGCTTGTGACATGTCTGTTGTCCCCTCTGTCCTCCTCAAAGATGATGCCCCGTCCTGGGATGCAAATTCCACCCCGGTTGTCCCGCGCCACCCCGAACTCTGCCATTCCTCAAATGCCCGTTGCCATGGGAGGACAACAAATGCCACAGGTATTTACCCCAGGGCTGAGCGCTGGGTCATCGTACCGCAACCCAGTGAGCACTAACGTCTCTGGTTTAACGCTAGAGCACTCCCACACCAAAGCCGTCCTAATTCATCCTCAGTTAAACACTCATCTGCCTCTCTTTACCACAAACCACCCCCAACCAGTTTCACAAAGAGTAACATTTATTTAGAAATTACACATGTAGCATGTCATCTGTGGCACAGGTAAGTAGACTAAATTACATTCTTCTGTTTAAATAGACCACGATTGAGCCACTGTATATAGCGCTATCTACTGGTTCTGTACAGTCCAAACAAGCTGGTCCTTACTGTGTGTATGTGTGTGTTAATGCCTTTACCAGTAGTGCTTTCCTTCTCTGATGTGTCATTTTAAACCTTTTCTTGACTTTTTTTTTTTTCATCTCTCCTGTTTTCTTTTCCTAAGGGTCAGCAAATGATGTCATCACCCTCTCCGGTTCAGGTGCAGACGCCGCAGTCGATGCCGCCTCCTCCCCAGCCTCAGCCGTCCCCCCAGCCTCCTTCCTCGCAGCCAAACTCTGTCAGGTAAAAACACCTTTGAGATACTTGATTTAATGTTTAAGCACTACAAATATGTTTGCAGTACATGAATTCATTAGTTAATTATTTTGCCACCAGCTCTGGTCCCACTCCGTCCCCTGGAGGTTTCCAACCCAGTCCGTCACCCCAGCCGTCCCAGAGTCCAGCTTCTTCTCGAACCCCACAGAGTTACCCCCTCCAGGTACCTTCACCTGGACCACTCAACACCCCAGGTACAATTATGATTCATTTTATATCTGTAGAGGTTAGAGACGTACAGTATTAACTGTATGAAGATGTATCTGTATGATCTACAGGCAATCCAAGTTCTGTAATGAGTCCAGCAGGAGCATCACAGTCTGAGGACCAGCTATATATGGACAAACTTAAGCAGCTGTCAAAATATATTGAGCCTCTGCGCAGGATGATCAACAAAATAGACAAAAATGAAGGTATTGGAGATATTTTTCTCTTGTGGTGTTGATTTACATGCTTTCAATTGGCTGCAAAACTTATGCTTGTTTTTTGGTGGCTTTTACAGATAGGAAGAAGGATCTGAGCAAAATGAAAAGTTTGCTTAATATTCTGACTGACCCCAACACACGGTAAGAAAACATGACTACAAGTCGCTGTCCTGTGCTTTGCAGTCGTTTAATTTTGCATGACCGTTGTTGTCCACTAGATGTCCTCTTAAGACCTTGGAGAAGTGTGAAATCGCTTTGGAGAAACTGAAGAATGACATGGCTGTGGTGAGTTACGCATGCAGCGTTCGTGTTGATGCAGTAACACTTCAGTTTTACTTTTGAAATGTTTGTGTTTTTTCAGCCGACTCCTCCCCCAGTAACCTGTACCAAAAAGCAGTATCTTTGCCAGCCGCTGCTGGATGCCGTCATGGCCAACATCCGTTCCCCCGTTTTAAACCATTCACTTTACCGCACATTTGCTCCTGCTATGACGGCGATTCATGGACCCCCAATCACGTACGTTTTTCCCTCTTTCAACCTAGTAAATGTGAAAAAAAATCTTCCTTACTGTAAAGTAGTCATAATCGATCAATCTGTTACATATTCACAATGTGATTGCAGGGCCCCTTTAATTCCGTCCCGTAAACGGAAGCTTGAAGATGACGACCGGCAGACGATCCCTAACATACTTCAAGGGGAGGTGGCTCGACTCAATTCCATATTTCTTGTTAATCTGGATCCGTCCTACTGTAGTAACAATGGAACTGTGCATCTTATTTGCAAACTAGGTGGGTCTACAACCTGTAGACATACAATGGTCTGAGAGTATGTTGTAAATGTATAGTATAAATTAAACAAGGATATAAGACTGTAGTGTAACGTGTACATTAACTTTGGTGTTGTCTCTATGTAGATGATAAAAATCTTCCCAGTGTTCCCCCTCTTCAGTTGAGCATTCCAGCAGATTATCCCGATCAGAGCCCACACTGGGAAGATGATGGTCAGCAGTATGGTGAGTCTTAAACCGTTTAAAAATACAAACCCATCTTAACACACAGTTTCACTCAACCTCTTCTTCCTTCTGTTCTCAGAAGCCAACATCTTCCTGCAGACTGTACATAAGAACATGACCTCCAGACTCCTTCAGCTTCCTGATAAACACTCAGTGACGGCGCTGCTCAACACTTGGGCCCAAAGCGTGAGACAGGCTTGCCTTTCAGCTGCTTAGAGATTTCCACCAGCAAACCCGTATCATCTTTGCACCTCCATAATGGCAATATATGAGTGATTTCTTTCGTTGCTTTACTTTGTCTCTTTTTATGTACATCAACACCTTGTCTAATACACTAAAGCCTTAACAGTTTGTGCATTGCTTAAATAAAATTCATCCTGTACAAGTCTTCTGTTTCTTTGCTGTATGACTGTCATTGGTTTACATCAGGTCAAGGTGCTTTTCAAGATATAAATTAGAGAAGATTAGACAATGAATGTAAATTTGGAGAACGCTGAAGTCATTCTGTATATAACAGGAGGGGGTAATGCAGTTCGGTAACCTGTTTTGGTGACCTTGAAAACAGTATTTATGTATTTATATCGTTTTTCTAATGAAAATGTTTTATTTGCTGCATCTGTCTCTCTGGTTTATTGACAGCACTTATGTACCACCTTCTCCTCTTGGATGTGTTGCTATAGTAACAACATGACAACACTTAGTTCAGTAAATAAAACCAAACACACTGGAGACGTTCAATATGTCCGTTTAATGAAATACAGTCAGTTAAGTGCAAACTTTATACTGAATTACACTGAAAAAATAACACTCTTTGTAAATCTGGATTCAACCACCTGGAGTATAAAATATACTTCATACATATTAACAGTCCCTGCTTGACTTTTGTCATTAAAAAGTACCAGCACACTTGCAATGTAAATACTGTATAAAAACAGTAAACACGTTTGACAAAAGACTTCAAAAACATGTGTACAATAAAAACAAATAAAAAGGCAGCAAAACACTTGATTCCCCAACTACTGAGTCTTTAGTTTCTTGTTGAAGAAATTTACCAGGATCTCATAGAGAAAGCTGACAACCAGAATGAGTCCAGTGCTGGAGAGAAGCCCAAATGAGAGGAGCCCCAACATCACGTATAGCAGGAGAAACATGAGAAGGGTGCGATAGCTGGCCAGGACCCGCAGGCTGAGACGGGCTCGCTGTGGACGCTCCCTCATCTGCCGGGCCATCGGGCTCTTTCGCCGCTGCTCTGCCATTACTGAAGAACTCATCAAGTAGTGTCTTCCCACACTGCCCAGGACGTCCTGCCGTGAACATAGTGTCTCCATGTGCTCTCCTAACTGTATAAAACACAATTCAAATGAATAAATAAAGTTCAGGTATAACTGCATCAACAAATGACACTTGATGGCATTGTAGGTTATACGCTTACCCTTGCATTGATAAAGGAAGAGATCCGGAACAGCAGTCGAACCAAAAAAGCATTTTCATAACTCCTTATAGGCTGAAGCTCTGGATCTCCTTGATATTCAATTTCAAATCGGCGAAGGCCATTGATGATCTGCAAACAATTTCAGTGCAGTTTGATTTATCATCATCATCATGATTTGGAAAATGATTATGCTAAGGATTTACCTGCAATCTGCCCAGGTCTGTCAGCACAAGGCCATTCTCACTCGGGATGCAGTCAGGAAGTTGTTTAGATCCTCCATCATTATCTGCTGATGCTACATTGACAATCAGCTGAGACAGCTGCCCTGCATTCAACTATAAAACAAAAATGAAGACATTAACTTTTAATTTGGCATATTTTACAGTCTTATTGATTGTTTGCATTTACTAGACAGTTTTATACAACATGAATTGGAGTGCCTTACCCTGAATATCTGACGGAGGTAATCCAGGGCTTTGTCCAGAAACTCATGAGTCTTTTTCACGCCCTCTCCCATATCATCCATCTCTCCTCCGGTAAAGGTATTATTAAGATCTGAAGAGCCAACGCCAAACCACGAGAGAAAAGAGTTGTTTGCAGCCATCTCTGTAGAGTGATCTGATATACGTTTAGCTGTCTGTCGAGCTTGAGCGATAATCTGGATCAGCTTTAACACCTAGAACAGATTTTAAAAACACAGGCATTTCTTGACAAATTAAGCTATCATCAAATCATATCCAACGTAAGATATCATCTCAGCTTACGGTTTTACGCAAATCAGGACCAAACATCAGCTTGTACTGGCAGTCTTGCCCCTCCAGGCTGTACACGTGACTTTTGACCTTGAAGACGCTGTCAGTGCCCATCGGCTGGCGGGAAGAGAGGAAACTGCCTCCATGTGAAGGTGTTAGAAAGACACGGTTCTGCCGCTGCAGGATGGCATGTTCTGGCTCTAAGAACAGCTGCTCTCCTGAAGGCATAAAACCCATTCAGTAATGATTTGCTTTTAATGAAGACACAACGGTGCTTGGCAAGATTTTTAACAATCACTCTTAAAGAGACCATTTGAAAGAGAGAGTATTTTATTTTACATTATCAAAGGGTATTACCATAATGAAAGAATTCATTCTTCTTGTACTTAAGACATTTTATTTCGTACCTTTCTGTATCATCTCTGCTAGGTTTGGCTGAGCAAAGACTTTGGCGACCCTGAAGACCATCAATGCGTTTTTGGCGTTGACCAAGTCTGTGCGCATGGCTCGATTCAAAAAACTTTGGAAGAGTTTTGTATACATGAGAAGATTCTCCTGGACAAACGAAGCCCTGAGAATGACAAAAATTCTGTTGGCAGATGTTGATTTGAAGATCACAAGAATTCAACTACACACTACACAAATACCATTTATCAGGAACGGTTCTGTTCTGGCCATTCGCTTGCGTGCTGCTTTTTTCTCCTGTATATCTCCAGGGTTGGATGTAACTGAGCCATGTCTCTAAAACCTAAAAAGAAAATCAAGATGAGGTTAGATTAATCATCATCAAACCTTTCACAATGATTTAAAGGTTATTATTTTCACTGCTCCAAAAACATCATGTACTGTTCACGTCCAACTTTTAGATCCAAAGTCATTGTAGACTGATGTTCTCCAATAACACTCGAGGACATTTACCGCTCTGAATGACGCGTCTAAAGGCCAGTGACCGAAGCAATGTTGTAGGAAGACGTACAGCTTCTGCTGGACAAACCTCTGTACCACCACACTGTAGGAGAAAGAGCGGATGCATATTGACAGAGCAGTAAAAGAGAAGACAGTTTAATCAAGCCTCCAGTGCCCGATCGGGTGAAACGCTGCCCTTTACGACTTGCCATCTTAGATTTACAGCTGTGTTTTAGTAATACAGCATAATCTGCTGGATAAGTTGATGGATGTGTTGTAAAACCCACCGTTTGAGCTCCTCTAGGGGGCTGCTGTGGGAGTGAGCCGAGGGACAGGACGGTGTTGACTCATGCTTCAGGCTGTTGGAGAACGTGTGTAGATGTTTGACCAGGAGTCGCACAACAAGGACGTGCTCATCTGAGGGCGTGAACGGCTCCTGAGACATCACAAACACAGAGTCAGATGCTGCTATGGATTATTACTGTCTGTGTGACCCCGTTTACAAATGGTATTAACATATATTAACATAACGCTGTCATTGTTACAAGCCATCTGAAATCAGATGAGTACTTAATACACGTGTATATTAGACCCAGAACTTAAAACACTTAAATTAAATACAAAATCATGTCATTGCATTTAAAGAGAAAGACTCACTACTCACCCGTCAATCAACATGCAATGACACAGATCATGCACATCTACATTTAATATAGTAGCTGAATAAAATACACATAAAATAAATGAACATTTTTTCACATGTACAGTATGATTTTAAATTAAAAGGATGTTTGGCAGTGACGATGTTGATGTTGTAGTGATGTATTTAGGTCAGAAAAGATGTATTTGAAACGCATGTCTTGTCAAATCCCTAGACAAATGACCACAGCAATACCCATGACAAATGTTAATACCAGATGTAAATAGAGCCTTAGATATGACATACAACTCCTTACACAGCAGCCATAATGTCAATTTAAAACACATTTGATCTTTTCCAAAACAAGACTAAAGACATCTGGGCAATTTGGTCTGGATATCCTGTGTAGTGTAGTAGTGTGTGCACAAGAACAATCTTACACAAAAGTACATAGACATGCTTTTATAAACAAAACAAACACTTCTCTCATGTACAGTACCAGCTCTAAATACTGCAATATCACCTGCTAATTTATATGACATTATTAGTCAAAATAATACAAAAATGAATAAAATCACACATTATAATCAGACCAAATCTCCAAAGCTTGGAACAACCTAATGGCTAACCTAATAGATCAGCAAGCCCTAAACTAATGTCAGGTTACCTCCAGGAAGCCCGTGGAACTGAATGAAAAGGTAAAAGTACTTGGTATGTGTGGAGGGTCCCAGAGCCTGGTGGGGCGAGGGGTTGGCACAGCATGCTGGACATACTGAGACGGTACTGCAGCAACGCCAGCTGAAGGACCCATCACAAACGGGTGGAGGGGAGAGGAGGAGAAAAGAAACACAGTGGGGGGTTGGAAAAGAAGAAAAAGAGGACAGGAGCAGGGCAGTGAACATGAGAAGAGAAAGGAAAAAAAGAGTGCAATTCGAGAAAAACAGTTGGACAATCGAGACAGAAATGGGAGTGTACAAGAGGAAAGAAAAAGAACAAATCCATATTGACCACAGAGACACAAATGCAATGAACATGATGATGATGCAGTTATCCTTTTCATACAGTAGGTGTTTGTGTAGCGATTAAAGCTTCTGGCTGTATATGTTATATAATGTAAAACCTAAATCCACCTCGTTGTGACATTAAAACAGTCACAACTACATTAATTATTATATCTAGTCACTGTTAAATGGTTTAAAATAACAGAAGAGTGTTTAACTGCTTTAGATCACTAACACCTACTTTCTGCAACTATCATTTGTCCAGAAGGCAAAACTAGTTTGGAAATGATGCTGCTAACTTGCAAAAGTATTTTCACTTTATATTGTTTGCCCCAGGAACTCCAGTCAAGGGAACAGAGAAACATCATTTGTAATGTGGGTCTTGATTTTAAATAGAAATGTCTTTTAACAAAGTAGGTTAAATTGCCTTCGGCTCTGAAGTCTAATCTCAACATCTTTTTTCCAAATTACACCAAAACTATATCTTATGAAAGAAAAGGAGACACTGCATCTTTTTCAAATCACATTTTTACCATGAAACACTAAAAGGAGTCACCAATTTACTCTTGATTTTTATATCACGCATTGATCATTCTTACGGCACTTTATATAAATGGAATTTCATTCATCACAAGTAAGAATGTAATTGAGTAAACTGGTGACTTCTCATCTCCAGCACATAACAAGATACATGAATGGCCACACTTCAGATGCTCTGGGCTGACTGGAGGAAGACTTGCACTGATATACTGACTGTAAATAAGACGCAGACAGAGAAATAGACTCAGAGACACCGCAAGCTTACAAACACATGAAAGAGCCGACAGGCTGCGTCATGCAGACTCACACATGAAGAGAGCTCAAGCGCTGCTACATCAACCACATGCCAAACCCTTTTTTTGTATTCGCCTGCTTCACACCACACAGCAGACATTGCTGAGCAAACGTTAGTTTGAAGGATTATTTTTAGTTTGATTTTGCATTCATAACTGGAAACAGAGTTCAAGGGAAATGCACATTTTGCAAGAAGCCACAGACCAACTTCCCAAGATTTAAAGAATTAAATATAATCAACAATATGGTTAAAAATCAATATCACTGTATCAGGAAGACAATAAGCACTCGCAACCAGCATTTGAAGACTTTTACAAGTGTCACACTAGGACCAAAACAAACCCTAATACATTATCTTCAGTAAATTATTTTTGGAAGAGAAAACCAAAGCAACCAGCAGTATGTAGCCTTGCAATAACCAAAATAAACTGCAACTACACATTACGATCATCTATCTGTCTAGGAGCACTAACATCATGTAGTAAACCAGTTTAAATTTTAAGAGTTTAATGCTTGACAATGAAACTAAACATTTATTTACAGCAATCATATTTTAGAGAGAGAGAGAGAGAGAGAGAGAGAGAGAGAGAGAGAGAGAGAGAGAGAGAGAGAGAGAGAGAGAGAGAGAGAGAGAGACAGAGAGAGAGAGAGAGAGAGAGAGAGAGAGAGAGAGAGAGAGAGAGAGAGAGAGAGAGAGAGAGAGAGAGAGAGAGAGAGAGAGAGAGAGAGAGAGAGAGAGAGAGAGAGAGAGAGAGAGAGAGAGAGAGAGAGAGAGAGAGAGAGAGAGAGAGAGAGAGAGGAGAGAGAGAGAGAGAGAGAGAGAGAGAGAGAGAGAGAGAGAGAGAGAGAGAGAGAGAGAGAGAGAGAGAGAGAGAGAGAGAGAGAGAGAGAGAGAGAGAGAGAGAGAGAGAGAGAGAGAGAGAGAGAGAGAGAAGCAGCCTCTACACAGCCCAGGGTTGGAGGGTGATGATGCTCAGTCAGCCGTGCAGCGCAGGAAGAGCGTGTGAGGTGTTAAAGATCTGCAACAGGTTCTTACCTTTACCTGAGGAGACTGTAGCTTCTGGTACATCTCCAGAGAATAGTGATGGAGCCACATTTCCACAAACACCTTCACAGACACACACACAATCACAGAGTTAATGGTCTCAAATGAAGTTTGGTGAGCTATCA
This sequence comes from Beaufortia kweichowensis, assembly GCA_019155185.1. Classification (NCBI taxonomy): domain Eukaryota; kingdom Metazoa; phylum Chordata; class Actinopteri; order Cypriniformes; family Gastromyzontidae; genus Beaufortia; species Beaufortia kweichowensis. The sequence goes on along the minus strand of CM032812.1, from coordinate 13,943,811 downwards.
CATTAAGATGACTTATTACCTGCAGAAGCGTCTCTGATCTCCAGATCTCTTGAGCAGTGGGGTCAGCATTGACTGAGGGCTGATGGGTAATATGGCGCTTCAAAAGACTAGTACTGTGACCACCACATCCAATGTAAGGCACATTGGGAGACCTGGGAATGAAGTGCACGATAGCTCATAACCATGATTGTATTAAATGGGTTTATTTAGCATTACATCAGCTACCACAGAAAAAAAATCCTTTTTAAATCAAACTATGATACCTTGGAGCAGGAGAGGCCACAGAGCCCCTGGTGTCTGAGAAAGGGGATGGAGGCACATTGCCTTCTGTAGGCAGGAAGTATTTCAGGTAGGTGTCAACAAGCACAAAGTATGCGCTCTCCGAGCAACTCCCATGCTGCCCTGGGGGGTAGTTCTGAAAGGATGATTAAACATTTCAACAATACAATTTTGCAATGCTTAAATAACAACCAGGGTTCGGAAATCAAATAACAACCGTATTATTTGTTCTTGAAAACAAATCCCCCTATGACATGCTTTTACCTTTGGTGCGATGAGACTGGAAGCGAAGCTGAACATATAATATTCAAAAGGATCTGAAAAAGATTAAGAACAGATAATTACATGAGAAAAAGATGTATAAAGTGATGAAATAGGCTTGTAACAGTTATAATATGTTATATAATACTTGAGAAAGTGACTAATTTTGAGAGAGAAGAGACATACTTAGTAATAGAAGGCCTGACATGGGAAACTGGATCTTATTATGAAACAGTGGGCAATCCGGCAGAACTCCTGTCTGAATGGATGATTTTACAGGACCCTGTGTAGGACAGTAAACAATTCATGTCAGACGTGGATAATAACTTTTTAACTAGGATAAGTTTTAGATTCATTTTTCAAATTTTAAGTAGGTCAGGTTTAATGGCTAGCAACAACAATAACAAACTGGCTACTGCATCTAATACATGCTTGATATAGAAAATATTATTTAGTCAATGCGAAAACCCATGGATGGTGATCATTTAAAAGATGAAGCTCAACATCAGTTTAAAACTGATCAACGTGAATATTACGTTTGCCAAAATAAATGACAGTATATTGTGTTTAAATATGACAGTGTAATGACTTACTGGCAGAAAGTTAACTGGGAACTCATACTTGTACTCCTCAGCTTGTAGTTTGTACACTAATTTCATCATGTAACCACTGTTGAAAAATGCAAGTTTGTCACAACAGAGCAAATACATGCGTGTGCTTCCGCCATCGTTTACTCATGTTTGATAACTCATTAGCATGGTTATTTGGTCAGATTCACTAATATCTATATTAAGTGAATGGTCACAAAAAGAACACACACACACACAAACCTTGGGCTTAGTAGGTCTATGACAATGTTGTATTCATTTGAGCGGGCCTGCAAAAACCGCAGATTCCAGCCAGAAAGGATTCCATCCAGACTACCGAACACACTTTCCACCAGCCAGGGAAAGATCGCATGCAGCTCCTTATCAAACATCAATTTCACGTTTTCATACCATTCATTTGAACATATTGATTTTCATATTGATATTTGATTTTCATAACACATCAGGCTCAAACAAACTAATCTAAACATCAAACCAAAAAGGTCACCAGCAGCACAGATCTCTTTACCGACCAATGCAGCGGTCTCAGTGGACTGCCCCTCACATTGAACTAACATCATCCAACCTAAAAACTGTCATGATTTACAATCTGCTATTGATCTATTACGCTTCAAAACAGTATATCTCATGAAGCACCATGCATGGATGAAAGTTTAACATTCCTACATGTATAAAATCAGAATACTGTACCTTAGCTGGGTAATCATCGATAATCTTTACAAGCTCATGACATCTTTGATGAAGAGGTTTATTGCACCAGTCTGCCTTTAAATTGGCCTGCAGACATCAAAACATTACACATGAGAAACTAACTGTATCATAACTACCTAAACCACTTCATTCTAGTTCTTACCAGGAGATAACTGGGCTGTTGTAGAGCAGGTGCAGCCATGGAAACTCCTCTGCTCTCCAGATGCCGATCTGAACAATCCAAAGATGAAAACAAAAGTAAGACAAACGGACTGTTAAAATTACATTGAACAGTTAAAGCATACGCCACACAACACCACTAGTACAGTTCTGCTAGAAATGTCAATAAAACCCATAACATTTAATTTTTGTCTGTACTAAACACTGTATAGTTTCTCTAAAACTGCACTTTATACGCATGTTAGCCGGTTAGCTAACCGTGTAGCCTGCACGTTACAGTGAATGTGCTGAAACTTAAGGTTAATAAGCGCAACGTTTACATAAGGGAGATATTGTAAAATGCAAAACTAGTTTAAGAACATAATACCTCACAGGGAAGAGAAAGAAATACAATTTCTCATTAATTTCAATAGACCGCGCTTACATCCGACAGTCTCACACTGTAAGATAACTTCCGCCGAGCGACGAAACAGCGCCGCCTATTGGCTGAGAGCAGGGGATGACGTCATGAATAGATTGGTATATGACAGCCTGGGTTTTCACTTTTGTATTCCATAAAATATTAAAAATAAAATAATAAATAATAATGTTGTTTTTATTGTACCATATTTGGGATATAAATGTTTTTCTCGTTTATTTTTGTATTTTTTTAAAGGCATTATTTAAAAAATACTGATAAATGTTGGATGTGTGCATTGAATTTCCTCAATCAAAATCTCTCCTCTTCAGATCTTCTATCTACTCCCCTTTGATTAAAGACTTATTTTAACACCAAAATAATTTGTTCTGTGCAAAGCCTTTTTTGTAAGACTAAAGGGTTATATATTACTATTCTAAAAGACAACACGCCCAAGGTGGATCTGGATGCGAATTAATATCTAATCCATGTGATGATATGAAATTCAGAAAGTAATAAAGGTACATTTGTCAACATAGATTAAATTCAAAAAGTGCCTGAGGAAGTGGAGCACCAATAGCACAAACAAAACAGTGTCCTAATGCAATAAGAATGTGTCACATCCAACAGCCTTAAGGTACACCTCAGCCTAATGTCTTTATTTATTTAGTTTACATGTGAATTTTAGTACTTAGCAGAGTCTATATAACAACAGTATAAGTAACAATAATATAAAAAAAACAATACAATCTGTCATTTTTTAATCTGCATATATTTTGTAATAAGACTCGACACTGCAGCAAAGCCCAGAAATAACACAGCCATAGACTTCCTCTTCTATCGCTAATATAGGTTTGTATAATTGCTTTTATACAAAGCTCTTCTTACATTTGAAATAAATGAAGTCTGAATTGAACCAAAGGGGATGGAAAAAATCAGAGGAATTAGCAGCATTTCACTTGGTTTTCATTTTTTTATTACTTGAGCTGACAAGAAAGTTTTACAAATGTTGTGCATTAATATAGTATGAGAGACATGTACTATAGAGGCCATTCCTGTTCTCTATTCTGTCGTAGTATGTCTGTGAAGTTCTCATCATAATCAATCATCTTATCCAACATTACAGAGGAAATGTCAAATTCAATGTGGAAATAAACTGTCTGAATTCCCTTCTCCATGTTTATTTGAGAAGTTTCAGAAACACCCTCAATGCAATGATGGATGGAGATGGTTTTCTGTTCCCTTAAGGTTCCATTAGCAAGACACAACTTGGTTTCTTCATTGTCCCAGAATTGACATCCTGCGGACACCATTGAGAATCATTGCTGTATGCTTTCACCTTGCACTATTATTTGTGTGTTTGTTCAGAGCTGTTCTGAAGAAAATCTTAGCCAACAAGAAAGATGACACTTCTGCTTTGGATGCCAATAAAAATACTGCGTTTAACTTTTCTTTCACTGACTCTTTACATTTTTTTACCCTTTTCCTCACTCTAAATTGTGGAAGAGACAAAGGAAGGCAACTACTGCAGTTTCATCGCCATTGGCCCTAAGGTAAATTGGCCCTTTATCAGAGGCAGGCCTCATCTATCAGTGCAAAGACGGGTATTGAAATTGCTCTGCCGGCCACAAATCAGGCCAATGGATCGGGCCTCTTATCTGGAACAAGGCCGTCATCACTCTCCAGTGAGAAAGAGAGGAAGAACCTGGCACGAAGACTTTTTGGTTACTGGTCTGATGGATATGACCTCCTCCTTGACCCTTAGATGACCAGATCACCTAGTGTGAAGTCACATCACAAGCTGGTAATCAGGGTCATTCTCTATCACTTTCAACTTTGTCTTCCAGGGGTCAATTCAAATAGCTAAAGAAAACCATTTAGAACGAAGAGAAGGAAGAAGTCTGATATAATCAATGCGGGAAACTGATGGCTACTGTATAAATCTAGCTAGTTCTCAACATAATTGTCAGGTTGTGATTTATGATTTCTTTTGTGATATAATGGAGATCATCTACAGAGAGCATACATTTAAAACAGCTGGGAAATTATTTTCAGCATAAAAATTGATTTTTAATAAAGTGAAGGATTGATCGGATGCTATTGTTCATCACGTATTACCAGAAAAAAACAAGACTATCTAGCCCATATAAGAATCATAAATAATTTGCTAAAAGTGCAGAAATGTGTTTTATTACCTAAAATGTAAAGTCATTAGTATAATGTTTTGATGCTTTTTCAATCCAGTTATCAATAAATAAGCCACTTGTACATTGATTACCCTAAAAACACTATAGCTCTGTGACTCTCTGTTTGTTTAACCATTTTTCATTCTATCGGCATGTGTCTTCAACACGCAGGTATGAGAGTTGTTTGTTTGTTGCAACATGGGCTTAACCAATAAACTGATTTTAAAACAGAACTCCTTTTGTTTGATCAATAGCAGACAATGAAAATCACTACAGTAACAGCAAACAGTCATTATTTGGGCAACTTTAGTGAAAAAGAAATCACACACTTCAGCAACATTTAGTTCAGTCTACACAGGATGAGCATTTAGTTGCTAAAGGTAAAGTAGTTCCTTGACGCTTAGGAGCAAAGATCAAGAAATAAACAACTGGTTTAATCAAAAAGCACAGGTAATGCAAACCTAACAAGTACATTTTAATGAAAGAAAATGCTGTTATGATTCTACAACAAACCACCAAACTGTTACAGAAGCAACCATTATTTTTATTGTAAGGTATGGTCTTGATATGAGCTCAAACCTCTTTCTTTCAGAATTTGTCCTTAATTCAAATAACAGCAAATTAATAGCTCACACACGGACCAAAAAGACCTCCAAAATGACTAAATAAATATGTAAAGACAATTCTTTGAAGTGAAGAAGAAATCCTGTTCAATCTGAATGCAACTAAAATAAAATGTATGAGCCAGAATTAGTCTGGTTATGGATGCACACAGAGAGTTAACAGGGGACTGAGAGCATAGACCAATATATATATATATTTATTATCTTATCGGAGCTAACAGCATGTGCTTCAAATAATCTAGAGAGAGTCTGAAAAATGGCCCCAAGTTCTCTCTTTAAAAAAGATATTTTAAAGAATTTCAAAAAGGACAAACAAAGTTCAATAATTCTGATAGTAGTGCAAAGTACAGTACATTTGGGAAATTAGAAGCTGATCTGCTAATAAATAATTGTACATGACGGTATAGTACATTGTTCATTAATGATGTCTTTGTATCTATAAATAGTTATTTCCAGCTCCTTAGTACAATGCGTTTTGAAAATATCAATAATTCATAATACGCCTGGTTTGATGAAAAAGCAGTCAACCATATTTATCTGTCCGATCATGCTTCACAGCAATAATTGCATCAAAATATGATGACACAACAATCTATGACAGTGCATCAATGTAGTTTTACTACATTTGGCTGAGTTGTCAGAACTGTGGCTACACAATATTCATACAGTTATTAGATGTTGTTTTGTTTTACTAACAAAATGAATCAGATCAAGCAAACATTTTGAAGTAAACAAATCAATACATAGAGTCTTAGATATATAAATGAATACTGTAGATCACTTGACTTTATGATAGACATTAATTCTTTGTTCATCTCTTTTCGTTATTTATAGGGGTGGAAGATTAGTAATACTGGACCTCTACTGGGACAGAGATCTGGGACAGAGAAGGCAGTCCATCTTCTTTCCTAATGATTACTTTAGCTGAGTGCTGGAATGGGGTCGGACATCACAGTGTGTTTGATTTGTGTCTTTGGCCTTTGGCTGGGAGGACAGGACTGTACGTTTGATGAAAAACAACTTCAGCCGAACGTCCCGATATGATGTTAAACCAAGAGCGGAGGAATGATGATTTAACATCAACAAATTAAAGTTTAGGTACTGTCATAACAGTGAAATAGATGAGATCGTCACATGGGATCATCATCTTATTATACAAATCAAATGCCTTAACTTTTTCATCTACATTTTGTTTAAAACTTGACTTTTTCCCACCATAGAGCACAAATGAGTCATCATGCAATTTCATTGTATGAATAAAATACCAGCAACAACATTCTTTAAAATTCTCTTTAGATCAGACATGACGTTGACGGGTAGACGGGTATTATAAGCTAAACAATCACCTCATTTTCTTATTAGATATGACCCCAAACGTTTCTTGTCACCACTAAACGCTGGACCCACTGAAACCGACTGAGGAAATAAACTTTTGGAGTTTTAGAAGGTCATCTCATCACCTCTGGATCTCTAGACAGGCAAACAAAGCATGGCCAGGCCTAAGGGACATTATGAGTAAACAGCCTCTGTAATGGGCTCTTAATCGGAGAAGGCAATCTGCAGAGGGGGCTGGGGCAGAACGACAGCGAGCTGGAGGTGACTATGTGCCTGTTATTATTAGTGCTATCAGTTGATCAGAAAGTGAATGTGATGGATTTCATGGCTTCAACTCCCTCTCATTGCCAGAGCTGGAAACAGGCAAAGAGAAGTGAAAGTATGAAGATGGCACACACAGAAAGACCACAGAAACAAGAAAAATGGATTGCCGGGGGGCTTTAAACTCATTCTTTTAACTTTCATTCATTTTCTCTTCTGTTTCAAACAGCACATGCAAACAAATACACAAATAAATACATGTTTATATTATTCTTCTCCTTATAGTATATAAATAAGTATATATTATAGTATATTTAAGTATACACTAACCAAACAATTAAAAGATCAACTCAAAGTACTCAAGCAATCAAAACTTTCTTTGAAGAATTATGAGTAAACTATGACACAATTTTGGGGTGAACTGTTCCTTTAAGACTTCCTTTAAGGTCGCTGTGTCTTTAAGAGAAGACTCAATTATAAAAGAGACAGACAGAAATATGGCATGATGAGATGGGCCAATATCATTCATGGAGAGCTGTCTCATTCACTCCGGCCTATAAATGTCAAAACAAATTCCTGTCAGATGATCACGCATGTAAAAAACATGTCAGAGAAAGCCAAATACAAGATTTGCTCAAGACCAAATACATTGCATATACGCATTTGTAAGTCACCTGGATAAAAGCATCTGCTAAATGGTAAAATTTGAATGTTAAATCAGATGAATAAAAAATCATGTGAAATAAGAAACTATGTTAGCATATGAAATAGAATTACTAGTAGTGGAATTAGTGGAATTACTTTTATTCAGATCCAAAAAGCTTTCAACTCTGAATGTTTTAATGATGGTTATATTCATTTGTGGAATCAAAGGATTTCTTTTATCACATTTACATCTTAACTCACCTTTAATCTTTCCTTTAAAGTGTGTGAGATGAAGAGGCCGTATAAAGACAGTGTCCGTCCATTTAACATTTATGAGCTGAAACTGCTCCTGGATTAATTCATATTAACTGTAGATCTGTATCTGGACCTAAAAGGATTTATTACAGGACGATTTGGTGAAATAGAAAGTTTCTATCCCATGTGTCATTACAGACTATACTGGAATCCTTTGAACATTTGCATTATTTGTGCTTTCCATAAATTTAATAAAACATGAACACAATTTTCCTAAAATTGATCAGAACTTGCGCTGCGATTCATGACGCCTGAGGCGAAGCAGTTTCCATCTGTGGCTATATCCATACACTAATAATCCTTCTGTTCTCTAGCAATATTGCTTGGTGATTAGAAAAAGGGTTTTAATGGGAGTTCCCCTGTAAAAAAAAAAAACTAGCTCCATTGACGCTAATGCAGACAGAGACTTCAAAGTAGAATTAAAACACTTGAAAAGAGCGAGCCAATGTAAAAATGAAGCAATAAAAGACTGAGTTTATTTGCATGCAATCTCCATTATAAAGAATGCATTATTTTCCCCTAGGCCTCAGTGTTGTTATTTAGTGCAGGGATGTTCCCTGTGTTGAATTAGAACCTTAATTACACACAATGTAATGAAGCCAATTAATCATCAGATACACTAAATCATGCACAGAGTGGACATCTGTGAACACTTGAACAACAGGAGTGATTATCTCACAGTTTCTAAAAGTGATAAGGCCATTATTGGTGCATGTAAACATGATGGCAGATGTAATCAAATTTATGCTGTGGTGAGAGAACATTTATGCATCTTATAAGCAGACAAATATACAAAAACAAAATGTATCTTAACTGTTAATTATCACCTATTCGTTTCTTTAATGTTTTTATCTGAAAAACAGTAACATCACCATGTTATCCAATTCAACAGAATGGCACACCAGGGAGATGTCAGCAATCTATTAAACTGGGCTAAATTGTTTTGAAAGCCAGCAAGAAGTTGCATTTTGTAATCAGGTGAACTGCATTGAAGCAATAACTCTCAATAAAAGCTGCTGAGAAAATAAGAGGAAAAAAAAACAGATCTTTGTTTCGTAAAGACTTGAAGGATGGTATTTTCTCTGTGAATTTGATTAGCCAGGCATGAGTTTATTACCCTCTGTAAAACATTCAGTCGCCTAATGTGCAATAGACTTTCTGCTATATGCTCTCCAGCAGTTTTCTCTACTCATTACAAACATGCAAACATTGCAATTCACCAGTGGTTGGGTTCCCTGCAGTTCCCTCAGCTCACAGGGGTTAAGCACTTTCATATTTCACCCTGACAGTGGCCAGGGCCAATGGGTAAACACTTCATTTACACCGGGCTTCCTATTTAGGATACATAGTTTTAATGAAGTTTACCGAGGGTGTTGTATTGTAGTTCTCAAGGATACATTAATATTTGGAGTAAAACAAACAATAAAGTAACAAAGAGAGAAGACATTACAGTGATATTATGCCCGTACTGTCGAAAATGAATCAGAAGTGTAACAATAATAATATTTATTATTTGGCTGTATAAAGTGCATTAGGCTCATCTTGTGTGTTTCAATTAACTCCTCAGTTCACTAGTTAGGGCACTGATAAGGGTCTAAGGGTCTAAATTGTATAATCCTTCCAGTGCACTGAAACGTTTACTCCCTAAAAAACATTCAAAATTAATAGCTGAAATGTTGTACTGACATTTACATTTACAGTTACATGATATGTGACAAAATATAATTTTGTCAGAAACATTTAAGTGCAGCTTGTCAAATAAATACCAGTGGCCGAATGCCTAATTGTAAGCAATTTACTTCCTGATGCTGTGGAGACAAGTGAGTTTTAAACCTTTCCCAATAGCAAAACTACAAATAAAAAACCTCAGATTATACACCATTCTTTTAGTTTTTTCAATTCTTAACGGACATCAACAATACACATTCCAGATATGTGTTGTCTACCCTTACGTATCACTGATTAGGTTAGAAAGAGAGATTGTAGATGTGGGCCTGGGGAACACAGGGCACAAAGCAATCTATTTGTGTCCGTCTCAGTTACTTTTGAGTCTGTGTATTTCGTGGAGAAAATCTTTTGCGGTTTGTAGTGCCGGTAGTTCATATAGGTGAGTGGTAATCTGCTTCTTTACCTTTTAACACAACAATAAAAAATGTCTGGAGCTTATTGTGCAGGTGAAGAGACAGAGAGGCCGAATCCATTCTGTCAGTCAAGACCAATAGAAGATTTCCATTTTAGTGTGCAATGGGTTTATTAAAACAATAAACATATGTGGTGTGCTTAAGAATTAGTTCATCCAGTATGTTAGAAACCACAGAGACGTAGCAGCTGCTTTAAAGGTGAAAAATAAAACCCACATATAACGGCAAATAAGATCAAAACAACTGACATGATTTTCTGTATCTTGAGAAGATTGTTCTTACATCCATTTCTATGCCCTAATGTCAACGTTTTACAAACATTGGAACAGACACTGGATGCTCGTGTTGTTGACATGCAACGCAGCCTAATAAACAGAACATAAACTCCCTTGAACTGTTAATTATTATGGTACGTGTCTTGTAATTCGGGTCTTAAATGATTCCCAGAGGCATCACTTTAATTGGCTTGTATAACTTCTAAGACAAAATGAGGGTCTTTAGGCAGTCATGTGTGTATTAAACCTTGAATAAACGACCACATTAATTAGCTCCTGTCATCAAGGTTATCTATTTTTACATGACACTAATAAATAAACAGATTTAAATGCTAACCAACACAGTGATCTCAATTAATTCTTTAAGCTTCATTCCATCAAAATGAACTGACGCCCAGGGGAAATTTGACCGATGGGCCGTAGCTGTTAAATTTGATGGCTAATGCGTGACAAGAAACAACTGTTATAATTATGATATCATAATGACTTTGACGGTTATTTCAATCCAGTTGCAGGAATAAATGCCTGTCTGGGTCGAATCACAGACTGTTGACACTGTGAGACAAAATATTTACTCTTTCACATGCAGAATTATTATTAAAAGAGAAATATTTTCTACTTCTTTTTCATCTTTTTAGCAAAACACATTATTAAAGGGATAGTTTAGCCAAAAATAAAATTCTGTTTATTTATTCACCCTCATGTCATGTCATTAAAACCTGTTTTAATGATTCTTTCTTCTCAAGAACACAAAAGAAGATATTTTGAGAAATGTCTCAGTGGTTTTGTGTTCATACATTGGATGTCCATGAGGTTCAATGTTGTTTGATTATCAACATTCTTCAAAATCTTGTCTTTTGTGTTCTGCAGGAGAAAGAAAGTCATACAGCTTTGACATGAGGGTGAATAAATGATGAAAGAATTTTCATTTTTTACTGAACTATCCTTTTAAAACGGTCACTTTTTCCTGTTCTTATAAACAGGTTCTTATATTTTGGTTTCAATTTTTGGTTTCATGTCAGCTGTAGTTTCACACAGCAGCTAATCCCATAAAACTCTGCATGAAGTTGTGTGTGCAACTCCTTTCACAGTAGAAAAGACACATACAATTGCCTATTGAAATAATAAGCTACAGCAGGCGTCGCTGACTAAATCAACCCTGTCATCTAGTTTCCCTAATATGTGCGGGAGTCAGATAGCTGCTCTCCTCAGCAGAGCCGAGACTATTAATGAGAGAGACATTGTCAGGGGCTGCTAGAAAAGAGCAGGCCAGCTGAAACATCTCCTGAGGAGAAAGGTCTCGCCCAGAGACTGATAAATGTTAATCACCTGACATTAGCAGTAAGAAACAGGTCACAGCAATCAACTTGGCTGAGATGACGGCCGAGATATGGCACTGAGCGCAAATGGAGACACGATAAGAAAATGTGTAAATGGGGTCAGTGTTAACTTAATTTCTCAGCCAAACTACTCCATTTAGATGCAGTTTGGCGTGCTGTCTGGTTCAATGAGCATGTGCTTTTGTTTACGGCAGGTATCTCACCGCACCTCTCAACACCCTGCTCAGATTTTGGCTTGTGTTTGCTAATTGGATGCTGGTGCATGTGGGTGTAAATGCCTCTTTTCCCCAAATCAACACACATCTCCTCTCTGTGAACTGACAGTAATTGCTGACTTTAGCGGTAGGGGAGTCATCAGCTTCTCGCACTGTCAATATCTCTATTCAGCATGGTGTGCGCGAATGCAAGGTTAAAGCCATGTTTAGCAGAACAACACGGTGGGCAAATTAAACAGATAAAGTGTACCTCCATTTTACCTTAGTCACTTTGCAATGTCATGTTAAAACAAATTAGTGTGTGTGTGTATGTATAGGCATATATATATATAATCTTCTGGGAGACGCCTGTGTCATTTCTAATCAAGAAAAAACTTGCTGGTTGAATAAAAATAACTTTAAGTCAGAATTTGCCAGGGGTATGAATAATTTCGGGCTTGACTGTGTATGTATGTATGTATGTATGTATGTATGTATATATATATATATATACATATATATATACACATATACATATATATATATATATATGTATGTATATGTATATATATATATATATATATATATATATATATATATATATATGTATGTATATGTGTATATATATATGTATATATGTATATATGTATATGTGTATATATATATGTATATATATATATATATATATATATATATATATATAGGCCTATAAATAACATGACATTGCAATGCATTTTGTGCTAGAGAACTATTTGTTTATATTATGGATATTGATTTGATCAAATATTATTATTTATTTTTATTATTATTAAATATGATTTAAAAAGGGCCATAAATATTCACATAACACAAAATAACACGTTTAAACACGTCGCGTAAAGACGATGAAAACCTGAGACATGAAACAAACAGACACGTTAAATGGTCCAGTTAACGCGTACAAACTGTGCGTCGACGCTTCCAAATATCACGCCAGGGCTCACGTCATCGACCTGGAGCATGCGCAATAGGTAAGTAAACGTTGTCTATTACACATGTTGGTAAGCAAAGTTATGCGCTCTAAAGGTTTCAGTTTAAGATACTGCTGAGGGAAACGTGTGTTATTTAAGACAATTATTCTCATTTTAGGGAGCATCTTCTACGTAGGTGTAATGAGCAAACATCGCGACCGTGCTAGGAAAGTAAATATACAGAAATCGTTCGCTTCATGACACGCGAGATTCACATATCTGTACTGTATCGAAAACGTGTTATTCAAGAGGTTGACATCTATTTAAACACTTCTTTAGCTAAATCTTGAACACATTGGGTACCTTTTCAACAGCTGTATTACATTCGGTGGTGGCCCGTGAGGAAAACGCCTTAACAGGTGAATGTCAACAGGAGAGTTCACCACTAGAGGGCACTGTCGACTCTTTGTGCAATGCGTTCAACAGCACAAGTGTCACTCGAAATATCTCATTTATTATATAGCCATAATAGAGCAGCTTAATAAGGATAATCAAAATACCAGTTTACTTCATGTTTAGCAGCTCCTATGAACTATTTAGGTTTACGTCCTTTTTTCTGTGCTGCATGACATAACGCTTCATGCATATTAATACTTGTGCAACGCATGCATGTCAACGCAGGTGCATATCACAGACAAGCTAATCATATTAGTGTAGGTGTAAACTGACCACTGTTGTAGTTTACTGTTGTTACAATCCCCGGTGTGTTGAGGTGTCGCCTCCCAGTTCAGCAGCAGAGAGAGAGAGAGAGAGAGAGAGCATCAGTATCATGACTCACTATGTCTGTCGCTGCGGAATCCAAAGACTATAGGAAAGCATGAGGAATATTCACTGTGGACTTCATGGATGAGAAAAGGGAGAACAAATTATTTGCAGTTTACTTTTTCTGCATACTGTTGAAGTTTAGGGCATCAAAACTGTGATGATGTGGATACACGCGGAATGCTGGACTACAGTTCATCTCTTAAAGTGTGCTGAATAACTGCGTTTACTGGCTCTGCTAGCATTTCTTGTTGCTCATTCAAGTGACGACTAATTTCTAATGTCCGAAATGTTTCTTAATCGCCGATTGTCTCTTCACAAAAGTCAGTTTGTTTTTGTGTTTCGTTTTTGCGCATCTTGGATTTGTAAATCACAATGAAACGTTTTGTTTCGACTTGCTGCTTTTTTTGCGAACGTCAATGACAAAGTTGACTTTTTCTGTGCACAGCTTTGTGAACTGGGACTTATTTAGACGCCCACTATAGACACAATCTACAACAGACACTTGTGGCTTTGCACTTTTCGTTTCACTATAAATGTGCGACACTTTGAAAGATCATACCGCCGTTTTTATAATAATATTTTATTTTTACTCCACGACACATTGCAAATCAATGAAACGGATTATGGCAGTCGAGATGATACCGTTTAGGAATTGCACGGCAGGAGAGACTCATTTCCCAATCTTCTGAGAAGAATTCGTACTTTATTGTGCTTCGTAAAAATAATCGATAGAGATGAAAGCTGCGTGTGTGATTTGAGCTGTTTTCTTGTCTTCTGCATCCGCGACGAACTTTCAGAGAAGTGAAGATGATGCGCTTTAGTCCAGCTGGGCTTGTGTTCTTTATACTGTGCAGAGGTGAGTGTCAGCTTCACATAGCCCTGAATTATTGGGTTGAATGACACTTTTTGTGTGTTGTTGCTGTGTTTTGTGTTTCCTCTTTGTTTCCATGTTAATTTTTATCTCTCTCTCTCTATATATATACATGCTCCAGTTCAGTCAGATGTTTATAGTAAACAGGCATGTTGTGTGATTACAGATGTGTGCTTTGTAAGCATTATAGTTAATGTTATAGTTTAATTAAAGGTGCTGTCTGAATGACCATCGTTAACTTGCTAAATGTACAATAGTGGTACCATTTAGTTTTAAAGTGCTTGTTTTTAAACTATAATCTCTGTTATCACAATACTCGTCTAAAGAGCACTTTATAATATTGTACCTGTACAACTATGTTTATTAGTTGTTAGTAAGAATTTCACAATCATTTAAGCTTGCTTAAGCAATTCATTCATGTGTGAAAGTAAACTGGCAAACCAAAGGTGCTCAAACAGTGCTTTAGACTCACTTTAGTATTATGGTGAGGTCTGTCGTAGACTATTTTGCCCATGATTTCCACGGACACTAATTCCCCAAAGGGTTACAGTCACCAAAGAGAATATTTAGGTCAAAACGGAAGGGAAATGTTATCTAATTTCAATTTATTTTAAATAGAGATAGGAAACATGGATTGCCCTTCTCCATAAATATAAGAGTGAATCATTTGTCTTTGGGCATGAATCACACTCGCTCTCTTGACTGTTTTTTGTGCTTTAAACACTCAGTGGACTGATTTGATTTGTCTTTCATGCCAAACTAGCTTAAGACCAACATACTGTAGCATTAAGTGTACAAACATCACTGAAATGAGCAGTTGTGAGCGTTAGGTTAGCTGCTAAACTTCAGGGAAGTCTTGTTAGGAGAAGTAAAATGACAAAACGTGATGCAGAGAGAACAAGGGTTAACATAGGGCTGTGCCGATAAACGATATCATATCGAATCGCGATAAAATATATGTCGATAACGATGATGATAAGCTCTAACATCATTAATTTAGCAAACAGCATTTTCTGCATTCATGAGAAACATTTGGAAAGTAACGGAGAGGATCATAGTTCATATTAATTGATAATCCAAATCGGAGGAGTTTTACCATTTGTCAATGTAAGTTATTGTATACTTACTGCTGTAATTGTCATGGAGAAATAAACAAGTGTTTACATTTTAGTATTGTTTACATGGTGAGTGAAGTACTTTACAGTGATTCATAATATAACGAAAGCAGGCTATAAAGATCAATGTGATGACCATTAAGATTCTGCATTTTTCTTGTTGGTGTCACTTGTTGGTGTCACTAAGCAATGATTTGAGATAAACGGCGGGTTAAATGAAAAAGAAATACGTAGCGTAGATAGAACAACTTATTGTATTAACCGGTTGGGAACCTTGCCGAGGAACCTGTTGTGATGTCTGTGGAAAGGCAATGAGACGATGAAACAATAGTAGGTCCCTTGTGTGCCCATGCTGAAGTGCCATCATCATTACCACGCACACTTACACTATTAAGAGTGATTACAAGAGCTGTCTTTCTCTGTCTCACTGATCTTTGGCTATGGAGAGAGCGAGAGGGGCTATAATCACCTCCCTCATAATTTAGGGTGGCTGCCAGGAACTGTATGCCGCTTCCTGCTTAACATCAATGAAAATAAACGCAGGGACAGTGTTTTGAATGCAGTCCAAATAAATAAGTGTCAATGTGACAATCTTAGCTCGAGTATAGTGATTTAGACTTCAGAAATGATTCGCTCGAGCATTATAATTGTCGTTTGTTTTAGGATGTTGATTTATTGTCAGAGACATCTTGATACCCTCTCATACCAGTTTGTGTTCTAATACTTAGTAAGTTGTCTATGTAGGCAGCATTTTAAGGGATGATAAGCACACTTCTGATATAAAGATACGTTCTTTTGGCCAAATTTTTTGTCTGCATTGTGTGTATCCTAAGTTGAGAAAGCTATCCCTTAATGCACCGTGACAAACTCCATTGATGTTGAACAAAGCAAAAAATAAATGTTCATTGTAACATTTTACTTGAATTTAGTGTGTGCTAAGCAAAATGTATGGGTGACAAAATGATGGTTTAAAGATGCTGTCGTGAAAGTCAGTCGTCTAATGTCGTCAGTAGGCAGCAAAGCATTAAAACATGGCCATAGATAAACTGCCAAAAATAAAACTTGGAGTGAGTTGGAGTGAGTATGACGCATCACAATGCTTGATAGTATTCTGTTTTATTGTACTTTGCCACCTGTAGGATTTGCCATGGCGCTAAAAAAGACATTACCGTTTTAATCTTTGGAGATGCAACAAGGGAAATACATGTTTCTTTAGAGCACAATTTTCAGCTTGCACCATATTTACATCAGAGTTTAGCCCTGGTAAAAAAGTTCCAATTTGTACAGTTTGACTAAGAAGAACATTTGTTGCAACCTTGCAGAAAATACCCATTTTCCCCATCGCAGACTCTCATGTGAACAAAAAAGCGACGCTTTGCATCTGGCAGTGTAAAGCAATAGAGAAATGCATATATTATCATGAAAGCCTGAGCAGACTCCCACCAGCTTGCTGTTACCAGTGGGAGCATCACGCACGTCTCTTTTGGATGAGAGTGCCGGGCTCATGCGCTGAGCGTACACTACTAATACTAGAAAACATCAGAGAGAGAGAGACGGGTACAGCTCAGTGGGAGGTCTGGACACATTAGCTAACAGAGTATTAGTCAAACAACTCAACACCCATCTCTCTTTCTCTAAACTTGGCTACGAGAAGTGTGGAAGTGGGATCACATCACACCTCTTTCTACCCTTGACAGTTTTATTCTCTTCCAGCGCAAATCTCGCTTATTTCTCCAAGTCTCTTGCAGCATTTGCCGCGAGGGTCCTGGCGGTCATGGTGATGGAATGACAAACAGCTATCTGTGCATCCTCAATCTAGTGTGCAAAATCACTTCAAGGCAGCGTCCCGCTAGACCAACCATTCCCAAGCCGTTTTTGATTTTGTTAGATCTGTAAAGAAAAAAATAACTAATTTTGATTATATTTATCATTTATTTAACTTTTTTAGTCAATTAAACATATTAGTGTGTGCAGGTTTTATAAGTTGCGGTCAGCAGAATATATATACTGTATGCAGCTTGACCAATTGTCTATTGAGCCTTTTTTATAGTTATATTAGTGACTTAATAATATTATTAGTAATACTAAATAATAACTAGTTCAGATATACTGATAGGGCTGTTTGGGGTAAATGTTTGATTGATTTTTATCGAGTCTGATTGTTACACTTACTGACCATTAAAGAATTGTAATATTGTTAGAATCTATAGAGCAATTTTACCATGTGGGTGTGTGTGATGTTCACATCTTTACATTTAATGACATAGACTGTTTTACTTTCGCTTTCTTGTTATTTGAGTGCAGAACTCCAGAAAAACATAATCATTATTAAGAAGAATCTGTGATGTGTGTTTTTATGTATGCTGTGGTAAAGTATGGATCAGATCAGCACAGGACGGCTTAGATACACACTATAGGAACGAGACAATTATAGCTTTTAAATCAACAGAGTAATAGGGTCATTTCTTATCTTTTTGTATAAATCATAGCTTGAAATCTACAGATGGTGAAAGAGCATGTAGTTTTCCTTTGGGAATTAGGCAAAGATCGTTTAAAAGGCTGTTCTCGTTCTTAGTAAGAAGCTTATCAAAAAAAATCTGACGATATTTCAAAAGAACATACAGCTTTTCAAGTTCTGCAGAAATTATATGTCTAGCCATATGTCAAAAATATTCTGTATGACAAGTGCAAAGATAATAGTCAATGCAACTAACGTCTAAAAGATTCAGACCATCTAAGGGCTCTAAAGCCATCCCCTATTTTCAGCAACACTGCCTTTGAGAAATAAATTGTGCCTAAAGCTTCTCCATTTTCAGCTATAGAATTTTGATTTTTTTTTTCTTTACATTCATCAGATGTACTTTCAAAGTCATTCACTCAAAAAATTGATTATTTTGCAAACTGAATTCAGGAACAAAATGTTTAGACCCTTTTAGAGACACAGGTCGCTGTTGGTGGTTATAATTTTGCAGTCCATTTCATATGGTAATGGAAACAGGAGCACACTGAACCTTTTTATGTTTATTTCTACATGAATACATTTTTTAGAAATTGCATACATTACTGAGTGATTTCATTGGGACTATGTTTGCAGTCCAACTCTAATTATAAAACAGCTGTACATTTAATTAATATAAATCACTAGCACTGAACCTATTATTTATGTTATTTATAAATTCATGAAACAGACAGCCAGTAATGTATAGAACATATAGCTCTACTTGATTTTTGTTCTTGTTTTAATTCAGATGTTGCATTTCTAAAGTCTCACAGCTCAGCTCAGGCACAGAATTTATGATTTAACACAGAAAACTACAGTCTTGTAATTATCTTTACACCATTATTCCGCTGCTTCAGTAAAGTTAAAGCTCGTGCCAGCAAGGGGGCCGCAGTCATTGGGAAAACTTGCTGACCTCTGCTTCATTTACATTATTCTTTGGCCCGCTAAGGTCTGCTCTCCTCCATAAACCCGTCTTCCTCTCTTCTCAGCTCCTTCCTCTGACCCTCCTCTTTGCCCTTCACCTCCCTCTCAAATTTAATTAACAGCGGTAAGCAGAGTTCAGCTGGGTTCAGGCAGCCTAAATCTAAATGAAAGTGAATTGCTTCTCTACCTGTCTGCTTCTTCCACCTCTTCCTCTTATATTACAGCCCACAGATAAAGCAACACCCTCCATGCTCATCTCACATGGAACCAACCAGGCAATTACCTTTCCCAGCTGCTCCCCACTGGTTTTCCCATCATTCCTCTTTCGTCATCAACCCTTTACACTGAAATGTAGCCGAGCGTTCCTCGGATATCACTGGGTGTTTATTTTAGTGCTGGGGAATCGTTTTTAAAACTGACAAGCTGCAAAAAACATTGTTAACTCCACTTAACTTCTTTTATAAGGATCAATTGTGACCCTGTCTGTGAAAAGCAGGCCAAAGTTTAAAAATCTAACTTTGAGATAACAAGCATTAAAGTTTGATTTCACTTATTCATTTCACTATGATTTCAATCTTTGACGTGCCATTACTCAGTAAATATTAAAGATATCAAGGTTATATTTTAAGTAATGTTCTTTACATTATGTAGGATGATATGTAGAAAACCGTAAATCACAATAAAATGACTTCAGCTGGGTTTTACAGACAGGGTCACAATTGTAAAAGTTTTAATGTGATTACATTACATGTTGATGATGGTGACAACAATAAATCTGAATGAATTTTATCTAGTGATTAACATCAGTGTTTATCTGAATAGTTTTCTATAACTAGTTGTGAATCTTTTTTGGAACTAGTTAATTTACACTAACCACTTAAATAATATATTTTAACAAATTGAACCTTTCCACATACACTCTTAGAAAAAGGTGCTAGAAAAGGTTCTTCAGAGCAATGCCATAGAAGAACAAAATTTGGTTTCCCAAAAACCGTTACATCATGGTTCTTAAAAGACCTTTTTGTTTTTACTTTTTATGGTCTAAGGAACTTTAATTCACAGCAAACAACCTTTTTGTAAAACAGAACGGTTCTGTTCAACGGTTAATTCAGCCAAAATGGTTCTTCTATGGCATCGTGAAGCACCAGAGAGTACATACGGTCCAGTAGTTACATTGAAAGGTACAATCGAACAAAATAATTCACTGAAATGAATCGTACCTTTTAAACATTATTCAGGAAAGTTTTATCAGAGCAGGTTGAGTTTTTAATGACAGCTATAAATTGTTCACAATATGACATAAAAAGCTTCACAACCCACTACATCTTTCCAAGAGTAGCTTGTGAAGTTTCAGTGAGTAATTCTCAAACACAGATTCATTCAACATTGGCCTGTGCTCACAGTGATACAAAGGTTTCAGCTCCTGTGTGAACCTTCTGATGTTTGATCCATCAAACTTTTTACCCTCCCTGTTTATCTGATTCATGCACCCTCTGAAAATGGTCATTTCTGTATTCAGAGCGTCTCATTAAACCTGCACAAGTACCGGAGAACCCTCAGAAGCATCGGGCTGGTGCGGCCACCGGTCTGCTTTAAAGTGTGAAGATAAATCAGATTTTAAAAGACCCACATGGGGGACGGGAGACCAGAGCGAAGCCTGCAGATTAAAATTAAGCTGTGAAATCACTTTTGTTTCGCTGTTAGCTGTGGTGGCTTTTGGCTTCATGCAGTACATTTGCTGTAGGTAATTGGGCTCACACCACAACTGTATGTCATCTCCATAAATGCAGCACTTCTGCGGGTCTGTTTGGTGCTGAAGGAGAGATGGTGCAGCGTCTCTCGTGCATGCTGATGTCTAGGACACCTTGTAGCGTGATTGGCTCTTGTCCTTGATTGTGAGGTATGAAGTGGCTTTTTGGCTTAATTGCTATAGAGTTAGTCTGTTTTCTTGTGCTGAAGTCAAACGCTCATAGAAATGTGAACCTGCAGTGTTTTCCTAATGCTCAGGCTTCTGTGAGATTTCGTTCAATGATTTGCGGCGGCTTGCAGCTTGTTGTGAATTACAATTGAAAGAATGATGAGATATACGCCGTTAAGGACGTCAAAACAGCTTTGCGAGTTTTGAAAAATCAACTCTTTCAGTATCAGCAAGAGCGTTCAACACTCCACAGAGAAAAGAGGCTGAATTCAATCTTGAATTGATCTTATCATTACGTTTGCAAGCGGGAAAGACGCACTAAATTCTGTTTGTAATAAATGCAAAGCTAAAGCCTCCGGTGTTTGTCTTTCAGGAGGTGTAATTTTTACAGGTGATTGCATCAAATTGCGATACTACTGTATATGCACACGCCCAAGAATAATTACCTTCCTTTCTCATGTTACTCGATTTTCAAACCTCTTTTACATGCTAATTTGTTTCAGTACTTCAGACCAGATTGACCATCCATGTTATGAGCATCTTAATATACCCAGATGAATGTGATAGCAACACATCTAATGAGCTTATGAATTATGCGTTTGGCATGTGTTGTTAATCAGAACATGAAGCTTCTGTTATCCTTCACTTCTTTGTATTCTCCTCTGTATTGATGTGCACACGGAGACACACAGAAACCCCAAAGTTAAGTTCTGAAATCTGATCAACAATCACAGGTTGCAGAAGTTAATTGGGCAACCCTTTGTTTGCTCGACCTCTGAAGGTGCAAATAAGATGTGTGATTGCTCAGATTTTTTGCTTTTGAGAATACTTTTGATTCTTCAAGCAGTTAAACCTTCTGTGGTTCTTTAATTTGGAGGTTATATATACTATCAACCTTATCATTAAAAAGTCTTTATCAAAGGTTTTCATCATACTGATAGCTCAATATTTGATGGTTTAAATCCTCATGTGAGGTCTCTCTCTGAATTTCTAAAGCATTTGTTTCTGTTTAAATCATGATTTTTTCATAGTCAGGTAAAGTGCTGTTTTCAGAATTGTCACATTCATAACAGTTCATATTCCTCATAATAATGCATGCATATTTCCATTATTTGAATCAGGCGTTAAGTAAAATATAAACAGATGATTCAGTATATTGGTAATAAATAGATTCTGTGAGAATATGATTTTTAAGTTAATATTATTATGATCATTTCAGAGTTATATTTAAAGTTTTGACTGAAAATGTCACGTTCATAACGCTGGAATTGCCTCTAGAACTATAATTTATGTTAAACGTATGAAATGCTTATTGGCTTTGAGTTTCTCATGCGAGTGATTCGTAAGACATTTTTAGATGTGGAAATGATTGTCTTCGGTTGTTGATTGTTTGATGTGCTAAAGATTAATTGGAGACAGCTTTGAAAAGATGAATCACCCGCTGGTGTTTACGTTGGTATGTAACATTGAGGAAAGCATGAAACATCCTCATCATGATGAATGGTGATAGCTGGGGTACTGCTGACATTTAGATTCGCAGAGGCATTGAACGTGTGTCTGTTTTGTTTTGTGAAGGCATCTACACTGACTCTGTTAGCAGAGAAAAGGCCACAGAAAGCAGTGAAACGGATCAGATGGGAGGAGAAGCTTAAAGCGTGTCCTCAAGGGACCGGGGTGACCCCCACAACCCAGCAAACTGTGACGAAAGCATCGTACTTTGACCGAGTAATGTCAGATACTGTCAGTGAATTACAGAGGCATGGATTATATGGATCTAAAGTCCCATAGCAGGAGACTCGTGGTAATAATGCCTTGGCAAATAATACGGCATTATTATCATTGATTACAGTTTTTATTCTGATGGGAAATTATCACGGGTTTGTTGAGTAGCGAGAACTGTCATGAAGTTGTTAATGGTGCAGAGCAGCGACTGTCAAGAAATGAGAAAGAACAGCCGCAAGGCGCCATTAAAGGTTTCTGACATATTGACAGAGAACATCTAGTTTCCTTATTGTTGCTCAGCTGGAATGTGTTATTTGTGTCATAGATTTCTTCACAGATGATTCCACAGTAAGCTTAAACACTTCCTCTGCAGGAATACAATTTAGTCATTAAAATAAAATGTAAATCATGATTTTTTCATGAATTTCACATCCATAGTCCATATGTCTGATAAATGGGCACATGAAAATTAAAGTAAAATAAATTTGTATGTTCTTTGAAAAGTCATCTCGTCTTCATTTGAAATAAAATAAGTATTCCAGGAACTACCGTGTCACTATATGCGAAGGGCTGATAGTTCATGTTTTAAACATTAGTTTTTGTAACTTAAGTGCTGTAAGAGACGGTTGACTGACTTAACCGATGGGCTTTTGTATGCCACATGTGACATATTATCTTGTCTTTATTCACTCAGATCGATTGGTACGAATACGTCTTGCTGGTATTTAGATGACAACAAGCATGCACAAAAACCAAAAAACAGTAGAAACAATTAAAGACAATTGTAACTCCAAACAAAACACGGGCATTTTTTCACCTCGCTGTAATTATATTTCAATCATGCAAATGAGTCAGTTTTGGTAGTTAGGGGGTTGTTCGTGTGTGTAATTGAAAACGGGAATATTGTCTCGCATCAAAATCTCAGCAAATACATTTTCTGGCTCCTAATCAGAGCAGCCACCATGAGCAGCTTGGGCTCAATCGCAACTCAATCTTTGCTGAATTGAATCGTTTTATCTTAATTAACTGTGTAAAATCCATCCAGGTCTCCAAGCATGCCAATTTAAAAGCCCCAGCGTACGGCGAGTTCCACATCCTCCCCCTTCTCTTTAATAAACATGTCTGAGACTCTGGGATATCGACTGATGGACAGCGGCACGGTCCAGTGTATAAGCTCGATCTAAAATACATTATCTTCCCCTGTCAGCCCATGCTTTCCTTTTAGAAACGCCGTACACCTGAATTCCTTACGAGCAGAACGCATCACGCTGCTTTCACGCCAGACACCGGTTAGCCAATCTGCACAGGTGAACAAGTTTGTTTTTTAAACTTGGAATAAAATAACCTACATTTTTTACTTCATATACGTTAAACTCACAGAATCGTGTTTAAAACTTTGTAGACAGGACAAGTGTTCTTTGTTTCTTCTTGTTTACTTGTTACTTTTTATTTGTTTGCTGTTCCATTCCTCAATGCCCTTTTTAATTCTCTCAGTAGCCTCTGAAATTGGAAACCTTCAACCAATAGAATCAGCCATTTTTCAAGTGTTTTTTGGCCAAGGACAAAAGTAGGAAGATCAGACATGAGGAACAAATCCAAATGCATTAGAATGCATTACATTTCCCATCCAATAGCTATATTTACCAAGATTATTTTCTTGATAATGAAGGTTAATTACAATAATCTTGTGTATATAATGTATATAAGTTCTTTACATTTAGACATTTAGCTTTTATCCAAAGTGACTTAAAAATATTAGGAGACAATGAAGTGATGTATTATAAGAGGCAGCAATAATATAAAGAAGTGCTTTAGTAAATTTACAGTGTTAGATAATACCTGTAGATGAGAAAGAAGGGTTAGTGGGTTTTTACTATTTAATCACTAGTTAATTTGTATCTAGTTAAATTGATATTTTTCTTATTCTATTTTTATATTTAATTTAATATTAACTATACAGTGGTATACCATTTAAAATATATTATAATAATAATATTATTTAAAATCTCTTTGTTTATGTAGAAGTGCTGCATTGACAGTGCCATGCAGAATATTGGAGCACATTGTCTGCTTTTAGGTCGCTGTGGTTCCAGATTAGGTTCTATTTATTTTTTAAATAGAGTTCTAAGACATTAAATAAACGATCTATTTGATACTTGGACATAAAGAAAACACAACTGAGTATTTATATCTTTAATTAGGTAATAAACTACAATCTCATGAATCATTGCTAATGGATTTAAATTGATTTGTATATAAGTATAGAGTTAAATTGATTTGTTGATAGAAGCAATATATTTTATTTTTAATTTAAATAAAGAAGCAATATGCTTTTGATTGGAAGATCAAAAATATATTGCTTCATTATTTAAATATTACCATCACTTCATGATCTCCTAATTGTTTGTAAATCGCTTGGGATAAAAGTGTCTGCTAAATGCCTAAAAATAAATGTAATTGTAAGATTAACTGTGACAGTGATTAAATAGTAAAAACCCACTAACCCTTTTTCTCATCTACAGGTATTATCTAACACTGTAAAACACAGTAAATTTACTAAAGCACTTCTTTATATTATTGTTGCATTTTATAATACATCACTTCATTGTCTCCTAATATTTTTAAGTCACTTTGGATAAAAGCTAAATGCCCAAATGTAAATAACTAGTATGATTATATATACAAGACTTATAATCAAGAAAATAATCTTGGCACAGATATATAGAGTATAAATGTGGTTTGAGACTACATTATAGGAATATACAGTGTGCTCGCAGGCATGATGGGCTTGTGATTCTCTGATTGGTTTGATCCGTCTCTACAGGATCAACAGATTGTGTATTTCTTCAGCAGGTATTTCACTGTTTAAGGGTTTTTTATAACGATAAACATTTGGGTTTATCTTATTCAAGGCTGAGATATCTATGGTTCGAGTTGGCTAGTTTCTGTAAATGTGTGAAGAAATTGATGAATCATGATTCCTGTATGAACACAGCAGCACATAGTGGACCTGCTCTTGCCTCTCTCAAGGGTCCTGTCTTTGATCTAAAGACCCTTCATCACATATCCACTCCACAAATCCTGCGAGCGTTAGTCAGCGTCTGAGTAAGAAGTGCATCTGTGAGCATGTGAACAATACATGGAGGTTCTCCACATAGAAATCATTTAGCCCAGCTTCTCCCGAGTGCAGCCGGGTCCTCAAATCCCTTAGTACACCAGCGCGCTTCTTTCATTTTTAATGGTCTCAGATCAGCCGACGAGCGTACGAGGAAAAAGAACTTCAGAACATCTTAAGAATCAAAAGCTGCTGGCTCCAGAGACTCGCTCGCCTCTCCACGCTGGCACGATAACTTCACTGATGAAGCTCTGTCGGGCTGCTTGGATCCGTTCCTGTGCTTCAATCACCCCTAAATGAAAGACAATGTTCCAATTAGCCAAGCAGCCGGTACTTGAACATGCTTGACTTCTGGCTCGCTCTTCTGGCCATCCTGTAAATATTGACTGTGGCCAATTGGAGAAGTGTGACAGTGAGTGTGGATTTAGCTTGAGTGTGTTTTCTGAGCAAAGCATTGGTTTTATCCCAAAACTCAAAAGCATCTATATTGATGAGTACATTTGTTTTAAAGAGTAGACATACTGGAGGAGATGTGTTGTGCTGTGATGGGTGTTAGATTTCCAGCAGTAAAACATTTTGATGGTGATGTGGATCTCTGCAGTAATGTTGTGGTCTTTACTGTCTTACAACAGTTCTTTAGGAAGCATGTGACATGCAGCTACCCACACATACAAGTGGGAGGTCATATTTGTATATATATATGCCAACAGAATCTGTTTGAAAACTGTGTAGTTTAAGTAGGCCACCATATTTTCTTTATGCGTGGATGAAGTGTGTGTGTATTGATCCCCTGATTTGCATTCATTAATCTCTGTATCTTTCTTATCTATCACAGTCAGCTGCTATAACACACACACACAATGTACAATATTAATGCAGTGACACTGTTTTAATCATGTCACTTTTGCTTAAAAATGTAGAAAAGACCCTTTTTGGATAGAACTTATAAGAGTCATTTGCATTCTTTGTATGGTTAATGTTCACTAAGAAGGAACTCTAAGATGGTTTTCTCCCATTTATTGATGTGTGTGTGTGTATGTTCCCACTATGTTTTGTGAAGGTGATTTGTACCCGAAGTGACCAAAATCTGACAGGTTTGCTTGTATGTGTGTCTGTTTTTTATACCAGTACCTACAAATACTAATGAGATCATATTGGTTCTTCTTGTCTGTGGACATGTGGAGTTGAGTGAGTCCACCCCCACAATGCATTGTGCTGTTTGCAGTATTAGAAGAGGGAACAGTTAGAGCTGTCATCATTGTGCCGAGGAGCTGCAGAGAGGCATCGCCGCCGAATCCTCTGTTGCATGAGCTCCGCAGCTCGAGGCAGGAGGGGTTGGGCTTGCACGCAGATTTGCATGCTGTTCACACTGTGTTTGTGACAACAAACCACAGCCACAGCAGCGTACGCCCCTTCAAACCCATTACATCCCTCCTGGAGCTGCTCGCTGGAGAGGCTGATAGTACAAGCTATAAGAACCAGTGGAGAAAAGTTGTTGGAGGATGAAAAGAGAGAAATAGAAAGTGTGGCTACCAAACAGAGAACAAAGACTAAAAACAATGCTGGAGTTTGTATGAGATGTAGTGTTGGAATACAGTTTCCATGAGTGAAATCTTGCTTGGTTTGGGATGCAACCATTTCTGCAGATTATAGCTTTGCACATATTGTTTTGTTTAATAGTTTATTAAGTAGGATTGTGCACAAAATAAGCTCTATTCAGAGGTGCTTGCCAATCTGTGCAATGTGCAGTCGTAGAAGTGACCTCGAAAAAGATGTTTTTTAGTGCAATCTGAGCTTAAGAAATAAACATTATGGCATAAATGAGCTTAAATTGTTGGTTGGAAATATTTAATTTAATTTTTATTATATATAGCTATTAGTCTTCCTTTATTCAAGCAGATTCTGTGGTCTTGTTATGATTTGAGAATTAAACTCAGAATGTCTTTGAGTTCAGTTTAATTTAATGTGTTCAGTAGAAAATTCACTTCCTGTTATTCTAATTTAAATCTAATTTAAAATCTCGTGGGGTGAGTACAATGTAAATGGCAGCTCATGCTGAATGTTGGCCAATCCTGTTGTTTAACTACCCGTCTGTTGAAAATAAACCACTGTCTATGGGATACTGTAAAAACTAAAAAGATCTAGTATTTGACACTCTCAGATGGATTTGTTGGGGCTAAACCTCTTTTCTGTCAGATCGATGTAAGCATAAACACAAAGAGCTTTTTGTGAGGTGTTATTCAGAACTGCTCATTAAATCTGAGTGGAGAGATTAATTGTGTGTTGTGTTTGGGTTGAGACGATAAGAGGCTTAAGTATTGATCTAATTCTTCAGGCCTTTAAAGGATGAGTTTGAGCCCAAGTCCCACGAGTTAGAGTCTATAGGGACAAGAAAATACTGGCGGGAGTATATTAGAGAGACAGTGAAAGACACAATAAAGTCAAAATGACTCGATACGTTTTTACTATTGTTACTCTTTTGTCAATTACCTCTGCTGTCATTCATCTTACACTTTCTTCCAAAGCAATTTACAGGAGCCTGTTGAAGGTCCCTGTATATTATACTTAGACACAATGGTGATAGATTATGCAGAATTTAACCCTTTTGGTTACCAACACAGATCTTTAACCACCTCTGAGATTTGTGCTAGAAGCAGTTTTCCATGATCAAATCACATGGTCTGATGATCTCATCACAGGTCTTCTAGATCTTCTAGTACAGGGATGGGCAAACTCGGTCCTGGAGGGCCGCTGTCCTGCAGAGTTTAGTTCCAACCCCAATTAAACACACCTGAACCAGCTAATCAAGGTCTAATTAGGCATACAAGAAACTTTGAGGCAAGCTGGAGCTAAACTTTGCAGGACAGCGGCCCTCCAGGACTGAGTTTGCCCATCCCTGTTCTAGTATCTGGTTCTCCTCTCACTGAGATGATCTCAACCTGTCACTTTGACATTTTAACTTGATGGTTCCTCTTCACCTCAGGCTGAATACATCCTCCTCCTCCTTCATCTACTTGTGTGCTTAAAAAGCCAGAGACCTGTCCTAGATCACTGTTTTCTGCTCATCACATTGTGGTGGTGTCTTCATGCACTACAGGATTGTGTTTGTTGTATTATTTGCACGTATTATTTAACCTGATAACTGTCACTGCAAATATTGAGCTTATACATGAAAATGCATAAACTATCTGATCTATTAGATATTAATTTTTATTAAAAAAATTATTTCTAGTTTTCATCAATATATAGTTTGTCATTATAATACAACTATGAAATATTAAAGTAAATATTGACGTTCATGTGGAACAGTGACAGTTTTTAGATTAAACCAGCCTGTGATTTGAACAGAAGTAGTACAGTAAATTACAGTAATACAATAACAGTAGAACAGTAAATTACAGTGAATTATATATACTACTGCTGTTTGTTCTGTTTTGAAATATATTTCTGCAGATAAATCAGTTTTGGATCTCTGTTTTAGTATGCAGAATCTTGCATGACTGAAAATAGCTGGAAGTTGGGCTGACCGACTTTCCATCTTGCCCAAAAGAGATTTTCACTCGCCCTACAACCTGTTGAGTAAAAATGCTGAAAATCATCCCAATTTCCAGTTATTTATGTTTTCGTGTTTGTGACTTTTTGATGGATTCCAGTAACCTTCAGACTATCTGATAAATAACATCAGCTTTAGTGTACTTTCAGTCACAGTAAAAAAACATCTTTCAGGAAATACAAATCCAAGTGTTACCCAGCAGCCCATTTGACTATAATTGACAGGTTCTTGTTTGACTCTTGACTGGTTGTCTTATGTGTCCAGTGGTCTTGTCTTGGTTCTGTGTGGGAGGCTGAGAGTTTTGGTATTAATGCGATCTTTCCCTCTCTGCTCCTGACAGAAATAGAATAAAGGAAGCCTATTGTGAGTTGAGCTTTTACCTGATAACAGGCTGTCATTTTAAAACCATTTTGAAGTCATTTGCCGCTCTTTGTAGTGTCATTGTAGTAGCACTCACGTTTCCACTCGTGGTATTCTTTCCCCGCTCTCCTCTCCTGTCTGAAGACAACTTCCTTACATAACTGATCATACTGACTGAGCAAGCACATGGAGTCACAACACAACTTTATCATCCTACATTTGCATTTAGTCATTTAGCAGACACTTTTATTCCAAGCAGCTTACAAACGACAAAGTCATTTATCATGCAAGCAGCACGGAGAAAGAAAACAAACTTCAAGAATAAATCCAAGTAGTACAAAAGCTACAGCAGAAGTGTAACGAAAATTAAGAAAATATATTTTTGTAACATGAATTTTGTGTTAGTGCAATCACAAAAACCAACATAAACAGAACAGTTTTACAGATAGAAACAGAAGTGTATATTTTAATAGGAATTACAGATGTACAGAAATAAATATGTGCACATGTTGTCATGACAACAGTGAAGTTTAGCGTGGCCCTGATCCCACCTGCTTTTACTTCAGGTTGCTTATAACTGACACGCGCTCTAATTTTTATTCACTTTTGTGTAATGCATTTGGTTATGTATTTAAGTGTTATAATATCAGTATTGAAAGCATTAAGATGCAGCATAGAGCAGAGAACTGGTTCCTCTGTTCATTTTTGGTGTTATTTTAAAAATGCAGGATTTATAATTATTTTTGTCCTCTCACCGGTAGTGAAGATTAATAACACGAATACATTTCTTCTTCTTCACTGAAAACCACTATGTGTACTATAATACTAATGTGTCCGTCAAGGTGGATTTCTGAATCACTCATGGTTTATGTTCTGACGCAGTAAATGTTTAGGATAAGTGACTTCAATCGGTAAACATCAATCAGTTGTACTTGTATCAAAATCAAATTCCTGAAAAAGCTAAATACATAATGCATGAATGTGTATGAGCGAGTAGATGATGTGATGTGAAGCTGGAGTCATTGATGTTGTTGAACTCAACTTTAATTTGACTGTGAGGGTTTTTTTATAGCTGAAGCTTTGCAGAAATGAGATTTCATATGCGTAAATACTATAGAGGAACAATTTATTGCTGTTATATCCTGCAGGGGTGCTGACACGTGACTCTTCATTGTAGGATCTCTTTGAGTTCACGAAAATAACTGTGTTCGCCAGAAGACTTTTCTGTTTTTGACAAGAACATTAAGAGTGTAAATAAAATAAACAAATTTCACCCCCCCAAGATGCTTTTCATGCGAGTCGCAGGGGTTACATTTGATGTTTCCGTAAGCCTCAGCTTCCATTTAAGATTTTTGTTTGACTTTGTAAACATTTTAGGAAAACATCTCATTAAAAAAGAAAAAGACGGCAAAGTCGAATTTTTGCGGGTTCCAATTGCCCATCAGGCACTCGGCACGACAAATAAAACTCACCGTTAGTGCGGCGTGATGTTTTCCTAATCTTTCCCCGAGGTAAACTTCAGTGTACCAAACCCAGATAAATCCTCCCGTAATCCGTAGCAATTGGACCGCACATCAACACACTCGGACACGTTCTATACACCAGTGACTGCTAACGGTCTCTTTTCTCCTTACCAAATTGGACTCCACTCTGGGCTGTGTTTTGGTGAGTTAAAAAATATTTTCCCAATTCCCTAATCCATTCAGACAGGTTTGCAACACAGTTCTGGAGGTGAAGCCATCATTGCTAAACTCTTGAGTGAATTTATCAGGCGCTGATCAGCCCATTGACCTTGGCTACGCTACCTCCGTATTTCAGGGCCTGATGTCTCATGAAAAACAGCTTTTTAAAGAATGCCACGGTGATATAGAGTCATTTTACGAGGCGGCGCCTTACTTTATGACCGGCAATAAAGAAAGAAGAAACTCGCTGGAAAGCTTTTTCTCAGCAAAAACCGGAGGCAGAGGGAGGTAATTATCTGGCTGAACTTTTTTGCTTTTACTTACAATGTCTTCGGGGCCGGGGGAACTGATAGATATCGCTATACGCTGTGTCGAGTGAAAATAACGGGGGAACATTTTACTCGGGAACAAAGAGAGCCTCAATTCACCCGGCAGTGTCTGATAGGGTAGTGCGCGTCCATGTGTCTGGAGACGTGGAGTTCATCTCATTTCTGTCCGGCGTTCTCCTCTCGCTGTGCTGGTTGAGCTCCTCAGGGCCTGATTCTTCTCATCGGTGTCAGAGGCACAAATCTCATACGTGTGCTTCTGATGATCACCTCTTTAATGTTGGGGAGAAGTTCTAAATCACAGCGGTCGCGGTGCTCTTGATGTTCTTTAGCATGTAGGCCGTTGGATCTGGATAGGATCCTATGCCTGTTAAACAGGATTGCTCTTTTGCTGTTGTTGTTGTTGTTGGGCTCTTGCTGTATTTTTTAGGTGTTCTGCTATACGTCTGCCGGTTGCATCTTTTATTTAAAATATGTGATTACGTGCAGTATTGTATTGTGTTTGTGAATATATTTATCTGTCCTGATATTTGTGACCCTGCCTGTGAAAAAACAGTAATCCAGTCATTGTTGTTGCGATTTACTGTTTTCTTCATAATGTAAAGAACATTCTGTAAAAATATAACTTTGATATATTTAATATTGACTAAGTAATGATATGTCAAATTGTGAAATCATAGTAATATTTATGTCTTTTTGAACACCTAAGGATTAATTTATTATCTACTCCTGTTTCTCGCTTGCTGTTGCCATTTTGATAATGACAACTTATGTTTTGTGCCGTTTTGTGAGACGTAAAGGAGTAAAATAGCTTAATAATCCTATTTTTTGGCATCATATTTTTAGATACTGTAGTTTTGTTAGAGACATTAGACATCCATAATCAGAACTCACTTTGCTTTATTAATGATGGCTTTGTATAAAGTCAGTTTAGTCAACTCTATCATTGCATTCAAAAAATACTAAGAAATAATTTTGCATAAACTGAAGCTGTCACGCTGATCACGATTAAAGCAATTTCAGTTAGACACCCTAAAAACCCATGTGTTTTCCTCATCCAGATGAAAAAAAAAAGTTCAATGCCATTAAAAGCTATCTTGTAATGCATGAATGAGAGTTTTTATTGGTGCTAAATAAGCACAGTACTGAATAGATTCAAAACCCTGTCATCTTTTGTGTCATTTCAGAGATTTAGACTCTGTGCCACATGCTCATGGAGTCTGGCCAACACTAGAGAGCTTTCATTTTACAAGTGTTTTATTTAGTTTGTTTATCTGCTTCATATTCAACACATTAATTAGTTTTTAGATATCTGTGAAATGACTTTTAACTTTTAAGGACCTGTGACATTACATTTCGAGTTTTGTGGTTATTAGTATGTTGAGGCCATACAGTATATGCTAGTGTAAAGTTTTAAATATAAGTTTATTAGAGACATATTCCAAGCTGATTTACAGGATTTCTTTATATGCATGCTTTCTCCAATTTAATATACATGTAAGATACATCATCTCTTTATCTCCAATATTAAATCAAGGACTTAATTGTTATTATTTTGAGAACAGATACGACCAGGTTGTTTATTCAAGACTCACTCACTCATATTTATTAAAAGGGGAAGAGAAGCCGGTTTGTGATTTGTGTGAAGATTTCTTGAGTGTAAAACATATTTTAATAGAATGTCCTGGTTTAAATGATATTAGACAACGTTTTTATTCAGAAAATTTATTAATAGGCATTTTTAAAAAGGTTTCTCCTGAAATAATTTCTATCAAATATTAAATTGAAAAGTTGTATGTAATTGTTATCATTATGGTTGTATTTGTATTTTATTTGAAGTTTTTTTGTGTGTGTTTTGTAAATACTGTTGATTGCCATGAATATAGCCATTGGTGCTGATATGGCGGTAGAATTTAAATAAATAAATAAAATAAATAAATTATCTCTTTATATATTCAAACATCTTCTTTAGTAAATATGCAGTTTAAAAAGAAGAACTTTTTTCAGGCACATTTTACAAATATCAATTATATTTATCACAGTCCTTACAGTATGTGTTGTTGTTTTTTATTGTTCAATTAAGCTGCTCCTTTCAATATAGCCTTCATGTGTTCATTGTGTTTACTTTTGACTCGCTATCAGTAGCCAAACAAAGCGAAGCCTTAACACGTCGCTGTGACTTCATTCTTAAGCTCAAACTCCAGCCTGTTGTTTCCCTGACAACAATTTGTGTAAAAAGTCAACACAAAAGCAGAGGAGTTCTAACATGACTGTAGGGTGAACGACACCCAAATGTGCATATTTAAATCAAGCCCATATATTCTCATGCTGCTCCGGTTGTCATTTTTTATTGTCGAAGGCTTTGGATTTTAATAATTCGAGCTATCACTCATACTTTCATTTGACTGCCTCCCACAAGCCTCGGTTCTCACTTATTTTTTCATTTGTCTAGGAGACGTGAAACCCTGGAGGTATGACTCTAAATGAGAACATACCTGAATATTATTACATCATTCTCCATGCTGTCCAATCACAGGGGTCTTGCCTCCATTTTAAGCAGCCGCTTCTATAATTCTCCAGCGTTTGACTGGATCTGGGTATCTTTAGAAAGGTTGTAAGATGCTTTTGTTAATGAAAATGTATCACAATGGCTAAAAAGTGACCAGATCCTCTGAGCTTGTTACCTTTAAAACTAAAAGAAAAGTTCAGCTCTCCCAATGTGCAACCACAGTATAACAACTACTGGAATCAGCAAATTCTTCTTGATTCAGATTCAGTGAACCACTCGAGTCAATTTACTTTTTCCAGTTTCAGCCCTCACAACAGTACATTCAAGCCCAACCAGCGAAAGCTAGCAATATTGTAATCATAAAAACACTTTGGTTTGGAATATGAGTGCCCTGTGTTTACAGTACAGTATGTTTTCAGACTCTTGCAGCTCTTATTTATTTAGATGTCTCACCGGGAGCACAAACTCCCTGCAAGCCTTAGTGCACAATTGCTTATGTTTTGATAAAGTGATGCTGGTTAGATTGTGGAAGATATTTCTGCAGCTTGGCGTGACAAATGCCAACCACGTTTTCCTCCATTAGAGGGAAAATAGTAACGTTATCATTATTGAAAATAGTAACGTTTCGTACATCATGTTTAACCAGAAGATGGATTTCTAGACTCTCCTAGAAAGCAATTATTTCTGAATCTTGATTGATCACAACAAGCAAATGCCCAAATAAGGGTTAATTTATTCTGGATCCACAAGCCATTTTAGGAAGCACTAGATATTTTCTCAAAAGATTCACAGTTGTCCAAGTCAAAGTAGAGCGTTTGAGTAAATTCATTATGTGTGTGTTCTTCTGTAGCTCAAAGTATTTGATCATTTATGCAAGTGAACTGATGATGGAGATTTCTAAGCATTTTCTCTTATCACATGTAGTGACATCACATGATGAGTGACATAATGATGCAATAGTCACATAATCACAAGTTATTAAAGATGGAGCCGATGCCAAGACAGAGTGTTAAAGTAATTTGTGTAGCTTGCCGTTTTTCAAATTCACTAAAATGACTTTTTGTACAGATTTTTAGTAAGATATGTTACATCTAGTATAAGCTGTAGTCTTTTATTTAAATATGAGACAGAAGCTTTTTTTGCCACATCTGTCATTGTCTTCCCTTCTGTAAGGCCAGAGTTTTTATTTTCCTCTCTGTCTGTTTCACATCTCCCAACATTTGAAATCAGCTTAATTTTCTCGCCTGTGCTCGTCTCATCCGCGGTTCACATGCTGCTGCACAATCCTGATGCAATCAGTGCTGTGTTTGATGCCCTGATGCTGGGCTGTCGTTTCTGTGCTCATTCTCTCCTGTGTCTGTTTTCTCTCTGCGTGGGATTGTTTGTAAAGTGACTGGCTGAAACCTCAGAACAGGATCATATGAAAGATGTTCTTTGTGTTTTTATTAAAGTTATTGTTCGGTGGAGTTCTTTAAGCTGAACTCTGTGTATAGGTTTGGGGGTGTGGCCTAGTCTCTTGCTCATGAATATTTAATATTGCCCGGGGCGAGGTCTTAATGCCTCCTAAAGGCCTTAAATAGACAATAAATATTTGTTGTTGGCAATAAATATGCATTATAGTTGTGTTTGTTTACATGTCTGTGTAATGTTACCGAATGCTGTTTTATTTAAAATTAACATTAAGACAATAAGATTTTACAGATTTATATGAACCTGATAACTGTCAGCTGCACATTTTGAGAATACACATGAAAATGCACTATCCAAAGTACAATTTTATTCAACTTTAGATATTACATAAAAAAAAAAAAAAAATCTTTTTAACATTATAACATGAAGATTTTTAATTCATTTGTTTAGTTTATGTTTATTGTTATGAAAAAGTGTCAAATATTTATTGTTAAGTGTTAGACCTTTTCATCAATATATAGTTTGTCGTGATTAGAATAGAGGAAAAGAAGCATCGCCAACTATTACTAACATTATACAAATATCTGGACAAGAATAAAAGTGAAATCTGCAGTTACGAGTATAATCTCTGTTGTGTTATTCACAGACGTCATTGAGATTAAAGTCATTTTTAGGCTGTTGATTCTGTGTCTCAAACTGAACATATGTGCATCATTTGAGAGCAGATGTACGGTACACATTTCAAGTAGAATGAACAAGATTACATATGGTTGATTTTTCAGTGTAAAAAAAATCCTCGTATCTAAAATGTGGATAAATCAATTACATGCAACCACTTAGCACAATGTTTCTTTAGTAAAATCAAAGGACATCTTTTTCTAGTATGCGAACGGTGAAAACTATATCAGATCTAAGGTGGAATACTTCAGCAAACCCAATCTGGAGATATATCGCTCATGTTATATAGTGTGCTTCATCCATCTCTGTGCAGTCATAACGCCTCGTTTTTCCTCATTTTTCAAGTGGGCTAAGATATGATTTGACTTATTGATTGTCTTTCTATTAGGTGGCTACAAATGGAAGATATGTGGGATGCTGCTGTGATGGTATTAACTCAATAGACTGAATGATACCTACTCATTTAATGTATGCAGCGCAGGCACTCTGAACGATTAGGATTATTAATGTTATCTATCAGCTCAGCAGTTGGCCACAATCCCACAAAACTCCTGCTTTACTTACAGTAACATTATACAGATTTTATATAGGCAGCTGAGAAAATGGCCCAGGGGCAATCCAATTACTATGGGCCAAAATTTTGCTATGTTAACTTTCCCTGAAGGCTGAAATTTAAAGTTTGGTGCAGTTTTCCATAGTGGAGTATATCCTAAATTAGTTAACAGCTCTCCTATTGCCACATGTCATGAAGTCGACCGTCACAGTCAGCAGATATTTCACTTACTTGTTATTCTGAGTCTCATCTAAGCCATCAAACTCTGTATAAAGACAGCCGTTAAAGGAATCGTTCAGATTCTCAAATCTGATTGGATTTGCTGCGTTCAGAGCTGTTGTAAAATGCAGATAATGAACACTTGTGACTTCACATTCACAAGTGTTGTGATCGTAAAGAGCCTACAGCTGGAAGGACTGTCGTTTCAGTGTTTAGATTACAGTCTTTAGGGGTAAGGGAGTCATTGCCTATTGCTTTAATAAATGATGTGGTGGCCATCAAGCATATTTTATGTGTTTATTTGAGTAATACATTTAAGATCACTTTAATTTATTAGTCTAGTATTTGTTCATCTGCTAAATGACTAAATGTAAATGTAAACCTGAATAAAAAATGAAAAAGAATATTGCTAATAAAGAACAATGTATCATAAAGATTCATAAAAGCAATAAAAGATTATATGCTGTTTCTAAATTAGATTCTCGATGTTTAATGTGTGGCAGAAGATCAGTTTTCATTTATCATCAAAAATAATTACTAAAAGTTAATTTTATAATGTTTTCACGTTGAATGCAGTCGTCTCTTTTTGGGCAAAATATTTTAATATAGTGTACATCTTCCATGCATTTCAGTTTTGTTCTTGGTATAAAGTGAAATTTCTTGATGATTTTTCTTTAGGAAAATTTGAGGTCTACCAAAAAGCTTATGAAGTTGGACAATTGAGAATAAGAAAAACTTTGGTGATAAAAAAGAAAAAAGTCACTTTGACCTCCTTACAATGAGTTCTCATTCAGAAAGTGCTTTTGGTAGAAAATAATTATTTTAAAAGCTGAAAGGTTAAAAGAGCAATTTTCACTCGACTTCACTTTGACGTAACCATGAGTAACACATAAAGACTGATTTTTTTTGTCTTAACATTTTAATATACAAAACTTTTTGGTCCTCTTCAGCATCTGAGACTATGTATAGAGCCAGTAGATCTTTAGATCTTTGTGTTTCAGTTTGGGGAATATTCTTGCCATTTCTTTGACAGTATAAGAAAAAGGATCAACTATAGTTAGACTGTATGCACCTTTTTTTAGTAATTTTTGACACACCTACTAATAAAGCATTGAATAGACTGAATATATGATTATTTTTAAGAAAAACTGAAGGGCTGTGACTGATCCTGCAGAGATGAAGCAGTGTATAACACATTCTTTTATCACGCAGATGTGATTGGATTAAGAAGTTATTTTAGTTACAGTGTATATCTGCTCAGAGGTTTTAATTTCTCGGCATGAATTCTGTTTGTACATGTGTATGTGTGTGTGTGTGCTGTGTGCGTGGGTCTTTGTAGCGAGGTAGGCTTGAGAAACATTGCTGTGAAGTGATTAGATATGTCACTACAAGCTAGTGCTCTCACTTGTAATTGGGTTTGAGGATAAGGAGAGAGCATCTGTGTTCAGACACACCAACTGCTGATAAAACGTTGACTCTCTCTCTCTCTCTCTCTCTCTCTCTCTCTCTCTCTCTCTCTCTCTCTCTCTCTCTCTCTCTCTCTCTCTCTCTCTCTCTCTGTCTCTCTCTCTCTCTCTCTCTCTCTCTCTCTCTCTCTCTCTCTCTCTCTCTGTCTCTCTCTCTCTCTGTCTCTCTCTCTCTCTCTCTCTCTCTCTGTCTCTCTGTCTCTCTCTCTCTCTCTCTCTCTCTCTCTCTCTCTCTCTCTCTCTCTCTCTCTCTCTCTCTCTCTCTCTCTCTCTCTCTCTCTCTCTCTCTCTCTCTCACTCATTTCATGACTTATTACTTGAGTTCTATTTAAATAAATTTCACTTAAGTTATTAAGTTAATATACATGTTCCACATACTCTAATGATTTTGGAAAAAAGCTGGTTTACTGCCATTTTCTGTCTGCTTCTTCCAAATGTCTAGATATAATTTTCTTTCCACGAGAAAGGACACACTGTTCTGTCTAACAATTCTAAAATAGATCTGATACTTGTTTGGG
This sequence comes from Beaufortia kweichowensis, assembly GCA_019155185.1. Lineage (NCBI taxonomy): Eukaryota > Metazoa > Chordata > Actinopteri > Cypriniformes > Gastromyzontidae > Beaufortia > Beaufortia kweichowensis. The sequence goes on along the minus strand of CM032812.1, from coordinate 13,904,867 downwards.
GTGCACATTTGAATCATAACTTCAAAAATCACTTTGGTGTACTATAGGCTTCAGTGCATTTATTTGATTTCTTATACTTTATATTTCCTTTCTCTCTCTTTCTCTTCTCTTGCTGCTGCCAAAGAAGAGTAATGTAAATCATTTCCTTTACTGTTGTTTAACGTTTACCTTTCATTTCCTATGTTGTAAGTAAGAGTCATTTGATTCAGTCCATTTGCTCGGGCCAGTCTTCTAAACAAAGCATAAAATACTTGTGTTTGAGCACAAAGGTATATAACCATCTTCTCATGGTGCTGGAGTGTTCGGCTTGGGCACCAGTATCATTTGTCCTCCACCAGCTGTCACAAATCTCCAGCATCTCTTTCTTTCAGACTAGTGCTGTGACGCAAAATCAATGAAGCCTCTTGGGTCTTTCTATCAGCCTAAATATCTGCAGTGAACTGCTGGTTAAAGGCATTCAGTTACTGGAGATTGGATTATACAGACACATATGAGCCTTTAGCAGAATGTCAAGCGGGCAGAAAAATGATTTTAAATCATGTACGATAAATTATATTAAAAGAATCCTTAATCCTTTGTTTCTTATATAGTTTGGGAAAACGATATTTTATTTTTTAGAAAGTGTAAATCTCAAAACATTTCATTTGGTACATATCACAAATTGCCGTTGTTGGTAAAAGCCAGGAAATGTTAATAAATGTCATTTTTAAAACATATTTAAAGTTAAAATGTTAAATGTTAAAATGTAATGTTAAAATAAAAACATTAAATATTAAACTTTTTAGCATGCATCATTATTCAATAATATTTAAAATAATTATAATAATTTATAAATAATAATAATTTCAATCATTTGAATTCTAAAACTCAATATATAATTGGGTGTATGTTATATGTGAGTTGAATTCAGAGGTTTTATTGCACAAAATAGATGTCTGATTAGTGATATCCTCTCTGTTTTCTCAATGTTTTGGCAGTCGTGGACAGCAGGATGCTGCTGGATGGATTGCAGAGGTTTGGCACCCTTCCCACATACCTTCCGGTTCGATACCAGGTGCTAAACGCGGAGTCAGCCTTCTTCCTGAAGGAGGCCAACCAGGACATTATGAGGAACTCCAGCGTACAGGCTCGTACAGAACTTTTCTTCATCCAGCAGGCCAGAAAGATGCCTTCAGTCAATGCCAGTTACGGACCTCTGTTTGTGGAACAGCCCGTGCCCGTGGAACTTCTGGGACCGGGACTCTTCAACAACCCTTCATCTACATCCTCATCATCTTCATCCTCCCCTCTTTTTAGTTTTAACTGGAAAATCCAGACTTTTATTATCAGCGAGCGAATACACCCCAGCTGGCCGAAGGTGCAGGTTCTGTTCTACGTAGTGGGCCGAGACTGGGACGACTACAGTGCTGTGGACAAGTTGCCCTGCATCAGGATGTTTGCCTTTCATGAGACCCAAGAGGTAAGAGGGACCTGCCGATTAAAAGGGGAACTCGGACTGTGCGTGGCAGAGCTGGAGCCGTTGCCGAGCTGGTTCAGTCCGCCCAGTGTCATACCGGGTCGACAGAGAACCCCTGAACAGGTGGAGGGCACGCCTGTGGAGTTGTATTATATGATACAGTCCACAGATACCGGCGAGTGCACATCAGAGGACTCCCGCAAGACCAATTCCATCCGCATCGGACAGCTGGGCCCGGCTGGTTACTTCTCAGGACCTACACCCATGCGCAGGATTGGCAGCGTGCGGCTCTTCCAGCCGCTTTCAGAGTTGCGTCTGGACGGTAACTTCGTGGTGATGGTTCCTTCCAGACCCATCAGACAGAGGGAGACCGTGTCGGCTTTTCTCGCCGTCTCCACCCTTTCTTCTGTTGAGATCTTTACTTTAAAGTAAGTGATCACCTGCGGTACATTCTGTGTTGTTTTTCTAGCGTGTTTCAAAGGGTTCTGTCTCGTAATGGTAACAGTCCCACCTATAGTTAGGATAAAGTATTTTCACTTTAACCTCAGTTTTAGCGAGTACTATTGGTTTTTTAATGCCTTGATCTTTAAAGAAGCATCGGGGTCCTTTCACACCAATGACGATAACAATAACTATAAAGATAAAGTTTGAAAGTTTGTTCTAAATATGTTCTAAATTTTACAGAAAAATAGTGGCATTAACTATAACAATAAAGATAGAGAGAAAGGATTTGTTGGGATCACTTTCTGAGTGATTTTTCCAGTTACAATAATATGTAACTGGACCAGCCAATTAAAATGCATTTCAAATTTAAAGGGAAATTGTAGCGTATGTGCTAGAATAATCATTAGGTTATCATTCATTGGTGTGAACACTAAGTTATCTTTATAGTTATTTTTTGTTGTGAACAGACGAGGAGTTTTATTTAAAAAACACATCCACCTGCAAGGAGAAAAGTTTAATTCTGTGACATTTATTTTGTGACGCCTAAAAAGCCCAGAGGCAATTAAAAACATTACCCTTCCAAAAAAATTACTAATTAACTCTCAATTAGTAGAATTAACTCTTAATTAGTGGAATGCTGCTGAATGCTAATTCATTCTTCAGCGAAGAGCTTTATGGAATACACAATGTGATCAGTCAGGATATTAATTTTCCTCGCAAGCCAGTGCGCCAATGTGAGAAAATTCTTTATTGATTCATTGAGTGTTGAGCTCTAATTAGAACTAGCGGATTTGATGAAGCGACTAAAGGCATTCTGTGCAAGTGAGTAAATGACCGTGAGAGAAATTAATGTTCATTCCTGTTTGTGTTCTCTCAGGCCTGATATCTAAATCATTCTGAATGCAAACACTCGTGTGTTTTGAGTTATACATTGACGGGCCTGTCAAGCCCAGTTAGCATTAGCTCTATTGCATGATTGACGAACTTTAAGGGCGTTCTGGGTAGGGTGAAATCAATCGTGCGTGAGGTCTGTCTTCAATCGGGACGTCAAGTTCACACGAGGGAGTTAGTAACTACTCGTCAGTTTGTATTTAATTTGGTTGGCAAGTGATAGTCACATAATTCTAATAAGCATCCTATATATCTGTAAACACAGTGTAATCTTGTTGTATTTGTTACTTTTTGCATGTAACTGTCTATGCCAGTAAAACTGTAAACAGTATGTAAGCTACAAGAATAAGAAATGGAATTAATAAATATTATATTTACAGTAAGGATGTGAATAATACATAGTGAGGGTAAAAACGTTATGGTGCACATGTCTTTAAGATCTTTAGAGGAGACACAAGAGAGATTATTGCTGTATATTTCTCAGGAAGCAAGACCAAAAGCAAACGTCTCCATTTTCTCTCATTGCACTTTAAGCACAGTAATAGAAACATTAAGCAGGTCTCATTTGTAATTTTTCTATCCTCTTGTATTTTGGGACGATTTGTGCTATAATAAGCAAAGCTGTAACTTGTGTTCTGCTGATGAAACCTGGTCTCACTATGAACCTGTTTTTCTCCCACCTAATGTGTTTGCCATGAGTGGTTGTTTACTAAAGGAAGTACAATGAATGATGAATCATTTTCTTGGTGGGCAAAAATAAAATGCGTGGAAATTAATTTCCTTTGATGTAATAAAGAAACCTCGTGGCGTAATTGTTGTTTTTGGAAATGTTCTCCAAGGGTACTCTATCATTAGAAACAGCAATGTTTCTAATAGAGTTATCAGGCCGCTTTAAATTCATGCAGAAAGAAAAGTGAATGCGTGATGTGGGAAAACGTTCCTCTGTAGTTGTTCTTGCGTTCAGACAGACTGCTGATAAGATCCAATAAAAGGGTTTGTTTTTCTTTTTTCTCTCCTCTACTTGACGGCTAAATGTCTTTGTGATGGCTCCAAGTGCCCTCAACCCCTGGAGATAGACACAGCTCTGTTCATGGCTCGGGCCGTGTGCTCCGAGAGCCAGCTGACTTTTTTTTTTAAATAGTGACCGGCTGAGGGCTGCTGATAGGGATGTTTCTCTTGGGTCCTTGGCTGTTGATGTGTTGTGTATAGCTGGGGGTTAAGTTTGAGAGGATGGCAATAGGGTTCAAATTGGTCACGTCATTGGCGAACTGGAGCCAGATCTCCTCTTTCTATCGTCAGCCTGGGGATAAAAATGCTTCCTGATCAGTTTTCGTCTGCCTAACACAATCAGTGAAAAACAGAAACATCATGCAAATGTTTTATAATAAGTTTTATGCCTGCCAATAATTAGTAAGCTGAGAAAATCTACTGGCAATATGTAAAATATAAATATACCAGTACCAGTCCAAAGTTTAGATGCAATTGTCAAAAAAAAAAATTTTCTTCGAAATCTTCTAATCTTAAGAATTAAGAATATATTATTTATTTTGTTAGAAAACTAAAATTGAATTTAAAAAAAATGTTTGAAATGGATTACTTGCACCACAGTGTTCATTTATTTTGGATGCTTTGAGTCAATTGTGTACAAACTGGTACTGTATATATATATATATATATATAGTTTGTCTGGTATTAGCTGTTTTTCTTGCATTTTAGTGACAGCTAAGCAGGATGTGAAATCATATATGAGTCATGTCATATAGTGAATCTGCACCTGTCACATACAGAAACTGTAATTATCTTTCTCATATATTTGTATTGTTGGCTTAATGTGAGAAAGATTCCACAAATGTGTCCCCACACATAGATACATATAGATATAATGGATAAATGTAAAATAGTACATTTCCATTGAGGTTTCAAGTGGATTGTAGACATGCTAGTCATGATTTGATTTAAATCTTGTTTTATCTCTTGGCTTAAATCTTGTGTAAAGTTCCAGGTCTACTATAGGAAGTTTTATTTGCTTGTCAAAGCTACACTACTGTTTGCTTGTATTTGGGGCTTGGCCAGTGTTTATTTTGAACCCCGAAGTGTACGGTTGGCCTGAGATAGATTCATACAGAGAACATCTTGTTGTGTTTGAAGCATAATTACGGATGAAAAGTTGCACACTACAATAAGGGTTATTTTCATTAATCATGTCCCTTACTTTAATCTCACATTGTGTATTAACACGGCAGAAGAGGGCTCGCGACTGTGTGATCATAAGGTTTATTGATGAAGAAAACATTTCTGATTATAATTCTCAGGGTTCTGAGCTTCTCTCAGGCGCGGGCAGCGTGTAAATCTCTGCTTCTTTCCTCATTAGTGGTTTGGAGAGCAGTAACATGTTGAGATGAAGATTACACCTGATTCATAATGCAAATGAAAACAAATTAACAACATCTGAAAAGATAAATAGCCCCTGCTGTATTGTAATTTCCACTAAACAATCGTACACCTTTCTGCACGTCCCAGTGGAATATATGCTAATATATGCAAATGAAGCCTCATTCCTTATAGACCACTTTCTTAGTTTGCTTTTGGAGATATTTTTGCTCATCCTGTTTAATTCCATTTGCTTTTAGACATTTTGATAAGAAGAAATGACCGGTGTTTGATTGGCTCGGGCCGGGTTCAAAACACGTAACCTGTCTTGAATTTAAAATCGAGTAGATTAAATAAAAATACTGTGAATATATATTTTTTGCATTTCACATTATTAAGCCAGTGGTCACTTTTAGAGACATATTTTGGATGAACAAAAGCTAGCTATAATGTGATTACTGTGAGACTGTTTCAGTGTTTGTAGCTCATCTCAGACTGTAATATGATTTAAAAAAGATAAGCTGACATATTTATAAACAGTGTAAATTAGTGTCAGTACAAAGAGTGTTGTTTTCACATCTTAATGCTTTATACTACATGAGTGGGTTGACGAGTAAAACCCACAGACAGTGTTTTTTCATGCAATGAATGTGTTGCATTGATCAAATTTACTAAAGAATGGGTCTAATATTAGTTCTAATATGAATTCAGACAAATCCACTTTTCTCATTTAACATCTAATAACATGATATAGTTTAAAAAAGCTAATGAAATTTTAGTTTCTTACCTAAAAATCCTTTTTTTCATAGTTTGTTTTAATTGGTTAAACTGTTTTTATATACTGTGTTTTTTATACAATTGCAGTAGAAGTGATGTAGATACAATGTCTTGGGATTGAGAATCAAACTCGATACCAAAAGCACAATCTGTGCCTTTACTGTGGCAGAGCGTGGTTTTCCTAACCCACACATGTCAAATGTACATCTGTTTTATCTCAATCAATTTTTAACATTTCTTTCATCTGCCCTTTCTTTCATCTCTCTCTCTCTCTCTCTCTCTCTCTCTCTCTCTCTCTCTCTCTCTCTCTCTCTCTCTCTCTCTCTCTCTCTCTCTCTCTCTCTCTCTCTCTCTCTCTCTCTCTCTCTCTCTCTGTCTCTCTCTCTCTCTCTCTCTCTCTCTGTCTCTCTCTCTCTCTCTCTCTCTCTCTCTCTCTCTCTCTCTCTCTCTCTCTCTCTCTCTCTCTCTCTCTCTCTCTCTCTCTCTCTCTCTCTCTCTCTCTCTCTCTCTCTCTCTCTCTCTCTCTCTCTCTCTCTCTCTCTCTCTCTCTCTTATTCAATTCAATTTCTCTTATAGATTGGCATGACAACATTGTATAAATTGTGGATGTATTGGAGGCTGTAAGGGCAACTGAACCTGATTAGTTGGCGACACAGTTTAGCAAGCAATTCTTCCTAATTTCCCTCTGCCCTTCGGGGTCGCTGGCACGTGTTTACTTTGAAAGCACAGACTCTCTTCATCTGGCCATTAATAAGTAATTAGTGATTTGCGCACAGGGGAAACTTATTCGCTTTAGTTTGATTTGCTTGCCACACGGGCTTCCTCCACAAAGCAATCAGCGTTCGCCCGCAGCGAATAATCCTAGTGTGCACATTTCTTGGTAATAATTTTTAATGCATTCCCACCTATGAATTTCTCCAGCTGATTTCGGCACGGCGGCTGCCGTTATTTGACTGAAAGAAGTGGCTGATTCTTTTTTTCTTAATTATTATTCACTTCACCTAAGCGTGTGTTTCGTTCAGTCCTTTTAGTTCCATCAGATGGTAGTTTGTTAAGTTCAGGTCTTACACTGAGTGTTATGGATGGTCAGTGCTGAGCTCAGACGCTTCTCACTGTTTCCTCTCCTGCAGATCACAGCAGGCTGTCGGTCTTGAGGAAAGGCATTCGTTTTTCTGAGTTTTAGAACCACACTTTTCCCCAGAGAGACAAATCGTTGTCAATAGTGCTGATTTGTAAAGTTTGCTATTCTAAATTCAACCTCACAGGGGGTATCAGATGTGTCTTGACCAAAGCAAACCGCTCGATTGAAAGTGTAAATAAGCCCAGAAATGCTTTCTGAGATTTTTAAAAGGATGAAAGATGGAACAATTATAGATTTTTTTAATTATGTTTTTATTATATTTTCATTTTGATTAATTGCTATAATGATATTATAATAATATTCTTATAGTTTTCTAGGATGAATTAGATGGACCACATTTGTGATTTGATGTTGATGGTGGCTAATATTAGTTTTATTTGTTAAATGATATGTATATGTAAAATTATATTATATTACATTCTTTCTGGGAAATGAACTGCTATCTGCATTCAACACTTTCTGAATTATTTAAATATTCAATTATTGCATACCACTTTAGCAATATTTCTATGATTTGGATATATCTCGCAGGCCTACTACAGATGTTTAACAGCCAGACATGTTCATCATGTTGATCCTTGAGAATACATCAGAAAGACATGTAGTATTGTAAGATCCCAAGCGTATGCTTCAGGGCTGGAGTATGACCTCATTCTGGTCATCAGTAGAACAGAGCTTGATGGGGGGGTTTGGCCTTTATCTCCTGCTTTAAGCATCTGATTTGGAACAAAGCCCTCGGAAGCTTCTGGAAGAGACTCTTGTGGGTGGCTAAGCCTTGATCAGACCAGCTCATGGGATCTCTTGTCACGTCCAGTAATCCCAGAATCATCAGATAACAGGGCACGCATTGATGATCGTACGATGGTGTAATCTCTGTGGTTGTAAAAGTGTTAAAAAGGATATTTATAAGGCCTGGGTACACAGCCATAACAGATTACAGTGGTTGAGCCTCTCAATCATTGGAAAAGAAACATGTTTGTAGAGTTTTGGAGAAGTATGAAGTGTCTGGCATTGTTTTTAACTGTTGGTCCTTACAGTTTCCACCAGCACTATAATTCTCTGTGAAAAATAGCAAAGGAACAAATAAGAGGGAGTTTCACAAACACAAAAACATGCGTCTCTGCTTCTCACTGTGTCTTTATTCTTGATGAGATTCTTGCTTTGTCTTCCAGAATTGTGTTTCTGTAGTTTAGCTGGTGACACACCTTGTGTTCCACCTGAAGGTCACAAATAATGCATATAATGATTCTAGTTGCATGAGACTTTACATTTACAAATAAGTGAGCAGTATTGTATGGATGGAGTATGGATAACATAGGTATATGTAAAGTGGGTGGTATTTGTTAAAAGTGGAGTATTTAACAGCATTTCATACTCAGTTCAGTTTTTTATTTTAATAAAATATTTAATAAACTTCATTTTAAAATTAGGATTCTTCCCTGATGTAAACATCCTGTGTATTATGATGCATAGATGTGTCTATGGACCTCAGTACATTTTAGTGCTGATAACAGCAGTACACTTTCTGGATTTCTGCCGTGGCTTGCAGTGGTGAAGGATATAGTCTCCGTACATCAGACTTTTTCCTCCACAGCTCCGAATCTGCAAGAAGCCGTTCCGTGAAATTGTGCCGTGAACATATTTGGGCGTGTTTGTGCCGTTACCTGATTTGCATAATTCCTTTAGTGAGTCGAGTGCTAAAACAACGCAGGCAGTGCATACAAATAAACTACACCATGAGCGGGCACAATTCATTCTTCGTGAGTTTCCTCCCTCTCAGCTTTTGCATCTGCCCTGATTGTAGATTTTATATACCGTAACTGCTTTCTTTATCATAATTCTTTTTTTATGAGAAAATCGGTGTGTTTTTGTGCCTGTAAATAGATTATGCAAAACCAGCTTCTTGTCATGGATTCTAATAAGCCTTAAAATGCTCATATCCCAACAGTTTTGACTCACACACTGTTGCTTGGCCATATAGGTGGTTTCCCGGCCATTAAATGATCTGCGGCCATTGTAATCCCTAACAAGGGCTGCCCGTGTTCAAACAGAACCTTGAAGCCTCCGGAGCAGCCGTGCGCACCGCCCGTTTGCTGTGCAGCAGTAATGAGAAAGATTAATCCTGCGTGCGCGGTGCGATTCATCATGCCTTTGTGCCTATGAGCTGCACCTCACGCTCTCAACTATTTGGCAAGATCAGATATGATCCAGCTTGGCGTCATCTCGCAGACAATACTGAGCGCATAAGAAAAAAAAGAGAATCTGTGGTTTGATGTTTCATGAAAAAGAACTTTAATATTACGGCCATAATACATCCATGGGCACTTTTAATGCCGTGTGAATATTATAAATGATACCAATGTATTTTTGTATATATTTGGGGAGCTTTTCAGCCCACATGCTTTGATACCAGGGGTGTAAAGTTGGGCTGAGACCGTAGGATTAAAGAAAAGCTGAAGGCTAAAAATTCACTCTCCTGCATTCCCATCATGCCCTTCAGGAGTTTTCAATGGACTCTGTAAATATGCAGTAGCGAAGAGGGAAAATATGTCAAACATAAGCTGTGCTGAGAGCATTTCACTAGCGAATAAGCAACACATGCTCATATGAAGCCGACTACCTTGTTAAAATCCACATCTGCCCACGGCGCTCCTTCTAATGCTGTTCTCAGAGTCGAGCCTGTCCTCCGGAGACAGAGATCTGCCAACTGTGACCCAACACACAGCACATACTCCACCACCTTTCCAAAACTCTCCACTGTATCCACCCAGACGCCGTCTGATCACACATGGGATGCTCTTTACACTAATAAGATATAATTGATGGTCACTCTGGAAAGATGTCTGGAGATGTTGACTTTTAGCAGAAACTGAAGTTCGATTATATTTCATTTCTGAGTCTTGATTTAGTGGCACATTTGACATTAATGGCACTGTTTCTGTAAGATGTAGGAGCTTTAGTGACTGAGCTGTTTAGTTATGATGTCAATTTGTAGGGCAACCTGAAAGCCTAATTCACCCTGGGGTCCCTTGTGTATTTCTAATGGGTTTTTAGAATAGAGATTTCCAATTTATGAGTAAAATAAGGTCTGTGGTTAATACATGAAGACACTTTTCTGTTGTGTTCTGCAATGTAAATTGTGAATTTTAAACATGATTTGCTGTTTGCAAACCTGTACCACTATAACAGATTGTATTTCAGAGTAAAGTTATATGTTCAATAAGTACAAAAAACTACACGGGCTGGTATGAATCCTTAAGACTAACACGTACATGTTTACATTTAGATTATGTGTCACACACTTTCAAACTTCACATCTGTATAACTTTGGGTTATACAAAAGGCTTTAAGTCTTGGTAATCACGGACCTTTTTACCTGAAAAATCCAAAACCCATTAGGCCACCATTCTTTACCCAATATCCATTAGAACATAATACCCGAGTGAACCCGTGACATGAAAAGGCTGTTTGCCCTCCATATTTTATAATTACAAACTGAACAGCTCTATTAAGAGATTATTTTAATCCATTTTGCATTACCTGCCCCATTTGTGTAACAGTTTTATTAATATAAATCTTCATGAATTTACTCTTTGATTACCCACAAGATTCAAATAGTAAAATCTAAATGTTTATTTGCTGCATGACAACTTCACCCAACCAGCTAGAGATAAATTGGACTACTTATTTATTATTTATCAAGTGCACTTTAGCTCATTTTTTATAGATTTATTTTACAAAACCTTTACAGAAATAGATTACAAATATCGGCTGCTAATGAATTTTATAGCAGCTCATACGTTTGCCATTCTTGCCTGCCATGTCATATGAAAACAGTTCCTGGTACCCCAAAAGCTTTCATGCACACAGAAATGTGTCATTCTTACCTTTTTATAACTTTTTGTGGATTAGAAAGGTTGTGTGGATGTTAACAGGTTCTTTTTGGAAACTGGGAAACCTTTATTTTTAACATTTCAGTGTAATCTTTTGTCATAATTGGTGGTTCTGAGAACAAATGTGGATGTTTTTCTTCATTACTCCTTTTTTTTTTTTTTTAAAGTAAAAAACAATAGCCATTGCACACTTTGCAAACTACAAGGGTAATAAAATGTAATATATTCTTAACCACTTGTCTATCATCATAAAACATTATTTAATATGAAGTGTCTCGCAAAGAATAATCAGATTAAACATAATGCCACTAGAATTATTTTAATTACAGCTTAAATTGATTGACAGCTCAGATTTAAAGAAAGCATTATGTGCATTCCTGTTGTGTATGTGTATGTGTTACCTACAATATTTTTTAGGTTTAAGATGCTGTACACATGAAAAAGGAAGCATGTAAAGACTGATTCTGAAAGATTTAGGAATGGTGAACTGTGATGCAATTTCATTGTATACTTTCTCATAAAAAGTTTGCCAGGCAAATAATCAAAAAAAATCAACACAACAATTCCAGATAGCGAATCCCAAAGCAATCCTTTGAAGAATCTGAAGCATGCAGAGAAGCAACACATTTTTAGAGATGCGTTTTTTTTTCAGATGTGTTTTCTGTTTCATGCTCTCCTAGTTTACATTTACTTTTGAAAAGAACAGCAGAATACCCACCATAGTTCTGAGTTTTTGCATTTCCATCTAGAAAGGCAATTTGTCGCCGCCGCTATACCTGCCCGTGTCGACTCGGCTCCGCACCTGCTGATGTGATTGTTCAGCACTGCCCATCAGTGCACATAATGAAGTGCAAATCAGGCTAATGTGCTCACTGATGCGCTGGCTTTTAAAGATCAACTCAAATTGATTTAGTCCCAGCACCACTGAGCCATTAACAAATAATAAAACGGAATATAACAAATATATGTGTCCAGGGATTGAAAAAAAATCATTCCCCGCTGCCAAATGCAGGATGCACAACCGGCACTGTTTGTTTCATCAGGTCCGGGGAAGGACATTATGCCCCTGTAGCATTTACGAACACTTACCCAGAAATCTCTGTTTTTCAAATGATGTTTATATTATACAGCTTGAGAAGCACTATAAGCAAATTATGCTCGAAACACAGCATGTGCTTTGGGTTTTATTAAGCTTCACAGGTATGCCATGAAGGGAGAAAAAAGATGCAAGCCATCAGCAGAAGAAAATTAAACTTGTAATTAAGGCACACAGAGAAAAGATAAGAAAAAATAAAAACACTGCAAGCAATTTAGTTATGTTTAGAAGGCATTTATTATGCGGGCTGCAAAAGGTTTTTGGTATCGTTCCATTTTCACGGTATGACCCAACATTGAGACAAACAGATAAATTTGGAAAGATCTCAGAGTTTTCACCCAAGATTAGAGAACATTGATGAAGCGTGTAGGTGTTGATCGAAGGCTTTTAAACTACAGAGCAATTTATCGTTAGCAAACAGCAAATCCTTAAATTGGATTGTCTGAAAACACTTTTGCATTTTGCACTTTTTTTCATTTTCCGTTGTTTCCTACTGAATTACAGTTGTTATCGTTGTGTTTTCTTAACACATTGTTAACTTTGCGTTCTGTAGTGTGCCTCAGGTTACTGGCTTCATCATTTACATTGGATATTCTTTAGTTCTCTCTCTATACATCTCTATATTTTAATAAGGATTTAGGGCATCTTGCCAAATGTTACCAGGGCAAATACTGCTCAACAATCAACACTTACTCTCAGAGTTTTTGCACTTTTGTTTCTTAAATGTTAGTGTCTCATTCAAGCAGCCAAAGGAATTCTGCTGTACTGTGTCTGTCAAACACCCGTGCCCATATATCTTTACAATTTATGATCTAATTAGAGAACATAATGAATAGTCAATGAGTTGTATCCATCCTTATTGAAATATTTTGATGATTGCTAAAACTAATTCTTGTGGTAATGACTTTAGATCAAAGTAATTTGCATATCTGTGTCTGTTGATTTGTCATTTGCATCTTTTAGCATTGATGTTCCATAAATTCATCTCGGCTTTGAAATGCTCTCATTTCTAACTTTCTCCTCTCTGTGAAGTACTGTGAAGTAGCTCAAGGTTAAAGCGCCGTCTTTCTTCCGAATTAAATTTTGCATAAGCGATTACAGAACAAGTAAAAGGAATCCGATTTGTTCAAATGTTTTTGTTTGTACTCAGATTGCCTAAAACCCTGTGCAACTTACAGTAGTTATGTTTAATCCTCTGTCATGAAGTTACAGCGTAGAAGTAGTCTTCATAAAAATGAGTGCTCCATAAGACTGCAATGATTTATTAAAAGGCCTTAAACTGTGACACAAAAATGGACCAATTTTATATCCTTGCTGGACCTCACCTTAATGGTCATTCTGTAATCTCTCCAGTAGCCACTGGTGATTATCCCCCTCAACACATCCAAACCAATTCAAATATTGGATCTTTATGGGATGATCCACCTTAACCCAGATACGTCTATATGATTTGTAATTTTGATCAGCTTGGCATCAAACCCAGGTCAGGAAAGACTTACGTTAGTTGAGCAGTAAAGGTAGCAGGGCCAGCCATGTTTCTCCACGGGGCTATGAAGGATTAGCATGAAGTGGCGTGATTAGAGATGAACTCGCACCACTTCCTGCCAGCCCGTGACCTCATTTCTAAAATGATTTACTGGGCATCCGTCCCACAACTTCTGTAAGTGCACGAATAAAAACTGTATGTTTGCTTCCCCCGGCACGAAAAACATATTTATTCGCTTGTCCTACAAAGTAGAGCAACTAATGTAGATTTTATTTATTTTAAAACTTTTATATGCAGTTCCTACGCAATTTCCCTTAATGTGGCATGCGTCAGAATGTGACGGGCTATCAGGACTTAATTGTGGGCTTAAGCCAAATTCCTCTAGCCCAGATTGAGGCAGCGCTCCAGGGCACGATCAACATTTCCATCATTTAGATTTCAACAGCCTTATGCTTAATATTTCACAAAATCATAGTTAAATGAGCAGTAACTGCATCTCATAATGATTTCCACCCGTCTTCAGATTGGCTTTGTAAATATGTACAGTTAAGTTGCACACAAGTTGAATTATTGCATCACACAAGAAGGTTAGACAGGTTTTTGACACCGAGTTGTCAAGGCAGTGTGAACTGCTTTAATTGTCAGTGGCATAAAAGATTTATTTTGCTTTCAGGTTTTTTCATCTTAATCATTTTCTTGATTGACTTGATTTTAACTGTCATATTCTGTCATAATAATTCATTTCAGTGCTTCTCTTCACAGTGTGTCCTCAGGTCCAGTTTAATTACAACATGACAAAATGACCATGAGAAAAAATCTCTATTTTATCACTGTTTGTCATTTCATTCTTCAGAGAGAAAAAGGCACACGGTGAGACAGGTTGGCTAAACATAATTTCAAGGCCCCAAAGAGAATTTTAAGCTGGCGAATTTTTTTCCGGACTGTAATGAAAAAAATCAATTGATAAAAAATAAAAAGCACAGAAATTATTATATGTTTTTCCCTTCACAGTGACATTTTATTACCTTTCCATGCAGCATGTGTCATTTTTATAATAGCATGATTTCATATTTTTTGAGCAGATGCCACACTGCTCTTTGTTTTCTCTTTCTCTTTCAGTTCTGTCTCATGCATATCTTTGTTTTGTCCATCTTAATTGCAACTTTAATGCACAGGGTGCCCATCCACATCTGTTGCCATAATGGAGGTTACGTGTCCTGGTCCTAATAGAGGTTGTCATGACGACATCTCTGACCTCTTTAGAGAACATCTCCTCCGTCAACTTCTGCAATTGTGTCTGTGATAATTCTAGAACTGTCTTCTTTAATGCACCATGAATAAGACGGCCAGACTGCTTGCATCACAAAGCTCTGCTTATCGTTTTATCTACAGTTTCTGTAGAAAAACAGCCGTGTTCTTGAATGCCTGGAGTGATATGTTTCTTTTAATCCCTCATCGACATGCGTGTTAGATCTACAGCTGGGATCTGTCAGCAGAACTTCAGATGGGTCAATATAAGACTTAGAAGTGGTTTTGAAGTGTCAAATGTCTACATTGTGTATATGCTCTCGTGGGTTTTGTTTTTATGTGATAGAAGGTGAATGAGAATGGCTTTTTGCTCTGGTGAGATGCCTTGCTGTCTACTTTCTACATAGGCAGCTTCCTTTATTTCATCATCTATACTGAAATGAAATCTCATGAGCGACTGCGTGTGCAGGTGGAAGATCACATAGATAGCACTAGATAGTGATTTATACACAGAGCATTCTCCACGGGAGATTTACGAGTAGAAATTTCATCTAAAGTAATTTTTTTGTTATTTTTTTTTAACATTTTTAAAGTCTTTTTAATGTTTTTATTTTAGGTATTTTTGGAAATTACAGTAACATTAACCTTTTTTAGATTTTTTTTAGTTAATGTTTATTGTTATAAAGTCTTATACCTTTCCATCAGTTTATAGTTTGTCATGATTAGATTCAAATTCAACTATTAAAGTGAATAGGTAAATAACACAGGCGTTCCTCCTGAGAAATGGTGACGGTTAACAGATTAAACCAGAGACTTTAGATCTTTTTTGTACTTCTCTTCTTCTGAGCTACGTATCTTTCATTCATTCTTCATTCAGCCCAAGCATGTCTACATCAGCATCACATTGCCAGGCATGATTTTGTGTACTTGGCGTTCTCCTCCTCCATTCTCAACTGTTGATTATTTTACAGTCAGAAAAATTGCAATTGAACAGCTGAATAGGTACCTGAGATTACTTTTGTATTGAAAAGTTAATTGAAACTCATCTCTTAAACGGCTTTCTGTAAAGCCATTGGCTATGTTTAGAATGAACTGTAAAGACAAAATGAAGTGAATTAGTCGTCTACAAAGGTCTTGGCGTGGTCTCTCCATTCTCTGAGGACATGGAGTTAGTAGCAGTCTGTTTAAAGCCCGCTGTGATTTCAATACGCAGACAGAATAAAACGTTTTCTCATTTGAAGTCTTCAGGATCTTCGCTCACTTGACGCTGTTTTTTACCCTTCTCTGTCGTGTCCACTGAACTCAGCGCTCCGTTTGAGACTGTCAGAGGTTATGCCGGACATTTTCTGCGTCAGTCCTTTGAAAGAGAGAAGAAGAGACCGCGTGTTGTCTTCTCTTCTCACCTTAATGACATGCTTGTTAACTTCTCTTTTATCTGCTCCATCAAATTCTATTCATTTTCCTCTTCGGCTTCTCAGCTGAAAACCAAAACTGCAGTTCTGTGCAATCTGTCCTTCCTTAAAGATTGAGGTTAGTTTCATCAGGAAGGTCAGGCCTCAGTTCTCGTGTGTATTTAAAGAAAACGGTTCATTGAAAAATGAAAACAATGAAAGTCACCCTTATGTTATTTCAGGCATGTGTGCTGTATTTTTGTGTTTGTTTGTCTGGCATGTGTTTATTTCTAGACATTTAACATGATATCTGTCACTGCATACACATAAATTACATACAATCACGGGCGGACTGGCCATCTGGCATACTGGGCACTTTCCCGGTGGGCCGACGTGCTTTTTTGGGCTGACGGTCGCCGACCGCAAAAAAAAATTCTCTCGGCCCATGAACAGGACCATAAAAGTGGTAGGCCAAGATCAGCGGCCCAATGTTTTTTCAATTGACACCTTTCAATTGAGGACGACTCGAAAAATGAACCGCCGCTGCAATTCCTTGTGGCCATGACAGGGGCCAGATCTTATATTTTTAAAGATTAGAGTGCTATATCTGAACTCATTACAGAGGGGTTGATGTCTGATAAGCACTAGATTTCAGCTTGAACATTTTAGTCAAAAATATCACTAGTTTTTTTTTCCTTCTGACGGACGCGGCCCATGAAACACGTAGCTCAGTTGCCCATTGGTTGTTTTCTTGATTGACACTGGACTGGCCCAATCATATCTTTGAACAGCACCATCTATGGGATTTCTGCCTACACGCAGTTTCAGTGTGATCATGGAGAAGAAACGTAAAGGAGGTGCAGAAAAGCTGCATGACAAAAAAAAACAAGCTCTTCAGGCAGATGCTGAAGTTACACATTACATGCCGTTAGTAGTTTTAAAGAGTAGGAGTTGGTATACATATTCAGGGCAGGGACGGGTGGTATTTGTGATCTTATGTGGTGGTGGGCCGGTCTGGGCCAAAATGCCAGGGCCGATTTTTGGTCCCAGTCCATCCCTGCATACAATTGTTTTAATTTTAGATATTTTTATTTTTCAAATTTAGGTATTTTTAAAAGTAGCACTAACGTTATATTTTTTTATTTGAATTATTATGATTTGTCACAAATGTATTCTTGAATCTTTGACCTTTCCATTAACATATAGTTTGTCATGATTAGATTAGAATTCGACTGTGAAATATATAAATAAGTTTTCTTTAACAGGTCAACTGATACCAAACATGTCTCGTTCTTGATTTTGTTTCTCTTTTATGAAACTGAACATGTTTAGTCACGATAAACTGGTGTCGTGTGCACAATACGATACATATGATTCTTCTTTTGTGTCCCACACAGAACGACACATGGGCGAGTAAATAATTCCATAGCCGAATTTAATTTCTAGGTGAGGTCATTCCTTAGAAGCCAAATTAAAAGAAAGATCTGCTGAAGTCCTGAGCAGATTGTACCAGACACATAAAGACAGCTCAGATAATTGACTCATCTCGTCTCTGATAAGCAAGAGAGCCACTCAAAGACATATCTCACACACTCCCAAATAACCGGCTTTAACACGAGGCGCAGGATTTAAAGGGTATTTTATAGTATCTCATTATCGGCTGTGGACCGTCAGTACTGCCGGCATGCCAGGACCGCACTGAGGACTTGCATGGTTTTATATATAGTTATGTTAATGGGATTCTGCTCTATAAGACTGTACGGGTGAGGTTATGATCAGAGCAGAATCATTAGGCTGTCTGAGTCTGAACACACTTGAACTGTCATTGTCAGAGAAGATTTTAATCAGCACCAGGTTCAAAGTTTCGCCCGTGTTCTTTGACTGTGTTCGTTTTCTTATGTGGGACATCGGACGGTCGCTGAGCAGTGATTCCGCATAAGCACTTAAACAGGAAATTAGACGTGGCTGTGAAATAATTCATATGAGGTTAAAGTCAAAATTCAGTTATTCTGTTTGATATACGCAATTAGTGTGGAAGAAAGCAGCAGCTAGCTGGCCTTGAATGATCCGCAATAAAAACCGATTTATTTTATGTTTATTCCTTTCTAATTATAATGTATGTAAAGCTGCTTTGCAACAATGAAATTTATGAGAAGCACTATACAGTTGAATTGAAAGACCTCATGAAATGGCTGGATGTGTGTTTTGTACATGGACTGTGTTGCAGGAGCTCATCTTTTTATTTAAAATGTCAAATTTACATTTATGCCTTTAGCACATGCTTATATCCAAAGCCAATTACAGTACATTCATGGCATATGTTTAATCAGTATTTGTGTTCCTGTGAATTGAACCCATGACCTTTGACCTCATGTTTTACCACTGAAACACAAAGTAGTCAATATGTTTTAGGTTATTTCATACCCATGAAATATGATTTGCTGCTTGCTACGCTCCTAAAAATAAAAGTGCTTCACAGTGCCATATGGAAGATCCATTTGTGGTTCCATAAAGAACCTATAACATCCACAGAACCTTTTTGTTTCACAAAATGTTCTTTGTAGTGGAAAAATGTTCTTTAGACCATAAAAAGTAAGAAAGCAGTGGTTGTTTGGAGTAACCGGGTCTTTGAGAAACCAGAAATGTTTTTTCTATGGCATCGCTGTGAAGAACCTTTTGAAGCACCTTTGTGTATTGATAGTTGGCGTAACATCTACTAAAATGTAAAGCAAATATCTGCTGAAAGTTTGTTTGTCAAATTTCAGAGACATAGACTCTAGATGAGATCTCACATACTTTCGTCTTTGTCTTGAGCCCACATTCTTCTGTGATGCACTTCTGAGACTTTTCCTCTATCATCTGTCTTCAGTGGTGTACCCAAGACCCTCTCCTCCTCCCTGTCTCTATGACAAATCTGAGAAACGCTAGTGCACTTTCCTTCTCATTGATTAGAAGAATCAGCGTGCTTTGCTGCATCAGACTCATTAATGGGCTCCATTAGTTTGGCTCCTCAGGCGTGGCGGGGGTGAGTTAGTCTGATGGTAAACACAGATGCGCTTGGTGAGGCAGGTGACAGCTCGTCTCTCTCAGGGAAGTTGCTAATAGCAGTCACAACAGGGGCCCGTTCCATCAAACTCGTTTCTATAGACATCTTCTCTTTTCCAGCAGTTGATGACCAGAGGACGACTCGAAAAATGAACCGCCGCTGCAATTCCCGAGATCTGTATCGATGTGATCGGGGTAATCTGCTATCAAACTGTTAGACTTGTGGCCGTGACAGGGGCCAGATCTTATATTTTTAAAGATTAGAGTGCTATATCTGAACTCATTACAGAGGGGTTGATGTCTGATAAGCACTAGATTTCAGCTTGAAATACAACATGCTCGTTGATAGTCCAGTAATTAACCTGTTAACTGTCACCGCACATATTGAGTTTACGCATTAAAATGCATCTCAACTACAGCTGCTTAAATTTGAGATATTTTATTTTATTTTTGTATTATTTTAGGCATATTTTAAAAATATCATTTTTTGTTTATTTTTGTCAAATATTTATTCTTAGACTTTGCATGAATATATAGTTTGTCATGATTAGATTAGAATCCAACTATGAAATATTAAAGTGAATTGTAAAATAACAGATGTGTTCCTCCTGAGGAACGGTGACAGTTAACAGATTAAGAGCCTCTTCTAATAAGGACCTCATTCTCCTGAATTAATGCTTCCGTTGCATTTCTTAAATCTGATCTCAAATGGCTGTCGTGTTGATTTGGACCCTCTTGTAGATCTATATTGTCAGTCAGCCTAAATTAGTATTGCTGGTTGTGTTTCAGGAAAGGTCTGCGCATAGTAAGTGTAGATATGCCTGGCCCGAGCCCAACACGTGTCTCGTATCAGAGCTCCACAGAGGTGTCAGAGAAAAGCTTCAGGTCCGGATATTAGCCTCTCCTCCATCCCACCAGGGACCCCAGCTAATCACCGCCTCATTATTCCAGCACAGACAGAAAAAGAGAGAGAGAGAGGATGAGAAAAGCGATGTGTGTGTTCACCGTGTTCTCGTGTAATACAAGGAAACACTAAAAGGCCGTGTAGAGATTAGCTTAGTCTGGTGAAGGCTACGAATCTGACAGCGTTAATCTCATTTCCCATTTGCCATGTTGTCATGCCCCAATACGTTTAACGAGGGTAATAATGAAAAGAGGGGAACCAGACTCATTAATTAAATTAGCTTCCTTATCCATGCATCTCTCCAAGTCCACTTATCACAGCTCCGATTGGCTTCAGCTTCCCGGGTTTGAGTCGAGCAAATGCCAGATATCATTTTCTTTTCAACTGCCTGGCCTTGCACGAAGCACAATTTCTTTATTCTGTAATTCGGTTTTGCCGCAGGGTACAAGGAGGTCATTTAGGCCAACAACAGCCCAAAAAATGTTCTTCTGCAGGCAGGCGGGACCCGGTCTGGAGCAGAATGTAGTTCTGATGGGTCTGAGCTGGAGGAAATGAGAGGTTGTGGTTAAAAAAAAGACATTTTGTAGCCTTTTGAAGCTTTTAGGATAATTTGCCTGAAATTTGTTCACCTGTTTCAGTGCAACCTTCAAATTTCTTTTATTTTCTCTATATTTTAAAACGCACTTCAGTCTGTTTCATACGTGGGAGAAGATATGCAGATGTCCTTCGGTAATATTCATGAAACTTTTAGGCTTGTTTCATTCATTCAATATAACAGTAACAGAACAGTATTTTTTCAGTATTTCTGCTGTGGAAAAGAGCGAGAAAATAAAAGGATTTCTACTGTACTGTAGGTTTGACCTTTTAAATGCATAAATCTTACCTTAAGCATTAAGTCAGGTGTCTTTTAGATATTTTACATTTTATAATATTTAGATTTTTTCTTTTTTAAATAAAAAAATTCATTTAGATATTTTTTTAAGTAACATTAACTTTTTTTAGTTAATGTTTATTGTTATGAAAATTTGTCAAATATTTATTGTTGAGTCTTAGACCTTTCCATCAATTTATAGTTGGTCATGATTGGATTAGAAGTAAACTATGAAATATTAAAGTAAATAGTGAAATAATCGTGGAACAGTGATTGTTAACAGGTTGAAAAATTTTCATCTTCATATATTTTCACAGTATGTTATAGTCATGTAGTTTCTGTCTTAGTAAAGCTGAAGTCTCTCTGAAAGGTCAGCATTGTCCACGGGCTGATTTGACATCCTTCATTTAATCAAATAGCTGTAAGGGTTTTAAAATGGCTCACTGAGTTTTTTCTCTTTAGTTTTCTCTTCCTTTCCATCTTTCTCTATATTTCTTTTTAAATGATCATTTTTGATACTATAAATAGTTTACTGTAATGTGTTTTATATCCTGCATATTTTAAATTCTAAATACAAACAAATACATATTTTCATGCCTTTTGCACTTGATTGAAAGTAATTCTGTTCAGTCTAAAACCTCGTTCTTTTTTCCTCACACGTCAGATGCTTCCTAATTAAATTAATTACGATCATAATTCATTTGCTCACTGGCACTTTTGTCTCCTTGGTGACCAAATACACTTCCTTTAGAGAGATTATTAGTGGTGTTATTAGTAAAAGAGTTGTCGGTCGTGATGGTAATGATGGCTATGATGACACAGCTCAGGGGCATGATTAAAATTGCAAGAGCGGTTTTGAAAATGCAATAATTAAAAATTTTTACGATGGATTTTCATATTTTAACATTGACAGTCTGGGTCTGGGACAAGGGTAAAAAAATTAAATCCAAATAAAGCGTTTTTGAAAAGTTTCCAAGACAGTTTTAATGTGACCTTTTTAACCAAAAGGAGATAAAGTTTATATCTGTAACACATTAAGCTGTAAAAGTTTGTGTTTTCTTCTACTATTTTAGGTAGCCAACAAATTAATCCCGTGAGCAAATGTTTTTGGGTTGGACAATATGACATTCACCTTCTCACCGCTTTGCTTTGTGCTTTTAGTGAACAAGCTGCTTCATGTCCAAATATTGATAGTTCCTGTCTCTTCCTGAGCTCTCTGTATTGTTACTGGATTGCAAACACTGACATCAACCGTGTCCGTAGACGCGGCAAAGGAGAAAGAGAGTTAAAGTAGAAAATCCACTCTTGGTCTCTTTCAAATTCAAGGCTTGACATTTTACTTCTCTGATATCATTCTTCCTTTGACGTGTGCGGATGTCTCATCATAGCTCGAGAAGATCTAAGAGCCACGCACCTGTTGGGAATGAGCGTTGGCCTTTCTTGTGAAGAACGCCCCGCTCGCTGACAGGTAATGTCTCAAAGCTTGATGTCACAGGTTTAGCTACAGGGGAATGCCTAGCACACTGGGACATCATCCAATCCAGTATTATCAAACGCTCAAGAATCTGTCTATCAATGTTTAATGGGAGCTCTTTTCATTGAGCCAGCCTTTATTTCACATCTACCATCAGGCTAAAGATGAAAGTTTCTTTATAATTCCTGCTGCTGTTGAAAGCCATGATAATGTACACATTACATACATTATTTCTCCTACAATTTAAAAAATGATGACCGTTGTTAATGCAGTTAATGTGTGATTTAATAATGTGTGGAGCATAGCTCAGATTGGTCTTAAAAAAAGTCATAGTAAGATTTAAGGTTTTTGCAGACATGGCAAATCTTGGTGTGATTTATTATTAAAAAAAATTTCAGAAGAAGCAGAAGAGTTTAACAGTAATCTTAATTTACTCTTTATTTAGACTCATTGCTATCTAGTGGAAACATTTGAGATACTAGAGAAAAAAACCGAAAATGATTTTCTGGCACAACAGCGTTTCTACAGATTGAGATTGATGAATTATTTAGTCTTCCCTTCCACACCCTCATTTATTTTCCTCTTTCACTTCAGGTCTTTTGTGAAACATGCTGTTTGCTAATATGGTCTTTTATAGCAATTAAATGCTGTTTGGGTGGTACTGAAATAATCGACACCTCAGGCTATCTGTGCTGACCTGCTTCAAATGTGTGTGCGTGCGTGCATGCATGCATGTGTGTGTGTGCGTGTGTCTGCGCGTGCATGTGTGCGGTGTGTGCGTGCGCATGTGTCTGCGCTTTGTTTGTATTTGTGTAATGTATCATAAATGATTCCTCACATGCAAGGGCTAGAAACACCTCTGGTAGATGGAAGACGGTGTTAGTGTTGAATTCATGTTCATGTTTATCATTGTTCTTGTTTTTCCCCACTGTGAAAAAATTAGAAAGATTTTAAATAAAGGTTGTGTTTTGGTTTAAATGAAAGTAAAGGCCTGTTCACACCAAGATAACTACACAGATCATTACACAGAGTTCACACCAACAGATGATCACATTATGTTTATTCTAAGCTCACATGCTGCAGCTTTACATTTTTTAAGGGTATGAACTCTATAAATAAAAATGGATTTTGGTTTATTGTAAAAAAAAATTTTTGTCTACCAGCTGGAAAAATTGCTCTGAGAGAGTTTTTTTGTGTTGTTATCATTATATTTGTGATGTGAACTTTGTTATTTAATTGCGAAAAGTGTTTTTAAACATTAACATTACATTTTTAATGTTAAGTGTAACATTAATGTTAACATTCCCATCATTATTGGTGTGAACAGGTTTAACAACTGCATTCTCTGAAGTAATTTTCTGTATTTTTCGTCTCACATTTGAACTAGTTGTTTATGTCATTCACTGTTACTATGGTTACAGCTATTATTATGACAAGAAAGACAATTGACTTCACTTTTGTTCATACAGACATTACTGAGTATCACACTCTACTTTAGCAATAACGATCAGAAGTTAAACAGACACAGTTTAGGAAACAGAGCTTAAACAATGTGGATTTGTTTCGGCTCGGTCAATAGAACTGTAGACGCCTGCTGAGGGAATTCAGGCCGTAATTATGAGCAGAATATAGCCTGTACACAAGAGAAACCTGACACGAGCTCAAAAAAACTGTCACGGCATGTGATTTGTGACGAATACTGGAATCATCCTTGCGTGTACATGCCTCACTTTCATAATGTCAGAGTATCGGGGGAATTTACTCATGTTATTTTAGAGAACTGCCACAGGGTTTGACGGACTGTCAAGGTTCCAACAGATCTTCTCTATCTGATATTACAATCCATCTCTGTCAGTCTTTTTCTGTCTCTTTCTCACGAGCGCTGACACTCCTATCACATTGGTAAATATTACTTTAATTGATAATCAGGTTGTTTTAGAATTAATGAGCTGGTATGAGCGAGAACGTCTTTCTTTAAATTGCTTTGCAGCTTTTATTGCACCTCTCTTTAGAAATCATATTAGCCAAACCAATCTCATTTAAATCTTCCGTTTCCTAATTAACCCTTAATGTCTCTATCGTACGGCTTGCAAATGAACTTTTTGTAGATTTTTACATGCAGTTTGTGTCTGTGGCTTGACTGTCGGGGATATTTATTTCGATTCATCAAACCAACAATTAAACCGAGAGACTGGGCATAACAAGAAACATAAAAATGTTTTTATCTCTGTCATAAAATTAAAAAAGTGCATCAACAGAACTGCATTTTATTCACCACAATCCAAGAAAATGTTCCCAGGAAAAAATAATAATGCCACATCAATCTGTTACAATAATGATAAAACCTGATCTTGAAGAAATAACCCACCAAACTCAATTAAACAGTAATATTATAATAGCAGCCACAATTTAAGTGAATTCCAAAGAAATGGGACTGACCTCTCCAGCGAAAAATGGGTTTTTGTCCCTTGACCCAATGCTCAGGATTGTACTGAAGTGTTTTTGTTGCAGAATATTTTACAATAAGACAATGAAGCCATTCGTAAGATTGTTTTTTGACCTTCTAGAGTTTGAAAAACTGTCCATGAATGAAATTTGACGGAGCATGTGATAATGCACATATGTGTGTTTTTGTGCTTAAATTCATGACGTTGAACATTGAGCTTCAGCGAGCAGGGATATACGAGCAAAGCTTTCACATCATATTCAGAATAAACCAGCAGTGAACAAATCTCTTGCAGTGTAAACCATCTAAATGTTCCACGGTCACGAATGCTCTGCTGAAAATAACATGTTTGCAAAAGGAACAGCAACTAAAAAAGGTTAACTTGCTTTCATCTCAAGTCTGAGTTTTGTTAGCGTTGAAAGAGTTTGTGTTAGTGTTAACATCGTTAAGAGAACACATAAGGCATTTTACTATTTTATTTTTCTGTGTATAATAAAACGTCTTGTTCTTTATATTCCTGGTCAATACAGAAATGTGAAAATAAGTGATTGAAGCTTAGAAAAGCTAAATGTAAAAGTATGCTGTAAAAAGAAAACACTTTTACTATTAATTTTCCTTTTCTCAATTTTTTTTTTGCAGCTTGTTTATTTTTCCTTTAAGTGCATTCCTGGATGTCTTTCATGCGGGTAATTTTGTTGCCACCAGCTGAGTTTTTATATCTAATGGTACAGGGTAGTGTGTTTTATACAGGTTGGTATAAACTTGTGCCATTAGCTGTTGAAAACATGTCACTTACAGGTTATTCTGTGAATGAACGCAGATTAAAAAAAGGACAAGCAAAATGAAAAGATATGGAATAAACAATCTCAGGACTATTTCTGATTACATTTGACTAGACTTTTGTGATAACATCAGTTCCATTATTTAAACTGCATTGCAGTCGGTCTGCAGCATTGGCTGAATGCAGGTATTCCAACTTAAGTGAGTAAAAACTGAAAGAAAGACTCATATTATACTTTTCTCAAAAGCTTCTGTTTGAATTGGAAATATAATGACACTGTGATTTCTTTGTTTTTGTAGCACAGTGAAAAAATGACACAGTGGTGTTTTTGATGTTCAAACAGGGTCAGTTTGAAGGACGGTGTGGCATTTCTGGGGGCAAGAGCCAGCAACCCCGTTCAATGGACAATCAGTCAGGACGTTCGGAGCGAAGGACACCGAGTCGTCACTCTGCACTGCCGCAGAAAGGAAGCCAACTTTGGAAAAAGGTTGGTAACAGTTTAGCATATCTACAGTATGTATATTTTCTATTTAATGCTGAAATCAAAGCTGTTATTATCAAAAGGTTTCAAGATTAAGATTGCAGCTTGTGGCAAAAACGCTGCAAACTAAAGTTTTTTTCTTGCTGGATGTCTAATTGTTAAATCTTCACTTTGTAAGGTTCTGGGCAACTGAGAGTCCTCAGATTTATGCATTTCTGTCTTTCTGATATTTAGCTTTTTAACACAGATGCTCTGGTGTTCAGACAGCATCCTTTACTAAAGTCTCTTCATTTCTTCACTCACAGGATTAGAAAGTCATTGACTGACAGCTGTGCTTTTGCCTCTTATAGGTCCCTTACCTCTTTCTGTACCCTTGATTTGCATATGCAATTCAGACAAATAGACACGCCCCATTTCAAACCCTGATCAAAATACTTCCGATTCTGATATGCAAGAAGGAGACTGGGAAATAAAACATCTGTGGTTTTTAAGATTATCTTGCTTTGCTTTTTGATCAAACTGTGAATACTTCAGTCATTGTCAGTTCATATAACGGTCACACAGCGGGAGGTGTTGAACAGCATCGGCAGAGCCTTTATACACTTATTTTCATCTGAAAGAATAAAAAAGATGAATATTACCAGAATTTTCTTCCCTTGCCTGTGGAGTTTTATATAAATCATATTCTAATAAAGAAAGTGATTTGATTACGCTCTCTCATTGAAATTTCCTTTTCAACTAATATGTGGGTGTTTTGAAAGATATTCTTGTTACTGTGACAAGCTTTACCTAATTGTAATTTTAGTTCTGGGCAAGCCGAAAAATTACATTTTTGGTTTACAGGGGCTTTTAAAGTTTTACGATCCGTGCACGAGGCAGCAGTAGTTTATGACTGCATCAAAAGTACTTACAGAAATCCTTCCAACCACTAAAACTTAGAAAAACACCCACAAAAATTTGAATAAAAGTCACATTTTTGCAGAAACCGTCAGCGCATCCCTGCGTAACCGGCACCTCGTCCTAAAATCTTATGGGTTAAGTTATGCGCGGTAGATCTGAAATCTGCCAATAAAACTTGAAAATTACGGGATCTCACAGGAGTCGTTTTGTAAATGAGGTGAGAAAGTTGTTTTAAAGGTTGCTGGAAAGGTCAGGAGATTATGATTATGTTTAAATTACAGAGGTACTTGAACACGTGTTCACTGCAGTCCACAGGGGGCAGATTGATAATGAGCTATTCTCATTTGTCCAGCTCACCACTGTATTACTGATGAATCTTTACCTATTTTACCTTTTTATTCAAATCCATCAGGAGTGAATTTTATATTTTTTGTCTTCTAGGACAGCAAAGAGTATAAAATTAAGGACTGCTCATAATAGTTTTCTTTTAACCTGATAACTGTCACTGCATATATTGAACATACACATGAAAATGCACTATCCAAAGTACAATTTTTTTATTTTAGATGGTATATAATTGTTTACATATTTTTACAAACAACATTATTTAATTATTATTTTTATGATATTAATAGTATTATTATTATTTTATGATATTATTGTTAGAAAAATGTGACAAATATTTATTCTTGAGTCTTAGACCTTTTCATCAATATATAGTTTGTCATGATTAGATTAAAATGAACTATGAAATATTAAAGTGAATAGTGAAATAAGCGTTCGGTGACGGTTAACAGGTTAATGTCCTGTTTCACTTTTCAGAAGCACACTGAATTAACATTGCATATGCATTTACATGTTGTCACAGAGTCAGTTCCTCCACCTTCAGCATCAGTTCCTCGTCACCTTCAGCATCGGATTCATTTGAACTTCATTTCCCATAATACCTTCACACCTGTCACAAATCGCCTGTCATCATCATCACACACCCGCACCTGATGGACATTTCCCGGACTCTTTTTATAGTGTGTTCTGCCTGTTTTTCATTGTCCGGTATTGTTGTTCCTGCCTTAATGTTATTCGTCGCATGTACGCCTGTTTATATTTGCCTGTTCCTGTTCGGATTAATTACCCTGTTCCTGGTTGGATTTATATCTGTATATATTACCGGTTCCTGTTTGGATCTATTTACCTGTTCCTGTTTGGATGTTTATGCGCTGTCGGGTGGACAGCGATATCTTCAGTTGTCATGTAAACCTGTGTTAACGTTACGACTTTGACTTTGACTCTTTCCTGACCTGTAACACATGTATGCATTTGGCAGCTTTTATTATTGCATTATACTATACATTTTTTTCCTAGTATGTGCAAGATAAGATCAAACCCTTGGCTTTGTTAGGACCATACTTTAACCACGGAGCTACAGGAAAGCTGTAAACATTGACTTGCTCACATTTATATAATCACCTATTCCAGCCTGCTTTTTACTTTGTTGTTGTTGTGGTTTGTCAGTCTGTGAGAGTTTGTTATTAGTAATAATATAGGTGATAATTGAAGCAAAGGTAAAACAGTATTTTTGGTGTTATAATTAAAGCACCACAGAACAAATGGTAGCATTTCAACACGCTTTCAGTGCCGTGGATAACAGAGTCTCTGATGACTCTTCTGAGAGCAATTATGTCCGAGCATCTCCCAGATAAAGATGTAAAGCTGATGATTCGTGTAAAGAGAGAACAGAAGAGTTTCTTCAGGGAACATCACAAGTCATCAAGACATCACCGCTAGACAAATAAGCATCGCGTCGTTCCCATGTGTACGTTGTGGAATCAAAGCAGAAAACCGACAGATCTTTTAGGTTTCATGGTGCAGCGCGCTCCATGCCTCCAATCGTCTCTCTGCCTGCACACCTTCTGTCTCTCTCAATCAGCATGACTGCGGTGGAATTTTTTTGATATTCCTCTCAAACGGTGTGTGAAATGAGAGGATCTCTTACTCCTGGAAGAAGCAGATGCGCTTCCAATGAATCTCTCATGCGGAATCCACGAGTCTACAGCTTTGTCCTATCCCGAAAGTAAACGAGCTCTTCTCTCTACCGGAACGACATGGCAAAACTCAGTGAAATATCTTTATAAGAGTCACTGAAGAGCAGTGTTGGGGAAACTTACATTTGCATTTGTGCATTAGGCAGACGCTTGTAGTGTATTTAAAGTATATAGTTTATCAGTTTTTCTGCATATACGTGTTTCCTGGAAATTAAATCCATAATCTTGTTGTTGCAAGCGCCATAGGAACACAGTTTTATTTTTTAATAGTAGCATTTGTGCATTTGTTAATAAATACATTTTATTGGTCATGAAAGGTATTTAAAAGTAACTTGACTATTATGGCATAAATGGAAAAAATGTAATTTAATATTATATTGCCAGATGGAGATGCAGTGTGTTATCCAGATGTTGAATTTTGTTGCATAGTTTCAGTACAATTTTTTTTGGTTTTACGTCAGCTCTAATGTTCACTGGCTCATGATACCACATGGGTAAAGAGTGTGTAATTGTGCTTTAAGTGCTGTGTCTGCCCATGTTTGGTGCTGGTATTGATTTAACGGTGGGAACGCCACTTGTCACAGTGCTGGAAGCTCCGCAGCAAGACATCTAATCCTGGGGTTGGAGCTGTGCTCAAATGGGGCAGGCTATAATCCCCCATACTGTCAGCGACGTGAAGAACCGGGGATGATTCCCAGCTTAAAAACCAACACGATACTCTTTCATCAAGTTATTTATTCTTTTCATTATAGCTCCGCAGCAGGGATTAGATTGAGCCATCTTGTCTTTTGTTTTGAGTTTGTCCTTTCTTCTCTTCCGATCGATGGAGAGGCGGAGTCTCAGGTGAACACATCTAGTCTTCCCTCCCTGGCTTTTTCTTTTTCCTCTGTTCCCATCAAAGCATGTCTGATAGGTCACGCCTGTTCTGCTGTCTGTTGTTGTGCACAACTTTTAATGATACTTTTCTTTGTATGACCATCCTTGTATTTGTTTAGACAAGTTGTCTTTCAATCAAATGTGATTTTACTTAAAGACGTTCGATGAGATTTGGCTTGAATGCAAACTACAGCATTCCCCCGAAGGTGTGGGATTTAAATTCAACACATGCTCATCAACATCCATCTGTCAGGGATCTCGCGCCTGCCTGTGTTTAGATAAGAAATCTCTGAATTCGTGATGAGGAACAGTGAAAGTAAAGCGAACGGCATGTGTATTTTAATGCAAAGACTCACACGATTTCATACGAAACCAATCACGCTTCTGAAGAAATAAATCCAAAGCGTCTGGAGCTCGCCTCCACGCCGCTGGCCTTTTCTCTGGTTGATTTCATTAAAACGGTTTGTCTGAATCACTTAATCGGGCTGTTGATCCAAAGTCGACCCTGCCTTGACCTTTCTTCCTCATTAATGTGCCAAGGACACCGTTGCAGTTTTTCTCCCCCCACGCACACTTAGTTACGTGGCTTTTGTCAGAAGCATCACCCCACGGGTCAGTGCACTATTGACTTCTGCTCGTAACAAACTCTCTTAGCACTGATAGAAACCCCGGGCGGATAAAGGGCGACCTGGACACGTATGAAGTGCGTCTGATACTGCAAAGCTTGTCTTTGTAGGTACAGCTCAGACACAGAAAATGGTTTGGTCTATGTTTTTCTCTCAGTTCACTGCTGTATTTACAGGTCTTTGTTGTCTCAGTGTTGTTTGTCATCCCTTGTGGCTCAGAAATGTGTTCTTTTGACAGTTGTGGTCTTGGGGGAGACGTAGCTTTTTACAGACGGCTCTGAATATTTCAGTACACATCTGTGTTACCTGATATGTGTTTAAGGGGTACAAGTGTTGAATATACAGTAAGTAAATGATATAGTATAGTTAGTTTATATTCTTTAGTATGAGCAAATGATATGATATGTTAGAATATAAGACCATCATCATAGTGGTGTGAAAAAAAAAATTAAAGAACATAATCGAATAAATATTTTTATGAATAAATATAAATGTTTTTGATTGTTTTTATATGATTATTGTGGATTTCATTTGATTATCTTTTTTTTATTGTAGATCATACCATTGAATAAGTCTGGCATCAATGAAAAAAACAAGCACATGTGTAGAGTAGTAAAGATCTTCCTCAGCCAATATATTGGTAAAAAAGTTAGCATGAATTATTCTGTTTTTAGTCTTCTTGCTACTTTTCATGAATTAATTGAAAGTATTGTATTATTATGGATGTATAGAAGGGATCCAAAGGACTAGACACCGGCAAGATTTGAACCAGCACCTCCCGTATGAGCACCACATGTCTCGAGTATGTAGAGCTAGTAGTCTTTTCTGAATAAAGAATCCTCGCTGTTGACATTTAGCACCAAGTTCTCATCTGAAGTTGAATGCCCTTTAAGAACAGAGAGTATTATTTGTGTCTCTCTGTATCTGTGGGTACGACAGAGACCGCAGCGGAGACCGCCGCACTTCTAGTTGCTGTTAGTGATATGAAGTGCTGCAGGATGGTTGGGATTAAATTGCCACCCTGGATTTGTACATTACGTCTTATCACATGAGACCAGCCCAGCTTCACTGACAACCCTCTTTACTGTCTCCAGGCTCTCGGTTGGCAAAACAGCTACCAACCCCGTGTTTCTCTGCCCGATAACGCTGGGGAGGGGCATGAGAGATGGGAAACACGCATGAGAGACAGATTTCAGATGTGGCCAATAGCCCTGTATGAAATATAAGTGGACACCAGAAAACTCACCATTATCTACTGTATCGATCAGGATTTGTGCAGTTCTGGGGTGAGGCAGAGGAGCCGATATAAATCATAGTAAGAGATGTAAAGCTTTTTATTTTGTTAGGGTGTGGGAGGGTCAATGTTTATCATTATTGATGAAGAAGGAGACCATAAATAGTTTTCCCCGTTTTTAATTCATTTCATAACCGCGTGCCCGCCGACCGCTATGGTTAGTTTATGATTGCATAACCGCTCAAGGCCACTGCAGGCATTTAAGATTCATACACCACTCGCGCAAATTAAATAACTCGTGATCGATGCTTTAAATCCATCTAGCGATCGCACGCGTGTTGCCATGCTTTACAAATCCCCCTTTTTATTGAGGATGAGAGCTTGTCATATCAGCATTAGTGTGCGTGGAGGTACAGGCATAAATAACACAAGAGCAGTAGAGAGTTTAAGAATTAATATGTAAATATGTGTAACAAATTAGTGTGTTGTGTGCACGTAAGGGATATTCAGGCAAGAGAAATTGAATAAAGTCGCCTGTGAATGAAATTAGAGATCAGATTGACCAGTGGCATGTGGTAGTCTTTTGTGGTGAGGGATTTGTATTCTATTTTCTCTAGTTTCATTACATGCAGATAGCATTTTTCTTACTTACAGGTAAGACATTATCTGTCAAATTTTGTCATTTTTTCTAGGAGAAAACACACCTGACCTTGATTTCCCTGTACACAAAAAATGTGTATGTTTAAATGCACATAAAGAGACAAATAAACATGCTTTATTCATTATCTCGATGTAATCGCTGAGATTATGACCTAACATAGGATTCAGCTCTCATAGTTTAATTTTTGCTGACGTTGGTTTGAGATGCAGCGAGCGGTTGTGGCTTGGCCTGAATTACACTTTGATTTAAGACTAATTTACTGTCTTGGATATGAGACCCGTGGCCTTGTGCTTTAAGGCCTGTCATTGATTGAATGTCGTGTTGGTGGATTTGCGTAAATTACAGCGGGGCTCTTCCCTTAAACCGTGGAGGACACGATACCCAAAGGCAAAGTCGTGGGTGTGCGTTTATGCTAATTCCTCCACGAGCGCAATATCCCGCTTCACCCGTGGCTTGAAAAGATGTTGTATGCTATTATAGTAATGATGTTTGCACAGAAATATGAGAGAAAAGTTTTTGATGTTCCCTTTCGCTGCTTCTAAAATAAACGTGGCCTCGCGTGTGCTCATTTTCTGTAATAAAACATGCACGCTATAATATGTTGAAATGTCTTTCTCTGTATGCTGGATCTTCTGTTGACTTTCTTTCTCTTCTCAGAGGAGGGAAAAGGAACACACCCTCCAGCCCGTAAGCATGGGGTGTTGCTTTCCATAACAATGCCTCCGGCCACGATTAGCATAACCGGAGAACAATCCATCAATTTAGGTAAAACTGTACAAGCGCTTCTGCTCTTCCGTACACATTTGTAATGAGCTTATGAATATGGTGTTGCGGTGTGCCTGTGCTGCAGAAATCTGCATATGTTAAAAGACACATCCCCAAATTATATTTGACTTTGCGTGAGAGCATTAATCAGCACAGAAATGGTTAGACCGGTACCATGGGTCAAAATGCACTGCTGATGGAGACTGGACCACACTATCATTTAGATGCATTTGGGTAAAACATAGCAGAAGATATGAACGGTACCTACAGAGATGGATCAATATTGCCTTCACCTAATATTTTGCTAATGAAGTACTGAATAAAATCAATGTGGGTCCGAATGGTCCGTGTCAGGCCCCATTACACACACACTTTGGTGTAAGCAATCAATAGCTGACAAAAGGTCACTGCTTTTCCTTTCCTTAATGTTCATAAGCTGACTTAAACAGACACTTCTGATGGGTCAGTAATTCTGTATGTGATTTTGTGATGTCAGATGAAAGTATTACAGCAGGTTGTTCAGATGGTTTCAGGAGGAATCTGTAGTTCCTGATTTGGGTTTTGTTTTGTTTTTGTAAATCTAATGTATAGTTTTCACATGAACAGTGAATGCCACATAGACTGTGATTTATTTTTTCTTTGTAATGTTTTTAATATCTATAATATTTTGCATTACTACAGTTTTTACTATAACTTTGAGTATTAGCTCATTTCATATAATTTGAGGTTCTTTCTTTTTGCAGTGATAATATGTTACTCTGAAATGAATTCATCTATTTCCACCCGTCGGACTCATTTAGGTCGAATTCTGGACCTTCTGCAAACACAATCTTTTAATCAGAGTGCTGTGAAGACACTGACGTCTGTGTTTGTCGTCTCACACCATCCTTTAGAGTGCAAGACCTCAATAAGAACACAATGAGCTCAAGGGACAGAAAAGAAAATCTGCAACTGTTTTCACTGCTGTTACGGTGCTACTTTCACATTACACCCTCCTTGATCTTGTGTTTCATAATATTTGTTTTGTTTTATTTTTGTGCTCTTAAATATTTTCCAAGCAGATTTTTTGTGCCTTTGAGAAAACCTGCCAGAGACCGATTTAGCCAAAGAAATAAAAGCAATATCAACAGACAGAGCGAGTGATCCCTGGAGTCTGTGTGCAGATACGGCCCTTGTAATGACTCGTACGAGGGACAGCCAGTTTGGGAGATAGCAGTACAACATGTTTTGCCATTAGATCTGGTTCTTTTAATTAGCATGAGTATGTTACAGATTGGCAGCTTGTTCTGGTAGCAAGTGAAGGATAGGAAGTTCATCCATCTTAAGAGTCTCCGATCATTTGGATTCCTCCCACACTTCGAATGATACCATGTTTCATGACCAGAAGGAAGAAAGTTAATGGCGAAAAAATAGGAAACATATGGCAAGGAAATTAATCAAGCTAAATCAAATGAAGTGCTGCTGGGGAACGAGAAAGTTTCTCTCACATTAGCGAGCGATTCGTGAGTATGCCCACATTAGCATACCTGATGCATGTGTGCTTAACACTTACACGTATCCCATGTGATCGCACATTTGCATACTTAATTATATTGTCTCGTGCTGAGCAAGTATCGGTGGGGATAATGACAGCTCTTATTCTTCACTGTAGCATAATGAAAATGATTCGTCATATGGACATGTTTTCACTTAGCTTTGTATATGCCCATGAGGGCTACAGATGTGTGCTGATGACTTCATTTTAGTTATTCATCAACGAGGCGGTTCACAAAGTAATCTACGCCCATGTAAACACACACAAACATGGTTTAGCTGATTTAGCCTCATTAAATCATGTCTGCTTTATTCAAACCTTTTTTCCTTGTTTTCTTTTTTATTAGGACATTCACAAATTTTCTTATAAAAATCAGCCTAAACCAGATTAGCTGGTCTCCAAGCGCAAAGTCGGCCAGGTTGGTAATGCTGGTGGTTTTAAATGTAGTTGATGGCAATATTTTTATGCTTATTGAGTTGCAGAGCTACTTTAAATATTTTATTTGAGGCTAATTACTTATACATATAATACATGTTCTCATTCTTCGGCCTTGAATTGTGTTTGTTATGAATTATAGCATCTTTTTATTACATCAAAGCCAGCTTGTGATATTTGTCTCTGTTCTTGTAATTTAATTTATTTTTGGTTTCAAATCATTTTTATTCAGCTATAGCAATAGCAATATTAAAGTACATAATGTATAAAGTTGGATACTTTTTATTCTTTCACACTCTTTCTATGCTAACATACTTTCAGTGCAGATATAAATGGCTGTCGTGATTTTTTTCATACTTCAGAACTGAGCCTCAAACACACATGAGGGCGCTTGTTGTGGATACTTTGTTAGCTGCCCATCTGCCAAGCTTTGGGTGAGATAATTTAGTTTATTTACATTTTACTTCATGTCTGCGTTGGTGATATAACATACCAACAAGTGGGAAAGTCTGATGATATCTGGTTAATGGATTTAAATGATGTTCTCAATTGGATAGTCACCCAAGGGCAGCATCCTCAGCATCCATACAGTCCTTCATCTTTACAATCTTCTTAAAGCTCTTTCGTTTCTGTGGCGAAAACACCAACCAAATCTTCTACAAGTGCCATTAATATTAAATCAATGCCTAAAGGTCCATGAGAACATGTTGTAAACACTCAAGGTGGATTGTGTTTGCTGTGGTATTTTGCATTTCATACTGTATCTCTGCTGTGAATTCATGGATTCTTCTGATGGAATGTTAATGGTATAAGCTGATTGTGACCTACACACATTTGTATGCACATGTTAATTAAAAGTCATAGATGAATGCAATAAAAGCAAAGCGAAAGTGATTTCATCATCACTTGATGTATGTTATTGTGTAGCTTTTAGCTCTATGAGCCAATTTAGTGTCCTCCTTAGAGGCTTCTGAGTTTTTTCCTAAATTGTTTCTCTTGCTGATGGTGTGAATTTAAATGACCAAATAACATTCTTATTAAATTTCTGTTTTTAAAGGCAAAAAAATATTAGGAGAGAAACTTGGTTAGATCTCATCTCTAATACCTGAAGCCTTTTTTGTAATGTTTGTATTCTGTATGTTTTAGAAGAATGATATAAATCTCTTGATTTGCCTTTTCTACAGAATAGTTTAACATTACAGAAGTAGAGGTCTTGAAATGTCTGTGCTGTGAGATTGTCCGCTTGTCAAAGCTTTCTGCTGCTTGTAGATATTTGATGAGAATTGCTGATATGGATTACAGAGAACAGTATAGACAAGGCTGACATGATAAAGATTCTGGAGATAATTCTATGGTACTTTTCATCTGTTATTGACTAACCCATCTCCACACAAATACACATACTCTTGCTTTCATTCAACCAGAAAACACAGCTGAGCATTATTCTCTCTCTCTCTCTCTCTCTCTCTCTCTCTCTCTCTCTCTCTCTCTCTCTCTCTCTCTCTCTCTCTCTCTCTCTCTCTCTCTCTCTCTCTCTCTCTCTCTCTCTCTCTCTCTCTCTCTCTCTCTCTCTCTCTCTCTCTCTCTCTCTCTCTCTCTCTCTCTCTCTCTCTCTCTCTCTCTCTCTCTCTCTCTCTCTCTCTCTCTCTCTCTCTCTCTCTCTCTCTCTCTCTCTCTCTCTCTCTCTCTCTCTCTCTATGCTGTGTTCTTCTTTAAATGCATATTATTTTTGTAAATGATATGTTGCATGTAGAAACACTTCTGGTTCAGCTGCTTAGTGTGTCTGATCTGTAATCTTTCTAACTAGTAGTTCAGTAATATCTTTAAAAAGATTTTTCTTTTATCAGAACTTTAAGCTATAGTTGTTGTTAATCTGATTTGAACATCTCCAACATCCTCTCATCCTTTTCTCCTTTATTCTGACTCTCTGAACTCAGTCTTTAGACCATAAACTTCTTTAGTGAGGATGATGCAGGTCAGAGCCCCATGCCAGCACTGTGATTGAGTTTCATGCTTAGTCTGTTGGGTGTCCCGAGTGCCTGCCGTTGCCTTTGAGAGGGGAAAGAGTGGAGGAGATGGCTGGCAAATCCTCCAGCAGGAGGGGAAGGGCTTGCCTTTGGCGTCCTCGGCAACCTGTGAAATGAAATTCCTCCGCAGCTTTACTCAAAGCTGACGTGCCGACTGCCATTACCTCCCGGTCTCTGGCTTTTATTTCCCCGAGCCGCGAGGTGCCAACCACAGTGGCTTTGTAGTCAAATTGATTCCATTCGTTTGATGTATCATTGTTGTCAGTGCTAAGCAGATCACCACTGTGCATGAATATATCCACCCCTAGAGTCTCCACAACGCAAGCCTTTGTATTTTCTATCCTGCTTTTATTCTTGCCATTTTACACATGGTGTATGAAATGAGCTAGGTGCAGTGTCTTTTAAAGAGCTTCTGTTAGGGAATCTTTTGTCGAAGAAAGCTTTGGAAAGATCTGAATCTCACCTGCTCCACTTTAAATATTACTTCTTCACCTTCTGCAGAGCTCTTTGTCATCAGAGCTGTTCGTTTCAGCAGAATTTCACTCCTTCAGACCGTTACGGCACAATGTTTGTGTGAATCTATCTCTGTGCTCTTTTAGCTTTCTCTGCATTTTGACATCACAATCCATTCATGCCAAAGTTGAGCACTTGAATACCTATCTCACCTCTCAAAGACTTCACAAAAGAACTCTCACTGAGATGTCTCACTTTCACAAAGCACTCTTTTGTGATTTGAAGATCCATATTTGCTGTTTTTGTATGTACTGCCCTTGTAATCTTTATAGATAGTAGATGTTTGTTGACTGCAGATTCCGGGTAGTATGATGTATAATGATTCCTCAATGGATTTACTTTAAACATTATTAACATATTAATAAATCAGTGTGTTAGTGTTTGAGGTCCACGTTTGGTAAAGACATACTGTTCTGCAGGACTCCCTCTCCTGGACACACCCTGACCCTACATTTAAGCCGATGAATGAGAAAACTGACCATGACCCCATTAAACCGCTTACAGGGCTCTCAGAGTATTCATTGAGATCCTGGATAAGTTAGTATTTAAGCCAGGCTAATGTGTTTGTTAGGGCATGAAACGTGTCAGCTGTTTCTCCCAGAATGCTTTTGTAACAGCAAAACCTTTTAGTTGTTTGTCAATGTGCTAGGGCCATTAGCAAAACAAAATGGCTCTTATTTTAAATAGTCTAAATTTAACTAATATGTGCTGGCCAAAGAGGACATGTCACCCAGAGATAAGTTAAAAGACTGGCATGCTGGTTTAGTCTGGTGAATGCTGGTTAGTGCTGCTTTGGTGCTGGTCAAACATAACTAGTTAAGCTGGTTGTCTTTCTGATGAAGCTGGGTGACCAATGATGCTTAAAGAGACCAGCTAATAAATCACCACATACTGTATGCTGGGGATTAGAAATATTGTTTTTTATGAACAGATCTGTCTGTAGTGTGAATTTTATCTGAAAATATCATGGTGCATATTCCTTATTTTACATTTGCTCACTTTTTCTGAATATTTGGAACTGGAATTACTGTAGAAACCTGAAAAACTTAAATCACTGGTAAAATAGTGTTTTATTCTGTTGTTTTTGTTATTCTGTTGCTTATAAAAATGCCTTTTGTTATTCATTTTTTGTCTGTTTACTTGATTAATAAGTATTTAATTATGAAAAGCATAAAGAGTGCCTGCTGATGTTGTTTTTAATGTGTTAATAGATCTATTAACATTTGACTTTTTAAATATTTCATATTATAAAAAATTATATTATATTTTCTGCAATATTAACAGGTTTGGGAATCAAATTGTTGGTAGTTTTTATAAAATGATGCTAAAGTAATTGTTTCTTTAAATTTTTGATTTTAACGTCACTTTTTTGCTCTGTGTAGATAATGTCTCTTAAAATCAAATGAATTTACAGCGTGTGAGATCTGGTTGAGATTGACAGTGTGCACTCATTCTATTATGTAAAATCACAGATGAGAACGGGTGTGAAAACTGATATGATCTTCTCAGATTTGCTTATTAAAAATGTCCTGCCGTCACCGTTTCCATGACAGTAAAATCTTATTAGAAGTTTTTAGAATGATAGTTATTTGAATGTCTGGTGATTAGAGCACTCGTACATTCATGGTTTTATTAGGGAGAGGTTGTATTTCCTTTTCCATACATTTCATTTGCCACAACAATCATAACAATGTTACCTTGATTACCAAACTAACCAAATCTGATTCCTTCTAAAAATATATTATATTATATTACATTTGTCTGTGTAATCCCAAACCAACAGCATATTTTTCAAAATATTGATATTGAAATATTGAATTATAATATTGTGCTTTAGGTGACCTTAAGTGAATGTTTCTTGTGGATTTAAAAGTTGTTTAAAGAGAGAGACCTTGTATCATATCATATTGGGATTGTAAGAAGATGACTTCTCAGAAAAGTATGTAGTTTTTCTCTCATGCTACCAGGTGTGAATTCAATCGCAGTTCAATATTCTACATTCACTTCTAGATAGAAGGGATTTTTCATATGCCGTTCTGTTTTAACTAAGTACACGGAGGCCGAAGCAGCCGGGCTGATCAAACCCAGACTTCTGTGAATCAAGTGGGTTTGGTTTTATTCATTGTATTTCAGTTTTGTTTGCATTCCAATCAGTGGAGAGACAATGTTATGCTCAGCTTTGGAAATCTTTTCTGAAAATACTGTGGCGCTAGACCAAAAGTAAATTGCTTTTTTCTTTTTCTTTCTGGTTTGTTTTTTTGGTTGCTGCTGGGATGTGTTTTTGTTCAACTGGAATAATGAGAGTAAACCAGCACACACACATGCACACATACATTATACCCTGAATCCCACACACACCAGGTGTACAAAAACTAAAGAGCCAATAGATGGTCGCATGACTGCCCCTTCATCCAATGGCAGCGTGCGCTGGACGGTAGCCACATAACAACAAACACAAAATGTGACAATTATGATAAACTAAATCAAACAGTGAAATGTATCCTCAGGCACTGCATAGAAAATGACATCAAATCAAATAAACACGTAAATAAATAAAGTAGGTCTTGTACTAAAGGTTACTCATGTGTAAATATTGTAAATATGTGTGAGTTTGCATTGTAATATTAACAATTTAAAATACAAATAACTCTTTATAATTGTTACTGAACACACATATACATTTTCTCTCTTGTTTCTGTGTCAGGGTGGAGGCAGGCTTCCAGAAGGTTCTGCAGGTGGATTTGGAAGTAAACGGGCTGTTGGATCCTCTGGGCAGCCGATCGGTGACTTGGCAGATCGAGTACCCCATCTCCCGAACCCTCTCAGAGGAGATTCTAACCCTCATCCGACTGGCACCGCATGACCTCGGGGGCATCGTGCCATTGGCTATGGTGAGTTTAGTCCTCATAAACGCCGTTACAATCACAGTAAAAGCAGTTCTTCAGTACTGTATAGCTGCTATCTGTAAGTATCCACTCAGACAGCGCTCAAACACTTCTCTTATCTCTTACACAGAGACATGCTCACTTTAGTATGTCTTTCATTATCTCAACAAGCCTAAACATGATTTATTGATCTCCACAGCTTTGTGCTTTGCTTTGCTGCAAGTTCTTAGAAATCACAAATATTTGCGTTCTTTGAAAGTCATGTATTTTTCATTTCCTCTGATATTATTCCTAGGTTTGATGATGATATGCATCATTCTGTGTAACAGTTCTGTGTGCTGGACTGTGAAATTAGCCGGTTAAACCGTCTCTGCATTTTCTGTAAATGCATGTTTCCCTTTGATTTTTACTTTACAGGTTTAATACATATGGAATACTTTTTACCTTACGCAACAAACGTGCAAACAGCCAAATATTTTTGTATTTTCTTTTTTATTAAAATCAAGTCACAGATCAGAATCTTATCATTAAAATTATTTTATTATAATACATTTTGATGCATTTTCAGTGTAGCTTTTGTTTATCTGGTGACCATATTTGTATTGTCTTTGCACTGGGAGAAGACAGATCTATTTTTATATTAAACATGTCTTACACCAATAATTAAGTCAGAAATTAACTGAAATGACTGATTTCCTAGCACTGCGGCATCTTCTTAATACCTGCAGTCTTTGCACTGGTTGTTTTTGAATCATTAATCATCAGATCTTTAGTTAACACAGCAGGTGTCATTAAGACCTAAATGTGCACGGGTGTGCATCTTTAATTCAACTTTGATTTATTTTATTTTTCTACTGTGGATTATTTCTTTGAAAAGACATTGCCTCCTCTGAGAAAACTCCTCTGCAGTGTAATAACATTCTGTATTTTGCATCTCTCTGCACAATATAAGATGCATCACACAGGAAACACAGGAAATGTTGATGTGCCTTCTGAGGCAGGAGTGTGGCTGGCACTTTAATTACCTCTAATTTGGTTAATTGAGCATACAGATAGCTTTATAATAGAGAAGGCAATTGGGTTAAATCCAAAAGTAATTCTTTAAAATGAGAGAAAATTGGGAGTGACCTCAAACAAATTGGGCTAAATACTTCCACCTCTGTTGTATATGGTAATGAATTGCTGACTGAGGTGTTTTCCTGTGAGTTTTTTTAAATGTAAGAGGAAGCACTAAGTTGCTCCTTGCTGGCTTTTTTATTTTGCAATAGGAGGAAGATATGTTTTTTATTTTGATGTCTATTACCTGGTAGTCTCAGACGATACACCCATGGACCATTGACTGAATGTCTGATGCATAAAGAACACAAAATTGGAAAAACTTTAGATCCAACTTTTGCTAAATAAAGCAAACAGTGTCTATTCTCTCTCTCAGTAACTAAAGCTGTTCACCTTCCTGTCTTCTGACTTTCACACACGGTGATCTGGATCTTTCTCTTTTGAATCTTGGGGTGATTGTAGGATTTTAGCCTTAAGTGGGATCGGAAAGAACATTTCTCATCTTAGTAGATGTACAGTATCAGTAATGATGTCATATAACAGAGCATTGCTGCTTTATGTCTCTTACAGTATGATCATGTCCTCACTAAATATAGACAAACGTAATGCTTAATGTAATGATCAAACTGCTAAGGGAAGCATTCACTTGAGATATCTTACTGCCATTACATAACTCACAGATTTCTAAGGGTGTAGACTGTAGTAATCATAGAGATGAAAAACACCTCTGATTTTAACACATCTGATTCTTTTGTGCCTTGTCTTAATTGCGTTTTACCATGTTGGGTTCTCACGTGCACCCTTTTCCTTTATCCATAATAATGACATCGCCACCGTACCTTGTTAAACCCAATGAAGACTTTGTTAAAACCACTAGCAGAGTCAGCGGGCAGCTTTAATCACCCCAAGCACTTTGTTTCATTCCCTTTCTCTCTACCTGTCTAATGTCGAGAAGCCAAAGGACTGTGCAGATTGGTGTGACAAGAACAATGGCACATGAAAACAAAG
The DNA here is from genome assembly GCA_019155185.1 of Beaufortia kweichowensis. NCBI lineage: Eukaryota > Metazoa > Chordata > Actinopteri > Cypriniformes > Gastromyzontidae > Beaufortia > Beaufortia kweichowensis. The sequence goes on along the minus strand of CM032812.1, from coordinate 13,862,110 downwards.
ACAAGAGACTCCAATCCGTCCCATCAGGAGCCAAAGCTCCATTAAAATGAGCTTTTCTCCCCTCTTGCGGACACCATGTAATTCCAGGCTGCCAGCCGTCTCTCCGGCCTCATTAGAGAAGACAACCGCTACAGCCCCGTCCGTGTCCAAACAACCAGCATCGGCTTCTGCGTTTGAGGAAGATGGGTGCTGTCTCAGCCCATTACGGTAAACACAGCCCAGAATACAGTAGTGATGGTGGAGAATGATGTAATAATGCTGTGAAAATAAAGTGCCCTGAGCCACCCTCAGCTAAAGACCCCTTCATCTAATCCCCTCGCCTTTTATTTCTCACCGGTGCATTTCACACAACAATCACGAGCGCGAGACAGCCCGGCAGAAGCCACCAATCACTCGTGTTGTCTGGTCCTCTGACGGAAAGCATTTGTCTTGAGGTCTCTTGGAATGCTGGGAGAGCAGATTGTTGTGTTACACAGCAGGAGGGGATCAATGTAATCACATCACTTTCAACTTTTTGAATGAGGAGACGCCCTAATAGGATGTGGCAGTGTTTGATACCCCCAAAAATGCAGGAAATCTGTTCTGGCTCATTAGGATGCATCTCTCTCTCTCTAATGTGTGTTTGTCTTTCTTTACCTCACAACTTCTGAATCGAGTTTATTTAAGCATCTCGTAATTGCCCGTTCGGTCCTCTTGAAGGCAAATTTTAGTCCCTGCTGAGCTTGTTTTCCTTTCGTCTATTGAAAACCCTCTCCCTTTGCCACCAAATCTTCCTTGCAGTGCACTGAGAGTTTGTGCAGAATAAAGGAAAATCAAACAAATTGCCAAGTCAGAGTCGCCCTTTAAACCCTTGTCTGATTTTTTTTTCTCTTTAAGGGTTTGTCTTGTTTTTCTCTTCATAGCCTCTTGGCCTTTCTGTGTGTGTCTGTGGCTTTACCTCTGGACTCACGGGTTGCTCTGTTGTTTGTCTTTCGTCATGTCTGTTTAAACAGCATCCTCTGTAAACTGCTTACAGGATGGGGTAATACTGTACCTTTATACCTGTGCTCTCCACCAGTGATATACTGGCAACCTTTTTTATTTTTTATCAAATTAACATGAAGTATTCAGTATGTGCTTAACCAACAAGACTACAGCTGCACCAGAAAGACTATCTGAAATTAATCATTTAAGTTTAAGTTTTAATAGCAATTTACCATTACCATTAATCATCTGTATGTGATTAGTTGGTGTGACGTACAAATAATGTAGAATAAAAATCTCTAACAAATAAGATAAAACTTTATCATCCTATATGTTACTCCAGCAATAATAATAAATCTCTCATGCTATTTGTATATTTTCTAGAGTTTCTATTTGTATATTTTCTAGATATTTTCACCATAGGACAAAGTCACATATTTATTTGTCAACTACCCATGACTGTGTTTGTGTCCCACTTTATTTCTTAACCATCAATTGGTTGTAAAGAGGGTGACTGGGATTTATGAACTTTAAAAGTGTCTTCATTTCTTTCATCCATACAACAGGCTGTAAAAGTGTCAGACTATAATGTAAATAAAGGCTGTTGGATGTTTAAAAAGCGCCTCTCACTTTAAAAAAACCTTGATTCATTCAGGGGCACATGAATATTTTTTATATAGAAACAATAAAACCTACACTGTAAAAACTAAAGGATCCTGAAGGAACCATTTGAGGTTCTTCACACTGACACACCAGTGGAACCGTCAGAAGGACCTCTGAGGAACTCAGAACTGAATTGAAAGTGCCTAAAGGATCTCAGAAGTTTCTGCAAGAACTTAATGGTTCCTCAAAGAACTGCTCTTTGTGTGTCTCGAGGACCTCCTGACGGTTCCACCGGTATGACAGTGTGAAGAACATCTAATGGTTCCTCCAGGAGCCTTTAGTTTTTACAGTGTAGACATTTATTATTTAAGTGTTAGTCTAGTGATACTGTTTTATTTAAGAGGTCAAATGGAAGAGAGAAGTGGTTAAGTGAGGAAAAACATGTTTTAAGGAAAATGATCTGCAGAGGTTTGCAGTGATCAGATGAGTCTGTTATTTCTGCTATAATGTTTTAGAGAAACAATATATAAAACTTAAACTTCTTTAAGATATTAATAAATATATGTTTGAATGTCAAGCAGAATGGATAAGATCATCCAGCATCAAAACAGCACTAACAAGCAAAGTTTTTAACAAGAAATTTGTTTTAATAGGAACATATCCCTTCCCATTGTGATCGAAACATCATTTATCACAAGAACCTGTGTCAGAGAAATGTTATTTTAACTTCTCATTTTGACAGAGTGTTCCGAGTTCATATTATTTTAGCTTTCTCAGTATGATTATTTTATTTACTGTTGATGCAAATGTTTTTCCAGAACCCCCTGCGGCACAGGACTGCGTGCCACACATTCAGGACCCAGAGAGAAAAAGAGAAAGAAGAAAAAATGAGAGCAGTTGTCTGAAAGAAATGCAAGTTGATTTGTGACTGCTGAGAGATTAAGATGCAGACAGAGCGTGTTATTGTGTACGGCGGCTGCCCTCAGTAAACCTGCGCCCTGCCATGCAGCCGTGGGGATCGATGGTGCTCATCACACGTTCCCTCATTACCACTAGCATCTCTCTCTCTCTCTCTCTCTCTCTCTCTCTCTCTCTCTCTCTCTCTCTCTCTCTCTCTCTCTCTCTCTCTCTCTCTCTCTCTCACTCTCTCTCTCTCTCTCTCTCTCTTCTCTCGCTTATCACACTCATCTGAAACAGCCTATGTATTTATTATACCGCTCTCTCTTTGGCTCTATCACACTCATCTGAAACAGCCTATGTATTTATTATCCCTCACCTGAAGGCCTGCACAGTACACAGGGCATATGGAATCTGTACTTTCTCACAGAAATAACCCTTTGCTGCCACAGAGAGGGAGGGGATGTTGGACTGTAATTGCATCTGAGTGGTGGAGTTTTTGCAGTCATTAAAAGGTGGTGGAGTTTTCTAGCAGGTGTTTGTTTGAGACGGTGTCACAGAGAGAGGCCAAGGGCATTAGTGTTCCTATAACAACTGTATCTAGTATAGAATGTACAGTATATGAACACTATATATAAGTTATATTGTCAGCAGATTCGGGAATTAAAAGTTATGAAAGAATTCTTAATTTTAACCTGTAACAACCTGGTCTTTTCTCACACACATATATAATTCCATGAATATAATTCTATAAATAATGCAGCCATGTTCAGTCCTTAACCTGTTCTTAACTGTCTCTGTTCCACACATATTTCCCTGTTCACTTTAATATTTCATAGTTGATTTTTTGTATTTTTGGCATTGATGGAAAGGCTCTAAGAGGGTCTAAAAAATGTAATTTAAAAAATATTAATGTTATTTGATGTTATTATGTGTTCAAAGGATTATGTTATAATGTTACAATACCTAAATAAATCTAATATCTAAAGTGTAAAAAGTTATAGTTCAGTGTATTTTCGTCTGTATTCTCATGTGTATTCTCAATATGTGCAGTGACAGTTATCAGGTTAAGCAACAATAAAGGACAATTCAGGGTTAAGCTCTCATCTTACCCACACAACCCTAACACATAATAGGGCTTTGCAGGCAATGGCTGAAAAACTGCTGGTTTTGAAGAGGCTTTGGATTATTGGTTGATGCAGTTCGGGTAACACACAACTGTGATTATCCTCGCTGAGTGGAGTTTAGCTGACCCGATGTCTGTAATGTGCCCGAGCGTTCTCTGCATCTTTCTGCGCTATTACTGAAATCAATAGCCATCTTCCTCTTTGCTCCCTGTTTGCCTGTGCTGTTGTGCTATTTTATCAGAGGCTTTGTCAGCAAGACTTTGAGAGGCATGAACGTTGCTACCAAAGAGCTGGAAGAACCTGCGGTCTTGAAAAGAAACACAGGCATCGATCGATGGCTCTGTAATAGCGTGACTCAGGCTTTGGGGTGCCGATGCATTCTGCTCTTGATGTCCTTGAGCATCGGCCCCTGTCCGAGACTAACCGCACCAATCACGTGTGCTTATGTTAACCCTTAGTTTGCAGACCCTATAATTCTCTTCTTTAAAACCCACCACCACCAAATGGTATAATGGCATTATTGATTTACTTCTCTTTCTTCTCTCTTAAGATATCAGGGGCCCATGTGGAGCCGTTTAAAGAAGGGTGCGTGTTGTTGAAGCGGCGCCCTCCTGCAGCGCTGAGCTCTGGTATTGTGTCTGTTCTGTAAACCAGCATCCACGCATAGCTAACACTAATCAGCCAGCGGTCCAGGGAACAGTGTTTACCAATCACCAGTCTCCTGACTGACAGGACTGCATGAATAACACATGAAGTTTGAATTCTGGACCCTTCCTCAGAAACAGAAACCCTTTGGAGCTCCAGAGATGCTACGCTGCATCCCAACAACCACAGCAGTCTGGGTAGCTTTACTGGTATATTAGTTCCGCTGGTCCGTGTGCCACTCACATCAGTCTTACTGTCAGAGTAAATCTTCCTTCATTATCCACCTGAAGGCCACACGGGTGAGGAGATTTTACCTTAGTATTGTGCTGCATGCAAACACAGTTCTGTCTGAAACACTGAAATGACATGCCCTCAGATTATTTCAACAGGTGGATTTATCGTTTTTAGTTTTATAAGATTTCAGAAACATTTTAGAACACTTCATAAAAGTGTTTTAATTATCTTGAGTAATTAATTGCTTGTTTAAAAAGTTTATCTTAACCTGTTAACTGTCACTGCACATATTGAACATGCACATGAAAATGAACCTGAATGCAACAATGTTTAAAATTTTTGATATTTACATTTTTTATTTTAAATAATTGAATAATATTAATAATATTGACATGGTGAATAATATATTTTCATATATATTTAATATTATAAATAATATTAAATAACACATTTTTAGTTTATGTTTATTGTTATGAAAATTAGTTAAATATTTATTTAAGAGTCTTAGAGCCTTTCCATTAATATATAGTGAATAGTGAAGTGTTCCATCTGTGGAATGGTGACGGTTATCAGGGTAATTTTATTTTGTCAAAATGTGGTCAGTAGATGATATTTTATGGATACTTTTCATTTTTTCTTTCAAAATTCAATACAATGTACAAATGTTTAATGCTGACATGTTTTAAGCAGAAATATCCACTAGGTTTCAGTGTGTGTGGTTTTGTCATGTGAGTCAGCGAATGTCCGTGGGCATATTTCTCAGGGGCCAATGCGTTTGACCTGTGTGCTTGTTTAAAACCCTCTTCCCTCATTTCACATCAGCTGTGTGTGTAAAGTAAAGCTCACAACTGAGAGTCTTTTCACGGTTTCTCCACAGAATTCTCTTTTTAATTCAGTGTCTAATCTTCAGGCTTGACTGAAAATTACATTGTTCGGTTTTAACAGCCTGTGAATGGACACATTGAAAGACGTTTGAAAGCACCTTGTCTGCCGAACAGTGTCGCCGAGTTCTTTGAATTCATTTGAGAGAGAGAGAGAGAGAGAGAATAGTAAACACTTCACCCGTTCCATCATGTGGAATATTTATCAGAGTCATTTTCCTGGTCTTGATAAATTAATGTTTTGACAGCAAATCAAACACGGGCGATAACTCCCTGTCAAAATGTCTCTCCGCAGCGTTTGAATACCTGCTCAGACTACGTTCATATTGCAAATTTACATAATTTTGAAATCAAACGAAAACGGCGTATTCAAATTCTACCAGAGAAGTAGACAACACGGAATGCTTTAGATAGAAAATAATGATCATCTTAAACACGCAAAGGGAATGAAAGCAAGTGGCTTGTGTATTTTTGTGCACTAAAGTGAAAATGATTGAAATAAAAATCAGCTGCCAAACTGAGCACAAGTGGAATCTTTTTGGAGAAAAAATGAAAGAGGACTATAATCTTATTAACAAGCTTGAAATGTTATTAGCCGCTTGTGAAGGGCTTTTTTTATTTGGGTTTGTCTGTTTTAGAGTCGTGTGTGGCCTGTGATGAGGGCGGCTGTGTGCCGTCTCCTCACCTGTGGCCTTAGACACACTTAAATGATCGAATTACCCAACATTTGGTTTGTTTGAACTGTAGATTGAACACACGTGTGTGTTTTAGATAAGATTTCTCCACACACAAAGTGAAAAGATTCACAGAAACAGAAACCATAACTGTGGTTTCTCTTTAATTGTAAGACATTTCTGTAAAAAATCTGTAAATCTGCCTTTGTTTTGTCAATGACATTTTCTTATTTTACTGAACATTTTCAGGAACTTTTGAGAATTTTTTCTGTGTTTACTGTATACATGAATATACAATTACATTTATTCAAAGCTTTATGGTGCTTTACAAGGTATATTTTTAGGTATTCCCTGGGATCAAACCTATGACATTTTCTTCCTTTATTAGGCAGTTTTCAGGAATTTCACAGTGATATTGTGTTTACTGTATACATGACTATACACTACAGCATTACAGTATATATACTGGAGGTGTTTCTGTGGCTCAGTTGGTAAAGCAAAAGTCAAGGAGGTGTTTCTGAACATTGCAAGAAAACAAACAAACTGATAATTATTATATATATATATATATATATTTATCAGTTTGTTTGTTTTCTTGCGATCATTCCCATGACTTTTGCTTTACCAATTGAGCCACAGAAACACCTCCAGTATTAATGATACTTTATAAGACAAGCAGCTGTGTTTCTAATGCTTGTATGTATATATTTTTACAATTTTTCGAGAGCTTTTGACATGGTGAACCTTGTACTTGTTGATCGTTTCACAGAAACAGGAAGTGTTGTTTGCTTCTAAACAGACCACTTGATCTCGTTCGGAGACTCTCCAGAGCTGATGACTTTAATTGAATGATATGACTCACTGAGTTAATAGCGCGACTGATTGTTGGCTCTGAGGAGCTCGTACTGACAGAATGACGAATTATGGCGAATAATGACGGGTGATGCTGTCTGATTGATCTGTCCTCTCCGTGCAGGAAACAGAAATCCTCAACACGGCAGTGCTCACGGGAAAGACCGTCGCCATGCCGGTGAAGGTGGTCACTGTAGGAACAGAGGGCACCGTGACAGACGTGACCGAATCTGTGGAGTGTCGCTCGACGGATGAAGATGTGGTTAAGGTGGGTTTGAAGGCTCACTTTGGATGGGGATAGACACGTAGGTGCTAGTTGTCACATTTTTCATCCCAGTAAATATGTCTCAGGGTGGATTTAAGTCCGTTTCTGTACAGGTACATGTCTTGAATCTTGTGGGCTTTTAAGGAAAAGAGTAAAACTATTATGAAACAAAAATGTAAAGCAGAATGTACAGAAGTATAAACCATAGTTTTAGTAAAGAAAAAAATGACAACTTTCACAAATCTGACATTTTATTGTTGTCCTGAGAAAAGAGTTGAATCCACCTTCATTATCTAGCTGACCTTTGTCTGCATGTGTAACAGTGTGGTTTTGTCATCATACATCATCATACAAACACCACTGCTGGAAAAAACTATTTTTGAGATTGGTCTTTTGATTCAAAACTCTATAGTTTATGGGATCTGACAATTTCCATTGTGACAACTAGCCCCAGTCTTCCTAATCTAATGATGTTTTCTGTGAGTCTATCATGTACTTCTTTACTCTTAAGCACAACTTAAAGCTTTCTCCAAAAATACGCACACAGGCTAAAAGAACACACATAAGCTTGAAAGAATTCAGTTACCATAGTCATAAGAACTGTCGGTATATTAGATTTGACTTAAATCACCATATATTTCCACTTTTATCAGTCTGAAGGAATGTCAATTTTCAGCTGTCAACCCAGAGGTGAAAGATCGTTAATGTTAAATGTCGTCTTTTCATGAACACTTTTCCAAGTGTGTGCCTTCCTCCTGCCGTTTGGAAACAAAATATGATAGCGTTTTATGAGGGAGAAAATGTGTGTATGTGTGTGTGTTCCCTTTGGTTTTAGTTATCTGATGAACACCCTTCTCTGAAACACTGTCTGGAGAAGACATCATCATAACACAAACACTGACAGATATTTGTATTTGTATCTGGATTTGTATTATCTAAAGAAAAATGCCATAATAACATTGCCTTCAAACGTACATCCGTTTGTATCATCCGTATTGCATGGCAAGCAATCCTCATCCCTTTCTCCTAATCAGAGTATAATTGGGTTACATCTCAATATCTGTGGCTCCTTTACTGCAGTTCCATAATTTCCCAGCTCAATTTAATGTCTGAATTACCTTTCTTCTTTCTTAAGGGCATTTCAATTAGCTCCCCTTGATATTATATTTGTCAGAGAAGATTATGAAGAGCCCCATGGAATGACATTTAGCTGTTAGTTTGATGTGTGATATTTCTTAGTGATGCCTTCGATTTCAAGCTGTCTAGACAAGCCAACAAATGAGCTGGTGTTCGAGAGAGAGAGAGAGAGAGAGAGAGAGAGAGAGAGAGAGAGAGAGAGAGAGAGAGAGAGAGAGAGAGAGAGAGAGAGAGAGAGAGAGAGAGAGAGAGAGAGAGAGAGAGAGAGAGAGAGAGAGAGAGAGAGAGAGAGAGAGAGAGAGAGAGATGGTGCAGAAGTTATGATGGTGGGAGTTGATTCTTTTAGATAAGACAGGATTGCTATACTGCGTTTTTACATAATGTTATATAATAAGACTATACCAATGTCAACTGGGCCAGAACAACAAAAATTACAGTCGTTTTGGCAAATTGACATCTTCAAACGCTTGCATTTGATTAGTTTCTGCCCAGACTTCACTTTTGAAAGTTTCACCTTTCTATTGAGGTGAACATCTAGATCTGCTGAAGATGAACCGTGCTAATTACCTCTGTCAGGAAGCGACAGACAGAACTTACATCAGACAGAGCTGTCCGGTTTCGTCTGAATGGGTCATTAACTATCCGACCCGCTTCCCTGCGGGAGTCTTGACACCCTGCGTAAGTGTCCGTCTCTTCAGAGCTCTTAATGTTCCTGATTAATGCTCTGACTCATTATGATGCTTACACAGACTCACGGGAAGAAAATGTAACGGGCCAGTTAAACTGACCAGCCTGTGTGCCCAAACGGACAACCTTTATGAAATTTTTTACTTAATTTGATTAGAATTTAACTATGAAATATTGAAGGGAAAAGGAAAATAACATTGGTTATTTTCAGGTTAATAGATTTAACAGGTATTTAACAGATATAATAGGTGTAGTGATTTATACTGTTCACTGTGCATTTTCATTACTATATAATATTGTCCATTCTAGATCTGAATTCTCTGAGATTTAAAGATACTTTAAAGGTCCTTTGCCTTGTGCTACTGGAACATAGTTCATAACGTTTCACTTTTCACAACACAACTTATTAATTTCACAGGCTTAACGGATTGCAAAATTGTTTTAATAGAAAGAGCAAGACCACAAAAGTTATTCTCAGCTCATATAAATACACCATCGACTTCTTCATGGATAATTGGTGTAAAATTTATTTAGGAAGTAAAATTCCTTTGAGATTCAGTTTTTCTGTTTATCTTTTAATCAAGTTAATGTTAAGAAAATGCTAGAATTGGTTCCTGAGGTAACAGTAAAGAAAAAACTGATAAAAGTTTTACTTCTGATTACAGCTTTACTTACAGTAAGAGAGTTTGAAAAGCATCAAGTAAAGTAAGTCCTCGAGCTTTGGCTGAGATTTGGTTTTGTCAGTGGGTTATCACAGGCTTTGGCTACAGTAAGAGATGTCTAGTGGTTCTTCAGTAACTTACTTTGCAGAAAAAACTTGAACACTTGTGTCTTTCTTAACCCCTCCATCTGCTCAGCTCTTTTCAACCCCAAAGGTTTAGAAATACAGACATCCAAACACTCTCATTATCAATGGGTTTTCCCTGACAGACTGCAGTCAGAAATAAACACATGGATAAGCTGGTCAAAGCCCGTCCAATCTCTCATCTTCCTCATTAAAGCGAAGAATGAAGGCAAATAACGGCGCCGGGAAGAAACACAAAGGACAGGCTGTTTTTCGCATATCGTGCTGATTAGCACAAGAAGATGTCGTGTTTTTCGCTTTCAAAATTGAAAATAGTCGCCAGGAAATTGGAGAGAAAAGTAGACTGATATGAATGCCAAGGCAGCAATTTTCCTTCATTTGGAGCTTCTGTGAACACAAAGCTGTTGAAAAGTTTTGTTTGTCTGCTGTCTGATTTGTTTTCTGCTTCCCAGGTGTCGGAAAGGTGCGATTACGTGTACGTGAACGGTAAGGAGACGCGTGGAAGGGTGAGGATGATGGTGAACTTCACCTACAGTTATCTGAGCGCTCAGCTGGAGATCAGCGTCTGGATGCCTCGACTGCCTCTGCAGATGGAGATGTCCGATCCGGAGCTCAGTCAGATCAGGGGCTGGAGGGTTCCCGCTGACGCTGCCAGCCAGAGGTTAGACATGTTTTTGTTTTAAATGGCTCGTATAATAATGATTCAAATTCTCCTTGATCTTTTGAGATAAAAGAGTTCATTATACTATGAAAACATACTGTAACTTTTTAAACTTTCAGAACCCTCTTACCCTGGTGTAAAAAAGCAAAAATCGCTCATTACGTTCTTTCTTGACTCTGACGATAAACAGATGATTAAAGATGCATTTGAACCTCGACCGCCCGCATGTACAGTACGTCAACAATGGCCGTTTGGTGTACAGACGTGACCTCACACTTCACTTGTAATTGGCTCATCTGTATTTGAAATGAAATTGTCTGTAGCAGTCGGCAGTAATAGCTTTTGTCACAGAGAAGTTTACAATAAACTGCCTCTTTTTTGGTGTGAAACACTTTACCAACATCATTATAAGTCGACCTCAGGGAACAAATGTTAATGATGAAAAATGTATATGATCTCTTTAATTAAGAAGAAAAGAAATTAAGCACAGAAACCTTCATTAAATTGCTGTGGTGTTTTATAAAGAACATATCCTAAACAACCCACACATATATGACCCTGTCTGTGAAAACCCAGCTAATGTTTAATATGCATAAAATCATGATTTAAAAAACATTCTTACTTTAATATCTTTAACATATTCCCTGAGTAAAGTCATGTCAGAGATTGAAATCAATGTTTAGTTACAGTCTGTAATTTGAAATCATATAGTCATGAGATTTGAGCCTGGATTTTACAGACCGGGTCACATATGTTTTATTAAGTGTTCATATAAGTTTTTATTGTTTCATTACATAAAAACAAATTTGACATTTTAAAATCTTCTCAGCACGCTTGTCCAAACAAGCATTTAGTTGCTGCAAACCATTTTCATGGATATTTTTGATATACCAGGATATATATATATATATTAATACATTATTGTGATCAGTCGTTTAATATTGCTCAGCACCCTGTCTGAAATAAATATGTAGTATTTACTTCAGCGATCCCCAATATTCCAGCTCAGCGGTGTCAGTCCGCCCCATCTTTATCAGCTCTTGCATGCTCTGTCGTGCCCTACAGCAGCCGTGTGGCTGATCTCCCTCTGGAGCGCTCCGTGAAAGTGAGGGGAGGATGCGGACGCTGACTTTTTAATTACCGCAGGGTCGTTTTCAGATGCACCTGTCTCTGACGCGTCACAGGTTAATGCTGTGGATATACAGAAGATCATTTTTAATTACTCCTGCCGGGTTGACTCGTGCATGATAAGTGTGCACGGGAATGATGGATTGAACTTCAGCTGAGGATATGGAGTAAGTGTGGATGTTGTGTGTATTACAGTAGAGTTTGATGATGAATCGGGGCGAGTTTTTTGAGACTCTTTCTGCCACTATGAGACACTATGAGACTACATGCCCTTGAGGTCTGAGCTCGTGCGATCTGTCTCAGCTGTTGTTTTCATTACCTCTGTGAGAACAGAAAATGTGTGGTTGTGTTGTAAGACTCAACTCATTACACCCGAGACCTTCAGCGACCTGACATTCTTCAAGCGAGTACCGCCTGGCCTGTTTATACACCTGTGTTGTGTAAATGTCATGCTGTTTCTGGTGACGGTCGGCCGTTGTTGTGTAGAGCGTGGCCTCTCCACCCGTCACACTCACCGTGTTAACCTGAAACTGCTGTTGTGTTTTATTTTGGATGGCTCTGACTCATTAAAATAATGACACAGTGAGAGCGGCTCGCTGTTCACCTGACACTGGACTGGATGTGTGAGGAGAGAAAATACATCACGGAAACATTCAGTTTTATGTTAAATCAAGTCATCCCATGAATGTCACTGCTGCTTCAGATAATCAAATATTAAAACACAATTAATCAAATATATTTGACTTTTTTTCAACTGCTTTTCTTTGTATCTGTGAGTGAATTCAGTGTGGTCAAAGACATCTTTCTTACACATAACTTTAGTAGTAACAGTAAATAACTAAAAACACATTGCTGCTTTAACCTGTTAACTGTCACCGTTTCACTGGTTTACTTTAATATTTTATAGTTGAATTCTATAATCTAATCATGTTAAACTATATATTTGGAAAGACTCAAGAATAAATATTTGACATATTTTCATAACAATAAACATGAACAAAAAATAAATAAATGTTCACTTTACTGTTTTTTTTTTTTTTTTAAATGTTAACAATTGTAGTTCAGATTTTTTATGTGTATACTCAATATGTGCAGTGACAATTATCAAGTTAACATTAAAAATGAAGAAATATTATAATTACAATGAGTTGTTATTGGTTACTCTTGTTACTCTTCAGATCTGGACCTGGAGAGGACGATGTGGACGATGCAGTCAGGAGGGATCGAGGCTGTGGTCCACAGTACCAAAGCAGCACCGTTCGTGTCCTCACACATTTTGAGGCAGAACCAGAGGAATGGCAGGGCCAATCAGACTTCCTGCTGGGCAGTGATTGGCAGGTGGATGTGACGGAGCTGGTGAGGGATTCGCTGAAGGTGGTGGATGAACGTGTGGCCAGGATCTCAGAAGAACAGGTCCTGATCGGTCTGAACACCGGCACTACCAAAATCCAGGTAAGAAACTGAAAGATAAAAATCTGTATTGAATGCAGATGTTGAAGAACTATTAATGTAACCAAAAATCATTTGATAACTTACCTCAACAAACCAAGATTACATCTGCCCAAGTGAAAGAAACAGCTGACTAGCTGCAGTTCCCCTGTGTTTATAAGCCTTGAAAGGGCGTCCTTGTTTTTATTAGAAAAGCCGTGCTGTCATTTGTCTGTCTCTGTGTGGATGAGAGGTGATTCAGTCTGAGCTGTGATGTGACACGTGTATGCTGTCAAACGAGAGCTAGACAGAACGGCATCCCTCATGACATACAATCATCTACAGTTATGTGCTATCAGTGACAAACACACAATCTCCCTTAGTATAGACGTACTGTAACATACACGTACATTTACACCGATAGATATGCTATACAACACTGAAGCATTGAGAAAGCACTTTAACAACAGCAGAATATATAAGCTTCAGTCACAGGTGAAGAGAGCTTCGATTTTATCTTGCTGAAAATAAAAATCAGATAAGAACGCCAATAATGGCTGGGATGAAGAGCGTGAAACCAGTGCTTCTTCAGGAGCTCTATAGATTGACATCCATTCCCTGAAATCAAAAATCATTGTCATGAGATGGATCTATCCTTGAAACCATCATACAGTCAAATTACCCATCGTCCAATCCTTCATGTTAGATTTGAACCCTGTCTGATTTTAGACTTGCAATTAGAATAGGGATGTTTAACTGTGATTTCAAAACACACCAAAACTTTGTTGCCAAAGTAGATTATTTGAAAGAAGAGATTTGTTAAAGTTGGTAACGTATCACTATCTCTGTTTAAAACATAAAAATACAGGTTGTTTTACATGTATCTTTACATGGGATGATATCAGACTGACATTTCCTGCAAAATCATACCCAACAGTTTTATATAAACCTAGTGTCATGATAAAAATGAGTTTCAGGCGTCTAAGTGACAGCTGTCCATCCTCCTCCAAAAGCCAATATTTGATGCACAGGCATGGAAATGACTTTCGATAGTAAACGTGATGTGAAGACTTCCTACCGGGATTAATTAACAGAAAAGCAGCCGCCTTCATATTTCTGCATTCATTGTGTTATAATGAAGTGTCAAAAGCCATTTACTTTCTATCTGCCAGTAGGACTTTCACTGTCACCAGTGTGCGGCTCGAACTTCTAACTAACCATCATTTGCACGCTGTCTAGAAGTCTGCAGGACACAGTTTATCTAAAATCTAGCCATGTTAAAAAAAGAAATATTCAGATTCTACATTTATTCCAATCTCCTAATTTGCTGTTTGAATTGAGAGATTTATTAATTAGATATAAAATAAGAATAAGCAGTAGGAGAGCTTTAGGCGTTACCCAAAATTGCGTAAGATGCTGCCCGAGTGCTTCCATTTTATAATGAGAATTAGAAAATAAAAGTTGCCTGCTACACTTCTTAAAAGACGCAATCTGTATCTTTATTTAGTTAAAAATGAACATGAAAAATCATCTTACTTTAGTCGGATTTGCAAAGGTTAGAATAGTTATAATAATAATAAAGTTTACAGTAATAATTTATAAGTTAAGCTGTGTGATGTGTTCCATGTAACAGAAGCGTGTCTGAATATGTTTTCATGCAGGTGATGTCCCCGTTGTCAGACACGGTTCTGGTGGAGAGGATGATCCGGGTTCTGGATGATAAAGTCAGTATTACAGAGTTGGGGGTGCAGCTGGTCTCGGGCCTGTCATTGAACCTTCAGCTCAGTCCAGGAAGCAACAGGGCCATCGTCGCCACGGCTACCACACAGGAGACCATGCACAACCTTAATCAGGTCCAATCTAATTCAATATAACCTGTTACTGTCACTAGTTCACAAATTATTTCACTATTCAAATTCTAATCTAATCATGACAAACTATATAGTGATGGAAAGGTTTCAAGAATAAATATTTGACTGTTTTTCATAACAATAAACAATAAAAAATGTTAATATTATTTTTTAAAATACATCAAATAATACAAATAAAATATCTAAAATGTAAAAAAAAGTAGTTTTTTATGTGTATGCTCAATACTGTATGTGCAGTGACCGTGATCAGGTTAAAACTAAATCATTTTATTTAGACACCTGACACCTGTATGTGCATGTTGATTCATGGTCATTTAAACATCAAGTGGCTTTTATTGGTAAATCACTCTTTACAATAGTTTTAAAGTAACAGAAAATCTAGATGAAGGTATATTGACTTATGAAATGCTGCTCAAAACACAGCAATTACATTTGCTGAACATTATGGAAATTAATTTTATAGAAATATAAATTTAGCAGTAATATAAAGTTATAGATTATAAAATATGAGCTCTATAATAACAACAAAATGAAGGGCTGATGATCTGCTGCTGCATGACAAAATCTTGGCAAAAATAGTGTGTGGGCATTTAATTTATAGTCTTTTGAGCACTTGAATTGCAAATTCTGTGCAGGTCCTCAGATCACACACAATGTTTTTAGAAATACGCTGTTGGTTAGTGAAGTTTTTTTTGTCTATGAGCAGGTGCAATCACCATAATCACTTTCATCACAGTCAGTTGACAGGAACACATGTTGATGAGGAGCTCAGAACTGCCCACTTATTCTGAGTTATGTCACATTTACAACCCTTCCTGATGAGTCTGATTTCACCAATCCTTTACATCAGCAGGGGTATCTCAAACAAGCAGATTGGATAGATCTCCTGCTGATCAGTGCGTCTGTGCTTCTTGAAATTAGTTGTCTGTGACTTTAAAGCATTTGAACTAATATCCCGCACTGGATATTAGGAAATCACAGACACGTGTTTCGATAAATTTTGGCATTTCTAAAAGCGTCTACAGAAGTTCAAGACTTACGTTGTGGGTTTTTTCTTTCCACAGGAGTCTCTTGTCAGCGCATGGCTTCAGTTCAGCGACGGCTCCATGACTCCTCTCGACCTCTACGACCCTGCTCAGTTTATCCTAACGGCGACATCGCTGGACGACAAGGTGCTGTCGGTGAAGAAAGACGCCAGCTGGAGGCCGGTGGTGGTGGCTAAGGGTGAAGGGCAAGGCATGCTGGTCCGGGTGGAGATGTACGGACCTGAATCGTGCCTGAAATCCAAACGCCGCACAGTTCTGGCCACAGGCAACGCGAACGTCCATGTGAAGTTCAGCCAGGGTGAAGAAACTGGAAACGGTGCGAGCGACAGGAGATACAGACCCAACGCTCCATATTACGGAGGCTCTATTTCCGACATGGATGCTGGAATAATGAGCAGAGGAGCTACGACCATCAAAGCCAGCGGCGATAGACTCTCAGCCGGTGATATTCCTGTGGATTTTTCAGAGTTTCCGGCTCAAGGTGACCTTCCTCCTGGACGCAACATGGAGGAGGATCTTCTGCAGAGCCGTCGTGGCCTCACCGACCTGGAGATAGGCATGTATGCCCTTCTAGGAGTCTTCTGCCTGGCCATCCTTGTATTTTTAATCAATTGTGTCTCATATGCCCTAAAGTACCGCAACAAACAGCTCCCATTGGAGGGTCAGGAGACCATGGCTCACGCCCATGACTGGGTTTGGTTAGGCCATGACGCTGAACTGTTGGAAAGCCAAGCAGGATTGTGTTTGGACCAAGATGAACTAGGCGGCACCATGGATTCAGGGCTGGGGCTGGAGGAGGGTAGTCAGCTTCTTAACGGTCTTTCAGCTCAGAAGAGCGTTCAAGGACAGGTCCATAGATCCGTTTCTGACTCTGTGTGTCCTGGGAGGGATCACAAGGGTGAGTCGATAAACTCGCCCACCACCAAAAGAAAACGGGTGAAGTTTACCACTTTCAGCCACAGCAAACCCAGTAATGGCTGTCCATCCATAAGTCCTCTTCTCATTGGTCAGAACGACATCAAATGGGTCTGCCCAGATATTGAGCTTGGGGACTCCAAAGAGCTCCGGAATTACATGGAAAGGTTAAATGAAAACGCTACTAAAAACATTGCATAGTGCTGGTTGTAGTTACTTAATTATTAGGTATTTTTTCGGACAAGCGTAGCTCACCCATATGCCTTCCGGGTAAGGTGGTGGTTGTGTTGGCCTGACTCAGACGGACCCACATCTCACCATGAAAAGACAAGCCATTCATCTGGTCTTGTTTCCATGGCAACTGTCATGAGGGTTCATCATCAGGATAGAAGGAAAAACGGAGATGAGAACATTGGAATATGTTCCAAATGAGATGTCTATATTTTACTTTAGCAAAGAAGAGGATATTCCATTTCTATATTACAAAAATGCTTTTTGTTTTTATTTAGCACGGAGTTAATACAGTTGGCTGTGTGGTGACTGCGATACTTTTTGTGTGAGTGGATATCTAAGAACAACAAAGTGTTGACATGAAACATATCAGTAGTGGGCTGGAGACGGAAGCATTTCAACATATTGATAATGTGAGAACACATTTTGTAAGGTTTTACATATTTTTATACATCACCCCTCCCGTCCATGTTAGTGTGTCTACTGTATTTCTCTAAAGACTGACTCATACGTAAATGCATGTGATGATTCAAAGACAACAAATGTCTATTTTGGAACTTCTTCCACCAACAGTGTGAATGATGATGTATATAGAGCAGAAGACTTCTGGGAAACAGGCAGACAAATGACCCTTCACAAGCCGTTGAGCAAATTGTATTGTTGTAGGTAGTGTTATCAATATTGTATAATATGTTGTTTACAGTATTAGAATGATAGATGGTATGCACTTCAATTGCTTTTGTATGTGCGCTATATCTGTGCATTGCCTCTTTGTCAAACTTTTGAGTTGTCCTTTGGTTTGTCTTTCTGTTTTTTAATCCAGCTGTAATATTTCCTTACCCGCGCAGAGCACATGTAGCAAACTGTGTTTTAACTCCTGCAACAAAGGAAAAGATAATGCTTAGATTAAAGTTAACTGGTTTGGATTAGTTTGGCATGTAATCCTCAGGTAATGTGATTAATGCAGCAGACATTGGGAAGAAAACCACAAAACATTTTATATGTGAATAAATTGATTAGTCCAACACATCAATATGTGTTAGTGTACATCACCGTTTCTAATCGTAAATCTAGTCGGTTATCCTTAACAGTTACAGAAGAGAGATATTTTATAACTCGTTCTTAAATATGGAATATAGGATAGGAAGTGAAAATCACATCTTTGTCATCTAGCAACTCCTTTAAAACGGTATATTAACTAAAGTCATTTTGGCATTGAATACTGTTCCCTGTTTGTCATTTATTTTTCTAAATGGATAAAAGAACAGTTGTATATACCTGACAGCTCAGCCCGTGTTCACAGTTTCATCTGCTGATCAAGACTAGACGTCACAATGTTGATCTGTGATCCGATCTTTAGTCCAAATTTCCCCTTTGTGATGTGATACAGTTTTTATGCATCAGTCTTTGATTTTTGCTTCTTTTTTAACTTAATTTTTGTCCACATTTGTGAGCTTAAAGCACTGCCTATTAACTGCACATCATTTATTGTCACACACTCTAAAAAATAAGGATTCCTGAAAGGTTCTCTTTTGGCCAGTAAGGATGTTGGACATGCGAAAGGTAAGAAACAAAAGTAATTTGAAAAATCTGAGAGAAACCAATAATGGTTCTTCTATAGCATCGAATAGCAAAGAACCCTTTTATCATCTTTGTTTTTAAGAGTGTACTCTACATGAAAATAGTTTTACATTTATGCATTACATGACTTGATTTTCTATTTGCATGTTAAATAAACAGTCACATCCTGCTTTTCCACTCTTTACCAGGTGATGGCGCTCATTTGTAACCCCTGTTGCCTGGAGATTTTGACGGTCATTTCCCCTGACAGGATCATGACCCGAGACTCTGAATAAAGGTTACACGTTAATGCTGTATTACGGTGTGTGAATGCATATGTCGCGAGTTAACCCTGACTTTAAAGCTACAGGGCGGATAAAAAATGTTTTTCTTACAGCAGACTGTAATTTCACTTCATTTAACAGCAGTAAAGCGTCGTCTTTAATGAGAGGTGTGTTGTGGTGGCATCAGAGCGGCATGGAATTCAAAGGTTATTGCAGACACAATAGTTCTGGCCGTGAAATATAGTCCATTTCTTAGTCTTGCACATTAAAGACTCATTAGCACTAAGTTATATCTCAATGTTGGATGGTATTGCTCCCACCCGTCCTGAGATGGGCCATTCTTTAATAATGATCACTGCGGCGAGTCTTTACTCCATCTTAATGTGACATTATCATGCAACCCTTCAAACTAAATGATTGGACTCATTTAACCACACAGCTGCCAAACACATGCAGATTAACACATTCTTTACTTTTAAAATCATAAGAAATCATCATAAGAGATGGGTTCTCTCTCATCCATCTCTGCAAATCTGGCCTGCGTGACATGTGCATTTGAGAGAATGGTTCATAGCTTATTGATATTCTCCAAAACGCCCTGTTAATTTATCTTCTATTATGGTGAGCAGAATGACGACCGGACAAAAAGCCTTGATTTGGTTGCAGTGTCTGTTCCCTGTCACACATAAACAAAGGCAGAGCTTTCAGTCCCAACTTTATCCAAGGAGACGAGCGAAACAATGCAAGTTCATTACCGTAAATCATTTTTAGATGCGCAGTTAATATCGTTCCCAACGGGATACGCCTTGTTGAGATCCAAATTGAGATGCTGCACACTTAAACCTCAGAGGAGTTCGTCTGAAATTGGGTCTGTTTTCTTCTTTTATCTCAGCTGATATTTTGGTATTTGGGGCTCTGTTTTGTCCGTCTCAGAGGAATCACATAAGAACGATCTAAATTAAATCATGACATTAAGCCCTGTCTGTCAGGGATCTATATTAATAGGGCTAATGTTATTATCTGTGTGAAACATTTGTTTCTTTCTTTTCATCCTCATGTCCTGATCTTACGAAACAAAGGGGGAGGAAATAACAAAACCCTCCTCCACCCCATTAGCTGAGGTTTTAATGAAGAATATCTTTTTATAATCTTGTTTTCTGCTGGTTAAACCAACGTTGGCATTGGCGTAAATGTTAATAGAGTTACAAGCGCCCTAAAGAGATGAAGACTTTGTTAGAATACAGTAATATAAAACAGAAAGTTATCTTTATCAGAAACTGGTTTAGTGAGGTCTACACACGGAACTCATCAATGTCTTGACAGTATTATTTCATATACAGAGAAAGGAATGAAGGATATATGAAATATCAGTCATCTCGGGAAATGTGAAACCCGTCATGTCGGTTATTTTCTCACAGACAATAATCCATGACATGAACGTTTGGCTTTACAAGAATCCGTACATCTGGGAGCTTCATATATTCTGGATGTCTAACATGTACAACAACAAACTGACTCTCTCACTTTTATCTGCTGTTTAAAGTGAAGCTTCTCACACTTCTGCTATAGCAGAAAGAGCGTGACAGACCGTACTAAAGAAACTGATAGCAGTACAGCATATGTGAGAGCAACACTCCATTTCAGAATTAAACCTGAACACTTCTATCAGCAACGGAAAACCAAGACGTTTTAAATGGATTTCATTCTTCTTGTTTCTCAGGTTAGTTGTTTAATGGGTTCAAGTTCTTTGGGTTTCACCATGATGTGAAACATGCTTGTTATTTCTTAACATCAACATTTCAATGCTTCAATTTCATACCAAACATTAATTTTATATTTTGATGTAAAGTTCTTCTAAAGAAATACACAGCAATTCATCAAAGAGTAACTCATGTGTCAAATAAACTAATAAAATAAATAAATTATTTCATAGTTGAATTTTAATCTAATCGTGACTATAACTATGGAAAGGTATAAAACCCAAGATGAAATATTTAACAAATTTATAAAAAAATAAACATAAAAACCAAAAATTTATGTTACTGTAATTTACAAAATACCTCAAATGAAAAAAAATTAAAAGACTTAAAAAAAAGAGAAAAAATACCTCATATCCAGCTTTCTTTTCTAGATCATTTTCACATGTACACTCAGTACACTTTTTATTTAAAACATAATATTGTTTCTTCTACTACTATCTACAACTAGTTACAAATAATTCATCAAACTGCAAAAAAACATTTCGACATCAACTTTATTTTGATGTATTAAATTTATAAATTTATATAAATACGTAAAATAATTTTTCTAGAAAGATTTAAAATTGTTTGAAAAAATATTAAAAATTGTAGGTCAGTGTTTTCATGTGTATACTAAATTTCTTCATTTTATGGGTGATTTCCTGCTACTTTTTATTTCCACAGTGTTCTCTTAAAAGATAGAATAACATTCTCTAAACACATTCTAAAACTGTTTATTGAAAACATTGTAAGAACATTATTCAGTAATGTTTAGTTTCGTTAACTGAAAAGAAATCACCATCATGGTGAAGAGTGTTTCCTTCAGATGAGCTCTTAATTCCTGATTTTTGCAAACTCAATATTATCATCTTACAAGTGTTTTCTCTAGAAGCACTTCTGTGTTGTTGAATTAAGAGTTTCACAAAAAATTACACAGAGTTAATACTTCTAAACAACAAAAAGATTGTGATATAATAAGCAGTTGAAATCATTAACAAACAGACAAAGTTGTTAACTTTTCTAACAAGTGTTACAAAGAAACATTTCGACATCAACACTCATTATATAAACCTCATCAGTGGTGACGATGAACAGAATAATAAAGATAATAAAAATCAAACACAATGCATGCTGGGAGTCATGGGGGAGTTTCATACCCAACATGCACTGCATGTTTTGTTTATCGTCACCACTGTTGAGGTTTGTGTGACGAGTGTTGATGTCGAAATGTTTATTTGACACATGAGTTACTCTTTGATGAATTGCTGTATATTTCTTTAGAAGAGCTTTACATCAAAATATAAAATTAATGTTTGGTATAGGATTGAAACATTGAAATGTTGATGTTAAAAAATTTATACATACCTAAAATAATTTATATATAACTTAAAATTTATAAAATTTTAAATTAATAAAATTTTTTACAAAATTTATATATATCTAAAATAATTTTTCTAGAACGATTAAAAATTGTTTGAAAAAACATTAAAAATTGTAGGTCAGTATTTTCATGTGTATACTAAATTTCTTCATTTTATGGGTGATTTCCTGCTACTATCTATTGCAGACATATGAAAACATGAAGACACATTATCTTTCTCAAAGTTCACTTGAAGAAAGTTTATCAAAAATAAAATCATTTACTCACCCTCATGTCAATCCTGTATGTCTTTATTTTCTGCAGAACACAAAATAAGATAATTTGAGGAACGTTTATAACAACACTGACCCCCATTTACTTCCGTTGTAAAAACACAAAACCACTGAGACATTTGTCCAAATATCTTCTGTTGTGTTGCACAAATTTCATAAAATTTCTACCAATCAAAGTGTCCAAATGCGTTCCCAGCTAGAAATGTTTTGTTCTAAACATTAGACCAGTTGTTCTAGTAATGTTTAGCAGGGAGCTTTATTTTTATTTCCACAATGTTCTCTTCAAAGATAGAATAACATTCTCTAAACACATTCTAAAACTGTTTATTGAAAACATTGTAAAAACATTATTCAGTAATGTTTAGTTTCGTTAACTGAAAAGAAATCACCATCATGGTGAAGAGTGTTTCCTTCAGATGAGCTCTTAATTCCTGATTTTTGCAAACTCAATATTATCATCTTACAAGTGTTTTCTCTAGAAGCACTTCTGTGTTGTTGAAGAAAGAGTTTCACAAAAAATTACACAGAGTTTATACTTCTAAACAACAAGAAGATTGTGGTATAATAAGTAGTTGAAATCATTAACAAACAGACAAAGTTGTTAACTTTTCTAACAAGTGTTACAAAGAAACATTTCGACATGATCACTCATTATATAAACCTCATCAGTGGTGACGATGAACAGAATAATAAAGATAATAAAAATCAAACACAATGCATGCTGGGAGTCATGGGGGAGTTTCATACCCAACATGCACTGCATGTTTCTGTTTATCGTCACCACTGTTGAGGTTTGTGTGACGAGTGTTGATGTCGAAATGTTTAGTTGACACATGAGTAACTCTTGGATGAATTGCTGTATATTTCTTTAGAAGAGCTTTACATCAAAATATAAAATTAATGTTTGGTATAGGATTGAAACATTGAAATGTTGATGTTAAAAAATTTATACATACCTAAAATAATTTATATATAACTTAAAATTTATAAAATTTTAAATTAATAAAATTTTTTACAAAATTTATATATATCTAAAATAATTTTTCTAGAACGATTAAAAATTGTTTGAAAAAACATTAAAAATTGTAGGTCAGTATTTTCATGTGTATACTAAATTTCTTCATTTTATGGGTGATTTCCTGCTACTATCTATTGCAGACATATGAAAACATGAAGACACGTTATCTTTCTCAAAGTTCACTTGAAGAAAGATTATCAAAAATAAAATCATTTACTCACTCTCATGTCAATCCTGTATGTCTTTATTTTCTGCAGAACACAAAATAAGATAATTTGAGGAACGTTTATAACAACACTGACCCCCATTTACTTCCGTTGTAAAAACACAAAACCACTGAGACATTTGTCCAAATATCTTCTGTTGTGTTGCACAAATTTCATAAAATTTCTACCAATCAAAGTGTCCAAATACGTTCCCAGCTAGAAATGTTTTGTTCTAAACATTAGACCAGTTGTTCTAGTAATGTTTAGCAGGTAGCTTTATTTTTATTTCCACAATGTTCTCTTCAAAGATAGAATAACATTCTCGAAACACATTCTAAAACTGTTTATTGAAAACATTGTAAGAACATTATTCAGTAATGTTTAGTTTCGTTAACTGAAAAGAAATCACCATCATGGTGAAGAGTGTTTCCTTCAGATGAGCTCTTAATTCCTGATTTTTGCAAACTCAATATTATCATCTTACAAGTGTTTTCTCTAGAAGCACTTCTGTGTTGTTGAATTAAGAGTTTCACAAAAAATTACACAGAGTTAATACTTCTAAACAACAAGAAGATTGTGATATAATAAGCAGTTGAAATTATTAACAAACAGACAAAGTTATTAACTTTTCTAACAAGTGTTACAAAGAAACATTTCGACATCATCACTCATTATATAAACCTCATCAGTGGTGACGATGAACAGAATAATAAAGATAATAAAAATCAAACACAATGCATGCTGGGAGTCATGGGGGAGTTTCATACCCAACATGCACTGCATGTTTCTGTTTATTGTCACCACTGTTGAGGTTTGTGTGACGAGTGTTGATGTCGAAATGTTTAGTTGACACATGAGTTACTCTTGGATGAATTGCTGTATATTTCTTTAGAAGAGCTTTACATCAAAATATAAAATTAATGTTTGGTATAGGATTGAAACATTGATGTTAAAAAATTTATATATATCTAAAATAATTAATATATAATTTAAAACTTATAAAATTTTAAATTAATAAAATTTTTTACAAAATTTATAAATAATTTAAAATTTATATAAATATCTAAAATAATTTTTCTAGAAAGATTAAAAATTGTTTGAAAAAACATTAAAAATTGTAGGTCAGTATTTTCATGTGTATACTAAATTTCTTCATTTTATGGGTGATTTCCCGCTACTATCTATTGCAGGCATATGAAAACATGAGGACACATTATCTTTCTCAAAGTTCATTTGAAAAAAGTTTATCAAAAAAAAAAGTTTACTCACTCTCATGTCAATCCTGTATGTCTTTATTTTCTGCAGAACACAAAATAAGATAATTTGAGGAACGTTTATAACAACACTGACCCCCATTTACTTCCGTTGTAAAAACACAAAACCACTGAGACATTTGTCCAAATATCTTCTGTTGTGTTGCACAAATTTCATAAAATTTCTACCAATCAAAGTGTCCAAATACGTTCCCAGCTAGAAATGTTTTGTTCAAAACATTAGACCAGTTGTTCTAGTAATGTTTAGCAGGGAGCTTTATTTTTATTTCCACAATGTTCTCTTCAAAGATAGAATAACGTTCTCGAAACACATTCTAAAACTGTTTATTGAAAACATTGTAAGAACATTATTCAGTAATGTTTAGTTTCGTTAGCAGAAAAGAATCATCTTACAAGTGTTTTCTCTAGAAGCACATCTGTGTTGTTGAAGAAAGAGTTTCACAAAAAATTACACAGAGTTTATACTTCTAAACAACAAGAAGATTGTGATATAATAAATAGTTGAAATCATTAACAAACAGACAAAGTTGTTAACTTTTCTAACAAGTGTTAAAAAGAAACATTTTGACATCATCACTCATTATATAAACCTCATCAGTGGTGACGATGAACAGAATAGTAAAGATAATAAAAATCAAACACAATGCATGCTGGGAGTCATGGGGGAGTTTCATACCCAACATGCACTGCATGTTTTTGTTTATCGTCACCACTGTTGAGGTTTGTGTGACGAGTGTTGATGTCGAAATGTTTAGTTGACACATGAGTAACTCTTTGATGAATTGCTGTATATTTCTTTAGAAGAGCTTTACATCAAAATATAAAATTAATGTTTGGTATAGGATTGAAACATTGAAATGTTGATGTTAAAAAATTTATATATAATTTAAAATTTATAAAATTTTAAATTAATAAAATTTTTTACAAAATTTATAAATAATTTTAAATTTATATATATCTAAAATAATTTTTCTAGAAAGATTTAAAATTGTAGGTCAGTATTTTCATGTGTATACTAAATTTCTTCATTTTATGGGTGATTTCCCGCTACTATCTATTGCAGGCATATGAAAACATGAGGACACATTATCTTTCTCAAAGTTCATTTGAAAAAAGTTTATCAAAAAAAAAAGTTTACTCACTCTCATGTCAATCCTGTATGTCTTTATTTTCTGCAGAACACAAAATAAGATAATTTGAGGAACGTTTATAACAACACTGACCCCCATTTACTTCCGTTGTAAAAACACAAAACCACTGAGACATTTGTCCAAATATCTTCTGTTGTGTTGCACAAATTTCATAAAATTTCTACCAATCAAAGTGTCCAAATACGTTCCCAGCTAGAAATGTTTTGTTCAAAACATTAGACCAGTTGTTCTAGTAATGTTTAGCAGGGAGCTTTATTTTTATTTCCACAATGTTCTCTTCAAAGATAGAATAACATTCTCGAAACACATTCTAAAACTGTTTATTGAAAACATTGTAAGAACATTATTCAGTAATGTTTAGTTTCGTTAGCAGAAAAGAATCATCTTACAAGTGTTTTCTCTAGAAGCACTTCTGTGTTGTTGAAGAAAGAGTTTCACAAAAAATTACACAGAGTTTATACTTCTAAACAACAAGAAGATTGTGACATAATAAATAGTTGAAATCATTAACAAACAGACAAAGTTGTTAACTTTTCTAACAAGTGTTACAAAGAAACATTTCGACATCATCACTCATTATATAAACCTCATCAGTGGTGACGATGAACAGAATAGTAAAGATAATAAAAATCAAACACAATGCATGCTGGGAGTCATGGGGGAGTTTCATACCCAACATGCACTGCATGTTTTCTGTTTATTGTCACCACTGTTGAGGTTTGTGTGACGAGTGTTGATGTCGAAATGTTTATTTGACACATGAGTTACTCTTTGATGAATTGCTGTATATTTCTTTAGAAGAGCTTTACATCAAAATATAAAATTAATGTTTGGTATAGGATTGAAACATTGAAATGTTGATGTTAAAAAATTTATACATATCTAAAATAATTTATATATAATTTAAAATTTATAAAATTTTAAATTAATAAAATTTTTACAAAATTTATAAATAATTTAAAATTTATATATATCTAAAATAATTTTTCTAGAAAGATTAAAAATTGTTTGAAAAAACATTAAAAATTGTAGGTCAGTATTTTCATGTGTATACTAAATTTCTTCATTTTATGGGTGATTTCCCGCTACTATCTATTGCAGACATATGAAAACATGAAGACACGTTATCTTTCTCAAAGTTCATTTGAAAAAAGTTTATCAAAAAAAAAAGTTTACTCACTCTCATGTCAATCCTGTATGTCTTTATTTTCTGCAGAACACAAAATAAGATAATTTGAGGAACGTTTATAACAACACTGACCCCCATTTACTTCCGTTGTAAAAACACAAAACCACTGAGACATTTGTCCAAATATCTTCTGTTGTGTTGCACAAACTTCATAAAATTTCTACCAATCTTCTACCAGGGTTAATACTCCTCAAAAACAACAAGATTGTGATATAATAAGTAGTTGAAATCATTAACACACAGACAAAGTTGTCAATTTTTCTAACAAGCGTTACAGAGAAACATTTCGACATCATCACTCATTATATAAACCTCATCAGTGGTGACGATGAACAGAATAGTAAAGATAATAAAAA
The DNA here is from genome assembly GCA_019155185.1 of Beaufortia kweichowensis. Lineage (NCBI taxonomy): Eukaryota > Metazoa > Chordata > Actinopteri > Cypriniformes > Gastromyzontidae > Beaufortia > Beaufortia kweichowensis. The sequence goes on along the minus strand of CM032812.1, from coordinate 13,834,630 downwards.
TCAAACACAATGCATGCTGGGAGTCATGGGGGAGTTTCATACCCAACATGCACTGCATGTTTTTGTTTATCGTCACCACTGTTGAGGTTTGTGTGACGAGTGTTGATGTCGAAATGTTTAGTTGACACATGAGTAACTCTTTGATGAATTGCTGTATATTTCTTTAGAAGAGCTTTACATCAAAATATAAAATTAATGTTTGGTATAGGATTGAAACATTGAAATGTTGATGTTAAAAATTTATATATACCTAATTTATAAAATTTTTAAATAATAAAAATTTACAAAATTTATAAATAATTTAAAATTTATATATATCTAAAATAATTTTTCTAAAAAATAATTTTACTCTTGGATGAATTGCTGTGTATTTCTTTAGAAGAACTTTACATCAAAATATAAAATTAATGTTTGGTATGGAATTGAAACATTGAAATATCGATGTTAAAAAATGTATATAAATATCTAAAATAATTTTTCTAGTAAGATTTAAAATTGTTTAAAAAAATATTAAAAATTGTATTTCCTGCTATTATCTATTGCAGACATATGAAAACATGAAGACACATTATCTTTCTCAAAGTTCACTTGAAGAAAGTTTATCAAAAATAAAATCATTTACTCACTCTCATGTCAATCCTGTATGTCTTTATTTTCTGCAGAACACAAAATAAGATAATTTGAGGAACGTTTATAACAACACTGACCCCCATTTACTTCCGTTGTAAAAACACAAAACCACTGAGACATTTGTCCAAATATCTTCTGTTGTGTTGCACAAATTTCATAAAAAGTCATGGGGGAGTTTCATACCCAACATGCACTGCATGTTTTTGTTTTTTTGTCACCACTGTTGAGGTTTGTGTGACGAGTGTTGATGTCGAAATGTTTTTTTTTTTTTGACAACACAGAACATTTTATGTAAAATATTAACACCATTGTTATGTGAAAGTACATGCTTGATCTCAAACCTTTAATAACACACACATGATAAAACTCTTGCCGTTATGAAAAACAAACTCTACAAATATGTCATACAGCAAAAAACACGTGTGTTCTCAGGAAAAAATAATTGCAAAGCAGAGAAAAGTAATAAGAAATTAATTTAGTAAAAATCAAGGATAAAGAGCTCAACTAAGAAAATCCATACTTCACCATAATAATCAAAATTAAACTAAATTAAACATTAGGAAAAAAACTTTTAGAAAATGTTATCCTATTCTTTAAGAGAACATCCTGGGAACAAAAACCACCTGCTAAAAACCTTACTGATCAAATGTTCATATTATCAGAACATGTTTAGAACAAAACAATCTTTATTCTTTATTCTTTAACATTATTGTTTAATCATTTAAAACCAAACAAACTCTTTTAAAATGTTCTGCTAGGGCTAAATACAGGTTAAAACCACAAGGTTTCACACTTCTGTAATTCTCCATTCAGTGCCTGGAGATTGTACAGATTTAAATGAAAGTGTGGGAGGATTGTTGATCGCTGTGCATCTGCAATTGAATTATCAGACCAAGAAATATCTCACTACAGAGTGTCTGAGGAGGAATTATTTTAAGATGACATAAATTGTTAGCGCACCTTTACTCTGAGGCCTATGGCACGAAACAGTGGCTTAGTATTTAATGGACCATACTAACAAATCAGATTATCTGTGTCACTGTAACTCTACCTTAGGGCTGACCAATAAATCACATCACCATCTTCTGGCGACACAGAGGAGCTCACTTTGTGAAGCTACAAAAGTGTATTAACTGAAAACATGCGTCTCTCCTGACAGCGCTCGGCTCTAAATGAAACTGACTTTTGGGAAATAGAGATTGTAGGTGAGGTTTGAAAGGTTGCCACCAGAAACACGAGGGAAAAGGTTAGACGGTCCATTCTTTAAACAGTCCTGCGCTTCCAAAAACCTACATAAATGCATTGATCTGTTTCCATCCCGAAAGTGCTGACGCTTGTCATCTCGGGAGCAGATACTACAGTAAATACAGTAGCGGGGTCATTGTCTTGTTGTTCCTGCAGTTTTGTACAAGTGTAGATGACAAGTACACAGCCGTAGCCAGGCACAATTCTTACATGTACGTACATCAAATTGTGTATAAATACATACTATATCTGAATTTATTTTACTAGTTTTTGCCTTTGAAAATTTCATATCCGTTGTTTTCAGTTTGTGTGTATTATTCATAATTCAAAGTCAAGAGGTAAAGAAATATTTCATATGCACTTAATCAAATCTGTGCAAAATTCTGCTCGCCATGTCTCATCTTAAAATATATACTGCGTAACGCTGTTTTATGAATACAGATAATGAGGAAGACCGTGACATAGATAAACGCTGAACTGTTTTTAAGCAACCACAGTCAAAGGATTTCTCTTCCTTTACAACTCTTCAGTCATACTCAGTCATACAGAAATGCTTTTCTTTCTTTTCTTTTGCATAGTAAAGGCAAGCAACTTTAAACTTTTAGCTCTTGGGTATGAAGAGAATTATCATTCTGCATTAATGCTCTAAAAATCACCAAACTTTTGTTTTCTCTTAAGGGCAAAGCTTAGGGTCAAAGCTCTCAAAAATGCATTTACATTATATCTGTATTTCCTGTCACAGATGAGTGGATTCATTTGAACATGTTCACTTTCTGAAAACAGAGATCTCTACAAGCTTCATCCTAAAGTCTTCCAGCCCTCTTGGGTTCACTGAAACATCTTGACCAGAGGCTTTAAAACCGCTGGAGCTGATCAGATGATTATTAGAGCTGAACTGAAGTGTGTTCTGCTTTCTATTCAGTGTCTGATCTACTGCATTTAGGGAGTTGACTGACATCCGGCACTGAAATCAGAAATTGTACTACGTCCAATGCACTTAATTCAAACATGGTAATTCAACACAGTTTTTGTCAAAACATGAATTTTTCATGTTCAGTCATCAAACTTCATTCAAGCTGGGACTACATTAATGATTTATTGTGCGTTGAAATAAAACGGTTGAAACTTGTTAGAGGATTTCCAGTTCCCATCATGCTTTGCACAAGACTAGTATTTTTTTAATTAAGTGTTGTTTTATGTCTTTTTCAGAGACATTAGTGCTTAATATTTATTTAGATATATTTATTTATTTCTTTGAGATTTAGACAAGTTTTTGATAGTTTTAAGCTTTGTGGTTACCATTATTCAGAAGAGCGCTGCTGGTGCTTAGGATATGAGCAGATACACATACTAAATGTAAATACTACATGTACCCAATAAAATTAAAGCAGCGAAATAGAAACAATAATTCTAATTATATTCAACTAGTATGCATAAAATTCCTTAAATGTAATGTTAAGGTTACACTATAAAACTGGATGAACTGTTGTTGTAGTGTTGTCCAGTAACTGAACTGGCTTTTTCTAGGCTTCTGATTGGCCAACATGTCTTTACAGTTAGGATTTTGATATGTTTGAGTTTTGTGGTTACCATTATTCAGAAGAGTGGTGTTTATGCTCAGGCTTTGAGAGGATAAACTATAAACTTCATGTATTGTCAGATTTCTGCTAACTTAACATTTATAAAAGAAAAATCTGAATATGTCAATTGAGAGTTATAATCTGAAATGCAAAATGTTTATACATATATATACATACATTTTCTCAATAAATTGAGAAATATGAACATAGATAAACTGAATAAACACAATATTATTATGTGCAACAGATGAACAGATTTTTTCATTGTAGCGTTAGAGACAAGCATCACTATCTACATTGCTAGATTTTTCCAAACTGCTGAAGTTGTTGTAAAATATCAAATTAAAGTGTTATTTTATGCAATTTTAAGCAAGGTAAGAAAAGAGGGATACTTATCAAGGTTTATTATTCTGTTCTGTTGGTGTTTAGAAGAGTTTCTGTTAGTTAATATTTTTTAAAAGGTTACCATTCTGCTGATGAGCAAAGCGTTTGCTTAAATTGAGAACAGGTCTGAAAGCAAGTTAATGCTTTTAATGTTTCACTTAAAAAGACCAGATCCAACATTGGCTTTTGATTTTAATCTGACATGTTTCTTTATTATGTGTTAAGAACGGTTTAATCGTAAGTTTGTTGAACTACTCTCAATGATTAAATAAGTTGAAGTTTAGGGGTTATAGAGTTGAACTTGTGACCAGAAGGTTGATGGTTTGATCTGAGCAAAAGAAATAATTTTCAGGGATATAATTAAATTTAAAATTAATTAGTCAAGGGCTCAACTACTTCATTATATGAATCTGTTTTTATGAGTTGGTGATGCATATTTTAATTGGCTGGAAATTCTGCTTTCAATTAAATTAAGCTCCTCCAATGACTTATATTCTGAGAGCAGTTTTACATAACTCCTCACAAGTACCGCTTTTCTGAACTCAAAAATATCTAAAACATCTAAATCTCAAAGATAAACGAATATTAAGCATTAATGTCTCTTTACTGAAAACAACACTTCATAAAAAAAACTCTGAACGCGGTCTTGTGCAAAGCATGATGGGAACTGGAATCCTCTGAGCAGTTTCAACAAATTTATTTTAACACAACATAAATCATGTAGTCCTAACTTGAATGAAGTTTGATGACTGAACATGAAACATTCATGTCAAGTTTAAATGAATTACATTGGACAAGTAGCAGGATTCAGTGCTTTAGGAAACACACAGGAAAGCAGTTCCCTGTAATTCTGCTATTGATACAGTTTCTTCTAGTATACACTTGATGAAGTACTGGTGCTTTTGACATGTCTTGTCCACACACAGACTCAAACTTTTCTGCTAATACAAACTCTCTGACATTCATTCTGCACATATCTCTGTCTCGCAAACATGCACAAGCGTATAAAGTGTGAAGCAATGTGACATCCATAAAGGAGTCACATGAAAAGTCCATTACTGCCCTTGAGATGAGAGTTCACAATGACAGCTGCTTTATTCCTCTTCCTCCATGTCTACTCTTCCATCTCACATCCTCATACATCTCAGCGCACACACACGCCTTCTGTCCCTAATCCACTACAGTGAGAATCCAGCATCCAAACAACTGCCAGGCTTAACCCCGACAAAGTTTTATCTTTTAAATCTCACACAGGATTTGTGTGTCAATCCTTGTTTGCTGTGATTGCCTTATGATTCCCTCCGCTTATGTCTAATAATTAAATATAAAAAATATGTACATATACATACCGTACGGTGCACATGGTCTCTCTGTGCATTTGTGCTGCAGAGAGAGAGACTTTCATCTGCTGGTGGGTCGTTGATGTCGGGTGTGATCAGGCTTGTTGGGTATCGGAGGAGAGCGAGGCACAGATGTTTGAGATTGTGAGCATGCGCAGATGTTTGAGTGGTTTAATAACACGAGAGCGACCATCATCATCATCATCATCATCATCATCGCCGTTCAGGACCATCCAGGCTTTGCAAAGGGTGGGGTCACCTGCAGTGCACAGACAGAGGTAAACAGCATGCAATTACCAATCGACTCAGACAAGGTAAAAAAACGACAGATGGTCTCTAAACTGAGACCAAGCGCTGTTGCGTGAGTGGATTTTTAACTAAAGCAGGATAAAGAAAATGATTTATTATTGTAATGTCGCCTAGCGATGGGTCTATTTTGCATCATTTTAGATTACATCCTTGCTCTTTGACCGGCTCTGTAGTCTGGAAAGCTGAGTAGGGGACAATTTGATGTGCAATTTGCAATTTTCAAGCCAAATAAAAGCAGCCAGAATGAAGGAGAAAAAAATGACCATCATTACGTATTTCAAGAGACGTGCGGCTAAATTTCCGCCTGAGATTTCGAGGCAACGATTCGCCTTGTCACTTTGAGTTAACAAATAAACTATTGGACCTCTCTCATGAGAATGAGAAAAGAACAGACACTTGTGATCAATACAATGGAGAAAGTCTCTCATTTGTTTCTCAGGCAGTTTCGGGGCATTGGACGGCTCATTCACAGCCCCGTCACGTCTCGTGTCCCAAACAAATGCAGCACTGAAACTTGCGAGATGAGGAAGGGAGATGGATATTTTAGAGGATGTTTGTGTGTACAGAGAAACAGTTGATGGGCAGCGAGCTTCAGACTATATCAGACGGAGAGGCGAGGAGGGCGACCCGGCCTCAGTCCAAATCCTGCCGCGACGCTCGAAACAAAGAGCACCTCTGGTCTTTTAAAACAGTGTGATATCTGTGCTGCAAACAAAGAAAGAATATTAATGTATTCTGGGCTGGTGTCCCACTGGGTATTACTGCACGGTGAGACTACAGAAGGTCAGATCTTCTCTTTTAGTGGCACCACAATACTGGCTTGCATTTAAAAACGCTTATTTGCCAAGACAGCTCAGGGCACGAGTTCAGTCTGTGCCAGAACCGTTACTGAGATGCAAATACTGATATCACAAACTAAAAAGAGTTTAGCGCTACTCCTAAATCAAGCTGTTCTCAGAGGTTAGGTTTTTGGATTATTGTAAAACTTTCTCTTTAGCCTTTTGTGCTCAAACACTATTACAGAGGAGGAAAACAAATTTAGCAAATGTCACACATTTTCAGTGACATTTTCCTTGCAGAAATAAACGCAGACATTAGGTGGGTAGATAATGGGAATACAGGTATTCGAGCTGTGCTTGAGATCTCTAAGATGGTTTTGGGAGATGTTATTGGGCCAGTTGCAGCGGGCGCTCTCTTGGCTTTGGATTAGATTGAGCAGACGAGGGTTTTCTGCCCTGCACAGCTCATTAGGTCACAGCTAATCCGGCTTTTGCGGTAGGGGACCCTTGGAGTCCAAATGACCTCTTAGAAAGCTGGATGCTGTTGTTCCAGACACTGCATAGACAGAATACTCAGAATCTCAATTAGTTATTGACCGATATGGGTTTTTCCAAAAGCTGATTTACAGTAGATGCCAAGAGAGTAAGTGGCCAAAGATGCACTCATGAAAATGGTTATAATTTGCACTTTCTATTTTAATAACATTTTAAAAAAATTTAATTAAAACATTGTTGTTCAGAGTTGTTCAGTTTCTTCTCTCTCATTTGGCACAAACCAAATCCAACTGTCTGTTATTCCATTATTATCTGTGCCAAAAAGTAACTTGCGTGTCTCAATGGAAACAAGAAAATCTGACCTTCTCTACAAAAACATACAAATGTTCAATTTGTTTGTTTTGATTTGTTCCTCAGACGATACAAATAAGAAAAAATTCACAGTGACGTTTTTGTCTTAGAAGCCGTTTGCCGAGCCAGTTCAATTTGCAACCCTAACTTCCTCTTATGCGAAAACACTCCTCAGACACAAGTCAATTCTCTGGTGCGCTCGCCGAGGTTCTCATAAGTATTTACCTCTAAAACGCAGCTAATTTGTAAGCATACCTTTGAGGTTTGACAACCTACGTGTGTGTGCGCTTGTTTGTTTTCTTGCTTTCCTGTCAGCCAGTCTCATGTTTGACAGTGGAGAAAATAACCTAATTACCATGCACCCAGATCATTTAAGCAGCCCATCCCCAGCGGGACGCCCGTGTGCATGAGCTGGTGGAGGTTCTCACTACAAAGGTGGCTGGTAATGATGCCCGGGCAGATGCATGCAGAGGGAGAAAGCTCCGAGTCCTTATGCTAATCATCAGCAAGCCATACATGCAGGAAAGACCTTCAGGCCTTTGGAGAATTTGGCAAGGTGCATAACTAGGAATAAATGAGAGACATTAAATAAGGAAGGTTTCATAGCAGGAAACAAAAATGACATACAGAGCAGTTGCTACCTGCCAGGCTAGTTTACACCCCATAAACTTTGACTGTGGCATGTCACCTATATTACCCATAAATGAACTGGAGATGTTATGATCTTATGGCCACTTGTGAAATTTACAGGCAGCGTGTAATAAGTACCCACAGTTTTTAATTTTACATCACTGGTAAAGCACAACTACATTTAATATTCCATCAAAAATATGCCAATTACATTTTTATTTCATGTACAAATAATATAATGCCTCTTGCTACACAGCATTATTTTCTACGTGAATATATATAATTATTTGTGACCCTGTCTGTAAGATGCAGGAGAAAGTCTCAAAATCTAATTATGAGATTAGAAGCATCAAAGAAGTCATAAAAATGACAAACATAGGTGATGTGTGTTTATTGCTATAAATAATAAGAAATCTATATGATCAATTTTGAGATACAGTCCTCAAATTTTCATTTATAATACTCAAATGATTTTATTGACATTTATGTTTATTATTTTACATGAAAAATTAAAGATGTCAGCTGCCTAAACATCGACTGGCCATACTCAATTACTATTAAAGATAATAAGATTGCATTTTTACAGAATGTACTTTACATTATGTAGAATGATTTTATGTAGAAAATCACTATAAACTGGGTCACATATAATGATAGACGTCCATAGAAATCAGTGGACATAAATAAATGAGTGCACATCTCACTATGCTTTTCCACTCTTAAAAACCACAAGCAAACTACTGATTAACATTTTTTCATTTAGCAGATCATTTTATCCAGTCACCTAAATGGTCTAAAATTTACATTTATGAATTCACAAAAGTGAGTAACTTTATCTTTGTAAATGTAATCATTATAAATGCTAAAGCAAAATAGCTATTCAAACAAAACCATCAGGAATAATTTAACTGACCTTTATACACTTGACTGATGTCATCCAAAGCTGTGATCTGATTGGTTGGCAGTGTGCGTTGAGCCCTCTGGATATTTACCACTCCTAGAACACCAACAGTCTATTTACATTTGACATTTCTATGTCTGATGATACATATATACAAACAGCTATATTTCACATTTTCAAGAATAACAGCTCTGATAATTTCAATACTCAAATCCTCCATCTATCTTGCAACTGCATTCACTTTCTAAAAGCCTTTGTAGCATATTTCATGACACAGTCTGCTGGAGTAAATCCCTCGACTCTTTAAAATAACTGAGCTGCAGGCTGATTGTTGTAGCCACGCTTTACTTTTTTTGCCTGTTGCATTTGGGAATATAATTTTGCATTCATGGTAATTTGTCAGGGTGAAAACGAAACGGGATGAATTTCAAATGAGTGAACGGTCTGAGCTACTTCAGAATGAAATTGGACATCTATAAAGAGAAAGAAGAAGCCAGAGAGACACGATGGGAAAAGAGACTGAAAAGATGAAAAGAGGGGAATATGGAGCTAAATTTGCACGAGACAGCATTTGAAATATTGAAAACTGAACCCATTCATACAATAAACACAAGGATGTACAGGAGCAAATATAGGCGATATACATCATAAATCATTCAATTAAAGATATATGATGAAGATTTACTTGGTTACATTTGAATGACCCCTGATGACACATATTCTGAGGCGGCGAGTCATGTCCTCGTTCATCCCGTCACTGTAATGTATTCAATCCATTTAAATGGTTTATTCATAACTGTATAATAATCTATATTCATAACCGTATAAGAAATTGACATGAATACTGACATGGATGCATGGGCCTTCATTAAACATGACTTTGTTCACGCTTTCACCTTGAAGTGAATGCACGTTTTACACCCACAAAACACTTTTTTTCAAAAGGCCCCGAAGTGTCTTAAAGACAAACATATTTCACCCATGGCATAGTAATGTACTCATTATTCACGGGTTGCAAAGCAATCTCTACCTCCTCTACCGTCGCACAAACTTCCTGCAACAGTCAGACACCTGTCTGTGTGTCCCCAGCGGGTGAAACTACTTCAGACGCCTCAGCCGACAGACCCCCCCGCTGCGGATAACCCAGCGCACGGCCACCTTGATCAGGCAACACAGTCCTGTATGATTTGTGACGTCTCCGGGCTCTGTCGCGCTGCACACTGTAATGAGAGACAATGTGTGTGAGCTTCAGCTCTTCTTCTTCATTGATTCTCATCTGCTTTCCAGTGTTCATGCCCAGCTGCCTGGACTGCCTACAACACATCAGACCGACTGCTATCAAACTGTCTTATTTTCACATATGCCTACCATAAAACAGCACCGATTTTCTTTACTTAGAGGAACAGCCAGGAATTAAATGCACTCATATTGGGTGTATTGGAAAAAAAAGATTTTCAAGGCACTTTTCACAAATGGATGATGCACAGCAAACATATGGCATGCTCGCTTGATGTATAGCTGCTTGAAACGAGTCTGCCATGTTGTAATAAATTGATTAAAAATGTAAAGCAGGTGGTTTTTTGCATTTTAGCTTAAGTGCATCACTGCAGTTTTTAAGCACGTGGAAATGCAAAAATCCACCCCATAAAACACGAGAGAAAGCAGCAAGATCAAAGATTTGCGTGTTGTAGGAGCGGCTCTAAATAGATGTAAATGCAATAATGCAATAATGGTTTTCAGTTCTCCACACGAGAGGAGAGTCCAGGCTTTTGCCAACTGTGTCACCAGCTTATAACAGGCATCTCATTGATCCTGGACTGACAGCAGAGCGACTGAAGACTGATTGACAGCCAGTGATCGAGCACTGTTCTCCAGGACAAACCCACTGAACCTCTGACACGATTGACAGCACACGGGGAGGGCTCAAAGACAGAAAATGAGAAAGCCATGAAGATCATTGATTTAGCCATTATGGCCCTGCCCCCCGTCTCATCACTGCTAATGCTAAAAATAAAGAACTCTTAAAGGTACACTTGGTAAAAAAAATAACACACAAGATATTAGTAATTTCAGTCATACTGGTAGCCTAATTTATTTTACATTAAGATTAGATTAAAGCTGGAATTTTATGTTTTAGGTGGTTGTGCATTATCCCACTTATTACAGTAAATTATTGGACACTAAATATTGTTTTATTAGCTTATTTTTAACAAAATATAAAACTTCTCTGAAGAAAAAACATTTCCTATCAGCTTTTGACGTGACTCTCAGACAAATAACCAACAAGATAAAAATGCATTTTGGTTGAATTATTTCTAATATAATCTCATATATGTTAATAATTGGGCATATTTCTATCTTATGCATTCATAAGTAAATTATTTTCAAGGTCAGGTTGACTTGCAGTACCTAGATGAGTCTGTGATTAGTTTTGAGCGGTTGTTATTTGGGGGAATAAATGTCGCGACTGGCCAGTCAGAATCAAGTATTCCAGAGAGCTGTGAAATAATAAACTACAAAACATTGCTTTGAATAAGAATAAGGCATCAGAATAACATTACTGCAATATCTGCCAGCGCAACATCAAGCAAAAACTACTGCTGTAAACATTAAAAACAGACCTGAGAGTAGATGCGTATTTCATGTGGTGCTGGAAACAGCCCTAATGGGAAAATGGGTGAATGGATGCATGGCAATAGACAGGGCATAAATCACCCACTCTCCTTCACAGATGGAAAGTGACCTCAGCCGTACAGGGCACCAATAGCATTGACAGAGAATGCTTGTGTCATGATATCGTAAGTTTAAGTCGAGAAGGAGGTCAGCCACGTTGACCTTGTTCTAAAGGTACACATCAGTGGGAAATTGCACAGTCGCTACCATCATAGAGCTCATTCATCCAAACCAGAAAACGCTAAGAAAGTGACAAGGTACAGTACGGTGTAGCAGAGGAGGTGAAATCACAGAGGGTTGTGTGATAGATGTGCCGCCACGTTACATTTAGCACGATACAGAAGACGTTTTGCTCCTCGGCAACCGGAGCCGAGCGATTGCGCAACACGAGTTGAAAGAGTTGAATTCTTTATGAGTGTTTGTGTCAACACTGGATCCTGTCGACGGCTGTGCACCCCCCGTCCCTTTACTGCGAGCCCCCTGTTGTCACAAACATCCTCTAGCAGCAGGTGCACCCGTTTCATGTGACAGCTCTTTAATACCTGGTTTGATCTGTGCAGTCATATCATTATTCCCTCCTCCTGCAAACCGCTCATTTTTGAAGCCAGGTGAATTACTCCCGGGATATTTAATAATCATTAACAAAGGGAAAAAATACAAGACATATCAAGAGATGAAATATTTCTGTGATTTATAATGTGAGATGGCTTCATTTTCTCTTAAATTTGAAACACTTTTGACAACAATCTACATCGGGGCGGAGCTCGTCTTTACAGTATATGGAATATAGAAGTGAAAATGTCTGAGACAGATGAAAGCTGCAGAAGCTTACTGTATATCAAACAGCAGCAAAAAATGTCTGCAAAACCCAGTGAAGCTCAGCTATAGATCTGCATACCGTTTGATTAATGCTGTCTGATGCAAGAACAAATTGTATAAAGGAATCTTTAAAGAATCACCCAATGTAAAATTCTTTCATTTGGGTAAGCCAACTTAATGTTCTCATGTAACTTCTGTATAATACAGGACACATCACAGCCATTAAGGAGAAAAAGGGTAACAAAACATGTATGTGAATGCATGTGATAGAAAGAGACAGAAAGGCAAAAGAAATGCATGTTTTTAACTGGTGTAATGCTTGTTTGCGGCAGGCGTGTGAACAGGTATGTTTACGTTCTTACTCACGTTGACAGCACACCAGAAAGAGACGAGAAATAACCGGCTGTCACAGATCAAAGGGATAAGCGAGCAGGAACATTTGGCAGTCACAAAACAAGAGACGGACTCCAAACAAATTGTTCAGGCTGCTACAGAAGTTTTTTCAAAATATATGAACAAAAAGCTTTTTTAATAGTCCTTTGCCTTGTTCATTCATTATTTTAAGGTCTGCATCTTTTCAAAGACCCCAAAGCTGCTTTGTCTTAATCCCTGAACCCCCTCATCCATCCCATGTCATATTCAATTAAAACCAGCTGGAGACACACACGCTTATTCTGCTTTCTCCAATGAGACAATAGCAGAATGAGTTCAACCAAGTCAAAATATTGCTTAAAAAGTGCTTAATGAAATCATGACTAACATTTTTTCCAAATGTTATCTAAATTGTAGCTTTTTCCGAGCACTTCTGACACACGTTATAAAACTTTGACCTTTTATCGGTTCGTTTTAAGAGCAAGACGGCAATAATGTGTTTTCAGACGAATGAGATAAAATAAATTATTGCAAAATTACTCCTACAGAGCTAAAAGCATATTCTGGCAATTATAGAGAATTGGGCACCATCAGCCCTCCCATGGCATTACTGTAAAAGCTGTACTGTAGATAGCAAGCATTCGCTTTTAATCTTTTGATTGGAGATTTGCAAACAGTGTTTGCAAATGGAGGGTAAGATTGCAGCTTTTGCCTCCAAATCACGGCTCCCAAAAGCTTCTATCTGCCTTTTAAAAACACTAAATAGAATCTCAATAAAGCACAACCAAATGACTCAGCAATCTGAATAAGATTAAATACACGCGCAGCTAAGTGAAGACTGACTGACTTTATGTTCCTTTAAAAACACTTTTTACACAAGTGCTTCACCTGTACTTTCAAGAAAGATTTATCCAACTTTAAATGCTCTGGAAAATACATGTCACATACTGTAAAACTCTTAAGACCAACCAATCTAACAGTCTCTGCATAACTAAATTGGACAGAGAACAGATTGTCAACAAATATTCTAGTATTTAAAATGAGTCTAATAATAAAAAATAATACAAATCTTTGCTAATGTACAACATGCACAGTCCCTGTGTTCTACTGTACTGTACAGGTGTAAATATTTATTTAAATAATATCTTTATTACAGCAACAGTCAGGTGCCCTTCACCCTTACAATATAAACATAACAATACAGAACCTGAATTTCAGTAATGAATCTTTTTTCTGTGTAAAATCAACTCGAAAAATATAGCAAAACCGCTGTGGGTTCTTTAAAGTACGGGTTGATATATGATGTTACAGAGAATCACAGATCTTGAAAGAGCTTTCTCCTATGGCTTCATATAAACTCAGAAATTGACCCGTCACGACATTAGGTTGCATTTTTTGAGAATCTCTATTTTAACAGTTTGAAGCAACATGGGCTTAAGTATCGAACCGGCAATTTTTCATTTACCAACCCTGAGCATGGACCACTAAACTAGATTTTTAATCAAACAGAATCTCTGATCAGAGGCAATGCTCTCAAAACCTGCTAAAAATATTTCTGTCAAAAAGCGGTTTTTAAGCACTTTTATTGATTTTAGTGTAAGATAAAAATAAATCCATCCTTTCTGTTGTGTGGAAGGAGTCTCTAACCTTTCTGTACTTTCTGACACATTTCCTTGTAAAAAAACCTAATATCCCACCAAACAACAATCAATGCTCCATCAGCGACGCTATTAAAAATCAATCCTTTTCTTTTGTGTTTACTATTTACCCACCTCTCTTATAAATTCATGAATGTTCACAGACACGCCTGCTTTCATCAGTTACAGCTCCTAAGAGAATGCCAGATTCTCTCATCTCTTTAAACATGTTCATAGGATTCTGTTGTATTGTAAATGTTTACAACACTGATTTTTTGCAGTCATGGCACCACAAACAGGCTGCTTTTCTTTAGTTCTCTTTGTCTTTGTTCGCGTTTCATGATAAAAAGTTTTTGGACACTTAAGTCATGTACGAAAATATCAAAATGTCTTGCCATTATAACAAAATATCAAACCAAGTGACATTTCTTTTAGAAAGATATAGAACACTTTCAAGTTAATCTTTAGATAAAAATTGAGTTAGTAAGGTTTTAATAAATAAAAAAGATATGGAATATCATGCCAAAAGTAAAAAACTAAACTTGTGGTTACTCTGCTAAGGGTAACAGTGTGACCGTGAGAGGATTTGTTGTGTATTTTACACAATTACAAATAGGTTCAAAGTAATTGGAATGTCAGGGGAAAGAGAAGTTAGGTAACAAAAAAAGGTCTGCCTAAATTAAAGGAAGATGTCATTTGGTTTGATATGTATTTTGTGTAACGATATTCATGTGTTTTTATTATTTGCTCACTGTACAAGTCTATGAGCAAATGACAATAACGACTAAATGAATAAAATCAATTGCTTTGCACTACAGGCTAGAAGTGAAAAGATCTAATAGTAGATCTGATGTCTGGCTCACAACATTGAATGTGGACAGAGACCGGGCGAGAATCACTAATGCATGTTAATCCAGCAACACAATGACCTCAATCCTGTAAATCTGTCAATAGAATATTTGACCCTCAGGATTAGGTGTCCACTGTAACGATAGCTCAGACCTAGCTGTTATTTACAACATCCCATAATGAAATATGCATTTCTCTGAAGTTTATCTCCTGGAAAATTGTACAGAATATATTTTATATACCAGAAGGTCCAGTTATTTGATCAATCTTATACTAATCTAAACTGCTTAACACTCCACTACGATTCATACCTATGCAACAATAAGCTAAAATATTATGTAAAAAGCTACAAAAAATAAAACAAACAACAAAGACAACAAAACACTTTCACATGTTGCTTACTCCTCCCTTATAGAAATTGTGTAAAAAAAGTGTATTTATTTTTCTATCCCAACAATGAATAATTATAGGGTTAGCTGAATTTTCTTATTTCATCTTGTTTGCATTTTGCATTGTTTCTTTCCTGCCGTCCGCAACCTTATCAGAACAAACCTGCGCCCCATTTTTGGGTCAGTACCAACCAGCTGAGTTACAGTCAAACAATTTCATTTGTTTTCCTTCATGCCAGAATAAATTATGTTTGTAAAAATAAATGTTTTCTAACATCATTTCAGAATGCCTGAAGTATGTGTTAACAAAGCAACATGTTTGGCAGTGTACTTTAAAATGTGTACACCTCTGTGGAAAAAAACTTAACTTTCTCCCTGCAAATCCATGAAAGTGGAGAGGTGCAACACAAGATTATCTGGGCCGGTCCAAGCTATTTCTTCGTATGCGATGCTGGAATGCAATTTCAAGATTCGAGGCAGCGCTCATTCAGAGAGATATCAGTTATTTTGCAGCGAGCCATTTTGAAGCCGAGGCTGGTGCTATCACAATAAAAAGGAGAGGTATGCTCGCACCTGTGATTTCTTTCTCTTCACTCCGAGCTGTCACTGATGAGCTGCACCACAGCGCGGGTCACACACTAGATAAAGGCTTATGAACCGGGAAACAATCAGAAGACGTGGGAAGCATTGCAAACAACTGTACAATGGATAAATACATAGATTAAGAAGAAGAAGCTTAACTGCCACACATCAGTGTTAATACAGTGGACATGAATAAACGAGTCACTAAACACAACTATAATAATTTAGATTTTAGACACTTTATTTGATAAATTCATAAAAGCCACAAAAATGTATTAGACTGTATTACACTGAAAAGTGGGGTTTATATGTGACCCAGTCTGTGAAAACCAGCTAAACCATAATATAATGAAAATATATTTGATACTAACCGAGTAAGGCCATGCCAAAGATTGAAATCAGTGTTTAGGAAGCGAAACTTCAGGTATATTTGAGCAAAATGATAAAACAATGTCAATAAAATAAAATAATTTTTTGTATTTATAAATAAAAAATTAAGTACTGCATCTCAAAATCGATCATATAATCTATAATTTACAGTGATAAAACCATATAAAGGTTTGAGGTTTTGTAGCACAGGCCAAAACATTGTAGCACATGTATAAAATGTCATTTCTAAAAACCACAACAAGTGCAGTTCATCACATAAACAGACATGCAGCTGACGAAGAACATTCATGTTACATACTGTTGAATATATTATGACCATAAGTCATAAATCTGTTTTAGTTTTTTACCCAAACTTTGTTGTATCCCATTTTAATTTTTCTGTGTTCATTTTTTTTTACTATGCAACAATAATACATTTGCCCACATTAAATAATACTGTAGTATACTGTGGTATTTACTATAGTGAACTGTAGTAAAAGTGATTTATTTTCAGCTTAATTTGCAATAGTTAATACTACAAAACATCAGAATCTAATACAGTTTAGTATAGTGAATATTATAGCACAGTGTTTTTTCATCTGGATTCATCTGGAAGTTAACCAGACTTTTATTTTGAAAGAGATTGACTTCCAATGCGTGCCTGCTCTTTTCTCATATGAAACTGTGAAATAAACTTCTTAGAGCCGCTTAGATTAAATTCATATGTTTACTCATACAGGGAGTGCAGAATTATTAGGCAAATGAGTATTTTGACCACATCATCCTTGTTATGCATGTTGTCTTTCCAAGCTGTATTGGAAAGCCTACTACCAATTAAGCATATTAGGTGATGTGCATCTCTGTAATGAGAAGGGGTGTGGTCTAATTCAACACCCTATATCAGGTGTGCATAATTATTAGGCAACTTAACAAAAACAAATTTATACCCATTTACAATTATTTTTTTTACCAGTGAAACCAATATAACATCTCAACATTCCACAAATATACATTTCTGACATTCAAAACCAAACAAAAACAAATCAGTGACCAATATAGCCACCTTTCTTTGCAAGGACACTCAAAGCCTGCCATCCATGGATTCTGTCAGTGTTTTGATCTGTTCACCATCAACATTGCGTGCTGCAGCAACCACAGCCTCCCAGACATTCAGAGGTGTATTCGCACATTTGATGATGGACCACAGGTTCTCAATGGGGTTTAGATCAGGTGAACAAGGAGGCCATATCATTAGATATACCCTTTCTTGCCAATGCAGTACTTGAGCAGCGTGTGATGGAGCATTGTCTGCATAGAAAATCATGTTTTTCTTGAAGGATACAGACTCTTCCTGTACCACTGCTTGAAGAAGGTGTCTTCCAGAAACTGGCAGTAGGACTGGGAGTTGAGCTTGACTCCATCCTCAACCGAAAAGGCCCCACAAGCTCATCTTGATGATACCAGCCCAAACCAGTACTCCACCTCCACCTTGCTGGCGTCTGAGTGGGACTGGAGCTCTCTGCCCTTTACCAATCCAGCCACGGGCCCATCCATCTGGCCCATCAAGACTCACTCTCATTTCATCAGTCCATAAAACCTTAGAAAAATCAGTCTTGAGATATTTCTTGGCCCAGTCTTGGCGTTTCAGCTTGTGTGTCTTGTTCAGTGGTGGTTGACTTTCTGCCTTTCTTACCTTGGCCATGTCTCTGAGTATTGCACACCTTGTGCTTTTGGGCACTCAGTGATGTTGCAGCTCTGAAATATGCCAAACTGGTGCAAATGGCATCTTAGCGGCTGCGCTTGACATTTTTTCAGTTCACGGGCAGTTAGTTTTCCACCGCGCTTCTTGCGACCCTGTTGACTATTGAAATCGATGATCAGCTTCATAGCTTGGCTATTTTAAGACTGCTGCATCCCTCTGCAATATATCTCACTATTTTTGACTTTTCTGAGCCTGTCAAGTCCTTCTTTTGACCCATTTTGCCAAAGGAAAGGAAGTTGCCTAATAATTATGCACACCTGATATAGGGTGTTGATGTCATTAGACCACACCCCTTCTCATTACAGAGATGCACATCACCTAATATGCTTAATTGGTAGTAGGCTTTCCAGCCTATACAGCTTGGAGTAAGACAACATGCATAACGAGGATGATGTGGTCAAAATACTCATTTGCCTAATAATTCTGCACTCCCTGTAGTGTCATATGATAAATCCACGAGCATCACGCGTGTAGTATGTTAAAAACCACAAAACTTATTCATTCACGAGACACGCAGACGAACAATTCCTTTTTATGACTACTTTGATGGTCCTAAATATCATTATTGGATTTCACAGACAGTGTGACATATGATTTTAAGTTTAAACTGTTGTACTCGGGAGAAATGTTATTACTTTTATAATATTCTTAAAATATTAATTTATTGCATATTATAAAAATTATGTTTTAAATTACAAAATGAATCACAAAATTGCATATAATTATGATAATATATTATCAGTAATATAGATTTTTTTAAATATTCCTTGTGATCTCTAATAACTTAATATTCATATAAATATACAAAAGCAGGAAAAGTACAAACTGTGAAAAGAAATATGTACATGTATACATTTCAAATACACATGCACATCCTGTTTCACACAAACATTTGCATGTCACACTTTTGACACCGGTTTAGCCACAGGCCACGGAGCTTCAGGAAGAAAACCTTTGGGCTCATTAGAGCCCACTGTTGAAACAGATCCTTCTACTTGACTACATATATTCACGTGATTGGTTCTCTCAGCTTGACCACTCTGACCAGAAGTCTGGCTACCTTCAACCGGCTGGTTGACCCAGCTAAAACTCTGACCGTTCTTCTTCAGAGCAGCCAGATGTTTGATGTCCAGCGTAGTGAACGTTGTGAACTGGACCTGATTCCTTTTGCTTGTGGGAGAATGTAGAGGTTCACCGCGAACAGGCTTAGGAAGAAGGGTGGCGGATCTGAAAGCCATGGGATCACGCCTTAGAGGAAGAGTGTTGGTTCTTCTTCCCAGCGTGGCGGTTCTCTCCTCACCTGTGACGGCTGGTATCATGTCTGTGCCTTTGGACCGCTCCATGTTCTGCATCTGAATGGTTTTTTGGCATCTCCACGGCTGTTTGCATCTCTTTGCAGGTGGTTGCGATTGCCGCAGTTCTGCATTGCTCTGCAGTCGTACCCACTCGCACCCAGTGATGCTTGTGCTGGGATTGGGCCTGACACTGAACTGGAGATTTCGTGCTGCGTGATCTCACATTGTGGGTGGCACAGTTAAGCAGGAAGGCTATGATGGACAAGCACAATATCCCCACTAATGCATAGATGCAGATTTCTACATCAGCAAACATGCTGAACATCTGTATCAGATCGTTCTCCACAAGACGGGGCGTTTCGCGCTTGGGTTCCTCTTCTTTAAAGGGGAAGTCAGAGTTCTCCATCAAGTTTCCATAATCTTTCCTCTTTGGACGTCTGGGATCTACGGTTACAAGAGCTTTGTCGGCGACGGTAGTCTTCTCCATGGCGTTTATTGACTTAATGGTGGATACGCCCGCCCCAATCGCCTCTTGAAGGTTGAATCTTGTTACTGCTGCGATCTCACCGGTGGTGCTCTCATGGATACCGGCGTGCTGAAGTGGGTTTTCCACAGAGTTAAAAGGAGAGGTAAGAATCAGTTTAGACCCACTCTCTGGTCCAGCACCAGTATCTTTCTTTCCAGTTCCTGCAAGCTGTTCATCCAATGGGATTTTGACCCTCACGCTGCCTCCGCCCACAGCTAACTTGCTCTTGCGTTTGGATTTCTGACAGGCTTCACAGATGGCGAGCTCTGCTCTGAGCAGTAGACCCTGTCCCTCAGCCTCTGCTACAACAACAAAGACAGAACCCCAAATACTCCGTACGGACACTATCCTCGGGTCCAGAGAAGTGATGCTAAGGAAATATCCACTGGGATCGTACAGATCGAGAGGAGTCCGGGAGCCGTCGCTGAACTGGAGCCAACAGCCAACCGCGGCCTCCTGTTATACAAAGTCATTAAAACAGAATGAAAAATATAAGAGGCTCATCAATGTTAAATACATAGGCTGTAGGAGAAGCAGAAACTATTGAAAAGTCCGACTGTATCACATCTGTTCAACTAGCACTAAATCTCAAGGATACCACACACACGTGAGGGACCATTTATCCAAATGCATAAATATTTATGCGCGTGTGTTTTAAAACTCCATTAGTTAAACCACCAGGGGGTTCAGTGTATTTACCACAACAAGCTTTGGCACAATAACCCAGAGCCATTGGCTAATAAGGTATGACCAAATGCCACCCCAGGCTGTCCTATATTCTAAGGTGAAATACATTATTCATAGCCCGAGGAGCAGAGCGTGCACACCGAACAAGAGATGAATGAGGTCTCTCGCTGAGTGCTAATAGTCTGATATCGACTGGATCATGTCATGCCACTCAGAGATGGCATGTGCACTGGTACCAATATAAAAAAGAATTCAGCACAGCATCACTTCATATAAATTGGGATGCTAAAGAAGTGATAATGCTTATTTCATAAGGCTGATTTGTCTGTTTATTTTCATGAGTACTGAGCAGGGTAAACACATTTTAGATATTCTATTTTTTAAAGTTTTTTTAACAATAAAATTTTGTATGCATTTTTTTATTTATGTTTATTTTTATGAAAACTTGTTTAAATGAAGGTAACAAACCAGAGGCAAAATTATAACATGACATTGATGAGTGACCTGTTTAAGGTTGTGCATGGTCTCCTGTGTGGTCGTCTTGGCAACGATGACCCTGTTGCCTTCTGGACTGAGCTGAAGGTTCAATGCCAGGCCCGAAACCAGCTGCACCCCCAACTCTGTAATACTGACTTTATCATCCAGAACCCGGATCATCCTCTCCGCCAGAACCGTGTCTGACAACGGGGACATCACCTGAATAACAGCAACCAAACCCATTATTACAAAAATTAGAAACACAAGCCATGCATCCCCAAGCTGATATAAAACAATGAAATAATCACACACAGAACTTTTTTCTCTTAATGCATAATGAGAGTCTGTCATCATCATCATTACCTGCACGGCAGTGACACCCGCAGCTCTGCCCGTCAGCACGTTTCCTCCCTGCAGGCGTGCCACGCTAGTATCACCCACTTTCAGAAAGTAGCGCACCAGCCGCGTCACATCCACCTGCCAATCAGAGCCGAGGAAGTACACAGGAAACGGGCTGCTCGGATCTGACGGCTCGGCTGTGAATACCGTCAGCACTCGTATCAAACTGTGCTGATATTGCAGCATGCAGCCTCGGCCCTTCCTCTCATCATCCTCCTCAGTGTCCCAGCTCACTCTGAAAAACACGATGAACAACTCTTTCTCTCACAATCCTGTTCTCAATATATTTTTCTGCAATGTGCTATTCGAGTAGGCTCAGCAATCTCATCTCCATCGTATAATGAAAGTCTGTGCGATGTCACGGGAAACTGCAGGGATATCTCTATGGAACACACTTTCTTTTCCAACACCAAGACTTTTGAGCGGTTTTAAAGCGGAATAAGCCCATATGAGGTGGAATATAAAATATAGAAATGTACCGAGCTAGGTTTAGAAATTAAAATGTACAGGAAAATTCAAGGACGTGTAACTATTCACAATGTGTTTTGAGCCATTAGAGACAATCTAAAAAGTATTTTAGATTAATATAAGTACATTCATTAACATAATATTCATTAATTATATTTGAGTAACATTACAAAACATATTTTAATTCACTGACTTAATTGTTAGCTGTTCACAACTATTTTATACATGGTTTGTGCATGTGATAATATGCTGTTGTCTTCTCTTTAGAATCTGCGATTATTTATTAAGGCAAGAAAGAATTACACTTATGATCATACTTAGTTTCTGATGAGAAAATCAGCTTTTAATCAGTGCCATTTCACATTTTTAATCTTTAGAAAAACTTCTAAATAACTTCTTAATAGAAAACTTCTATTAATTCAATTCCATACGGATCCACATTTAACATTTTAAGAGCCAATGATTTTACAAATATCTGAATTTGACCAATAACTACTACAGGGATTAACATGCGTGCTTGTTACTGACTTTTTATTTCCTGTCACAGGAACCCTCCAGCCTTTGATCTGGCTGAGCTCTGGATCAGACGTCTCAATCTGCAGTGGGACTCGAGGCATCCACACGTTCATCTCTAACTGAGCGTTCAGATAACTGTAGGTGAAGTTCACCATGATCTTTACTTTCCCGTGTGTCTCTTTACCGCTGACGTACACAGAATCACATCTCTCGGACACCTGTGTGAGGAACATACACATGTGCATATGGTAAAATAATGTGGCTAAAACGTGTTAAACAAAACTATGCAAAGTAAGAATATAAAGCATCTTAAATACAGATTCACCACTGATATTTGTTCAGTAAATAAGCTATGTTGAAAATATGTCAATTCAATTCATAGACAAAGAGCAGTACATTAAAAACATTCTGACAGAAGTCACTTTGAATCCAGTTGTTGGTTAAATGATTAAACGGAAATGTAAATAAATAAAAAATCTATAAAGGCACTAGCTGCTAATACAGACAGATTGTCAGTGTAGTAGAAGGAAATGGGCTCTGTGCTCATTGTTCTGTCTCATTTAGAAAATCTACAGCCACTCTTTTATCGTTTAACTCTCAAACCCGGTACGTTCAAGACTAATGGTTGGACCTCTGAGAGCAGGTCTGTACCCAGTGTCAAAAAAATCTTTCTAAGATTCTGAGAAAAAATCTCTCCTCATACTCCTACTCTTTCCAATTTGGTGTTCAAGTCAGTTGATTTATTCATGAGAAATGTGCAGTGTGAGCGAGTGAGAGAAAGACATATGATGTGCTTGTCTTTGTATTTATGCATATATATGGAGAAATCTCCTATCATTCATTGCATGTCTTTTACTCTCTACCATTAGATAAATTAGTAAGTTATTGCAAATATTTGCCCCTCCAAAAAACCCCAACAGAGACTGAATATTTAACTATATATCTTCATATACCTGCAGTGCTTTACAAGGAAAAACTCTAGAGAATGATCCAGCAATAACAAAATGCTTAAACTAGATGTCTGGAGCACAAAAGTGGTTTGGGTATAAAAAGTTCAGTAAGGGATAGGACAGTGGTTCTCAACTGTGGAGTGTGACAGAAACTAGATGCAAATACATGTACAAAAGTATAATTAAAACAGCTAAATAAATGGGCTGATATGAAGAGAAAGGATTAAGAGTCTCTGTCTCTGAATAAGCGGGATGTGATGGTCACCCGTGCTGCCCTCCATGACCCTCATCTGTGAACGTCCAGTTCTAACAGACATGTCACTCAAAGTAAGACTGCTAATAGGAAGCAGAAAGAGTGTGAGATTAGTAAGACTGGGAGAATCGGTCTGACCTTGACATACATTACCTTCAAGACATCCTGATCTGATGACCTGCAGCGAGAAGAGTTGGTGATGTCTGTGATTGAGCCATCAGCCTCCACTCCCAAAACCTTCACAGGCACAGATACTCTCTTTCCAGTCAGTACAGCCGTGTTAAGAAGCTCTGTATCCTGCATTAGAACAATTCATACATGATCAATGAGGTACAGCATGAACACACTTCAGTTATCATGTAACATTGATCATATCTACTTTATTTAATGGATGACGCTTAATTGCTGCACACGGTTTAAAACAATCGTCTTCAAAATCAAAATGTAATAAAGTACTCATCTTCTGAATCAGAGTTATTATATATTATATTTTTGTATTTGGTTTCATTGTACATTAATATTTTGATTTAGCTTTTACATGTTTACTTTTTATAATTTTAACCTAGCAATTACATTATTTGCCTTAATTTTTGTCATAATTTATTCACTTATTTTTAACATTGCTATGTAGGTTTAATAGATTTTAATGCAACGTTAGCTTTATTATTTAATTATTTATAGTTAATAATTTTAGTTAAATTATTATCGATTTTAGTTACATTAGTTTTTCAAATAATATTAAGACCTATTTTTTATTTGAATCAATTAACAGAAATTCCTAAATAGCTTTTGTTTTAGTAAACTATAATAACCTTTCCCTGAACCCACTTTTATTTTGTGCTGACATTACCTAGACCAGACAAGCCATTTGATAATGTCAACCAATATCCAAAAAGCTCTTTAGATATTGTTTTAGCAAAATCACATTTAGGTCTGACTGCTTTCTTGTATGGAACATTCACTTTTGCATTCCTTACAGAAGTTCAATGTCTGTGAACGGTATTTACACTGACTGACTGACAACAGCACTAACAACATGACACAATAGTAATATCACAGTAAAACCAAGCATTCTCATCATGCAGTAAGCTCTTATGATTGACGTCTCTGTTCCACAGTGAGAGAAAGAACATAAATGTCACGGCAACAATGAGTGCTCTGCATCTGTCAAAGTCTGTCGCTGTTTAATACCGCCTGATGATTATCTTACAGTGTGCCGGGCCGATGACAAATACGTTTGGATGATTAGGTTTGAGCGTAGATTTAACTTCCAGACCCAACAGATGCCAGCGAACATCCTCCAAACGCAGCACAACAGATGCTGACGGTGATTTGAAAAGTTACACACAGAATCCCACTTTTCCAGTGGACAGGGTCACGCTGTGAAACAGTTCATTTCTGTAAATGAGATCAGCTGGATGTATAATGGGCACTTCATGTGAATTATCACAATCTTTTTTCACTTGCCTTGGACATTTAAGTGCTTTTAAAGGTATATCCATGAATATATTTAAATGGCTGATAGTTTGACTGATGGTGGGAGGTGATCAAAGTGAGAAAGAAGTGACATTGGGTCTATAGACAATTAACACACACACACTTGTAAACACACACAAAAACAGATCAAGACAGAGTTGTCGCTGTACATTTACAGTCAAACACATTTACACAGAAGAATAAAAATACTTGTTGCATTGGGGACCATTCAAAGAAAAGTTCACCAAACAGAAAGAAAACACAAAAACATGAAGACACATCTAACCGTGATCAGAGGCGCTATGCCCACATAGTCTCTCTGGATGGTGTAGATCCTCATGGTCCCTTCATCCCGGATCATGTTTCCAGGCATCTCCAGTCGCCATGTCACCATCTGGCTCTCTAATTGGTCACTCTGCTCCTCCGTCTCAAAGTCCAGCTGCAGGACCTCTAGAAGACCTCTAAATAAACCAAACATCTGGAGTCACATCTTAATCCAAGTGAAACAAGACTGACTCCACACCAAACCAGGTTAACAGAGTAAAGTACTGAGTCTTTCAGTTATCAGTTCCTATTTAACTTTAGTAGCATTAAAACACTCAACATTCTGATGGGCAAGTTCATGAAAGAGCACAGACGCTTCATAATTCAGCTCACGTTCTGACTTTCTGCTGGATTCTGCTTCAATAAAGTGCTCTTACATTACTTACAAAAATCAAAAGTCTTTGCAATTGCTAATGGTTTGTGCATTTCTGTGCGGCATCCAGGCGCCATCATAAAAATCTTTATGATTTGCAACTCAGTGGGTCAAGGTGGGATTTGATTTGATGCTTTTCAAAATCCTCTTCATAATGCATTGTCTTAAATGAGTCAAACATGCCGTAATTTAGATCTCTTTCCCATCATCATCACTATGCTGTTATGCATTTCTCAGCGCTGTGAATTTCTCTCTGTTCAGCTCTTTAAGGGTTAATGTGATGGCTAAGACTTTCCTCTAATCTTGTTCTGAACGTGCCGGTCTTTAAAGCCGGTCTAACATGCTGATGCACCGGGGATGATTACAGATAAATGGGTCATCGCTGTGAAATGTAAAAGGGAAAACACCTATAAAGGAAAGACAACTTCCTCAATGGGAGCTGATGACATCGCTTCTTATTCTCTAGTAAAGGCATTCAAGTTCATATTTAAGGTCTGAAGATAAGACATCTGCATATACATATATTTCTTCTTAACCTTGTTTAAATGATAAATGTGACTATTCTTTCTTTCTTAAATGAAAAAAACAAATAAGAAACACACAAGTTACAGAAAAAAATGAAACTATTCTGGTCATGTTCACAGTTCGTAATTAGCATAATATATTTACACACACACAGCTGGCGAGTTGGTTGTCTATTTTAACATGTTTATTCACACCGTCATTGTTTAAACATGGTAAAAAATAAAATCATTTCCTTAACAATTATCAAAGTTTTTTGATACCTGGAAATCTGAGACTATGATCAATTATATTCAATATAAGATCTTATTGCCTTAGAAATAAAAAAACAAAAGAAGCCTTTAGTGTGTTATAAGAAGCTAGCTGAGGTACTTTAACATAAAGCATATAGAATTTACAAGAGCTTTGTTTGCATTAGAGAAAGAGAAATAAACTAAGAAGAGGAAGTGTAATCTGCATTGGCCCATAACAGCCCATAGCCATAGGCACCAAACAAGAGCCAATGAGACCAATAGAAAAGTGACACCCAGATGGAGGATCTTATTAACAAGATGCTTGCAGTTTTCAAGGCGGATCTGAAAGCGATCCAAAAACACTCAAAACTTCTTATTTGAAAAGCAAGCTGATCTCTGAGACGCAAAGGAGTAATATAAACTCATTCTTCTCTAGTTAATATGAGCTCATTCTTCTTAATAACAGCAGAGGAGATGTGAGGTTACCAGCGACTGAAGTGATGAAATAATATCACATTTTTATGAAGTTATTTTCAGTTGCTTTCTGTATGAATACCTAACGTATGAAATAGATTTGTGCCATTAATCATAAAATCACCAGCTCACATAGTGAGTATTTCCACCGCTGGAAAAGTGACGATTCTGCAGGGTAAATACGTTTAACCCGGACCTTTCTAACCAGAAAAAGATCTTTAATTTTAATTCAAAATAGGATCCTGTAAAAGGAGAAACAGGTTGTCTGAACATCTGTTAGTACCTGAACAATGAGGGAGAAAGAAATTAGAAGGTTGTTTTTTTCCATCAAAAAATAATTTTGCAATCTGTCACCTAATTCTCACAGTTTCAGAGGAACAGACCACAGCTGGCAACGTGCAAGGGCACAGAAAGCTTTTTAACGATGAAATGCCTTTGAAATGTGAGCCAACAAAAGTCTGTGGTTCAGTAGTTTCTAAGAATGATGAGGGTTGTGGACTGAGAACTCGCCTTTTACTAGTTAATGTGCTTTTCTTCTGGCAGGTCACAGAAATTGTTTGGGCATCACTTCCTCTCCCGGGTTCCAGAGTGATGTCCCATAGGTTTGCGTCACTGGGTCTCGCTCGGCTGAATGACATACCTTTTCTTGTCGTAGCTCTATGAGAAACAACACACATGACCATCAACGAAAAGTTATACTCACCGCCAGCACAACAATCAATTCACTGACTGTCTACTGTCATACAAAAATACAGCAGGTCAAATAAGACTGAAATGATCTGATTGGCTGGTTAATGTTTATGTATGAAGTTAATACAATGAGTGCTTTTGTGAAAGAATTAATTACCAAAATATGGAATCAAATCTATGAAAGCTGCGAACTGGAGCAGGGCGGATGTCTGTGAGTCTAATGGAAAGACTAATCACAGACTAATGTTCATGTTAAATGTAAGCACAAAGCAGAGCTCGCAGCTGCCTCTCGGCAATATTAAAATAAAGAAAAACACATACACATGCTTAAGCAATAAATATTCATGCGTTTTACAATGAACATGTTCCATAACATCACTAAATGCTTGCTCTTATAGACAGCATATCAACAAAGTATGGCAACCACTATATACTGTATCTGTACGTTTCCACGGTTAAAAGCAAACATGTTATGTTGGATTCTTATTGGCTGCTTTTTATTCATTATTTGGTCAAAGTAATTCATTTTAAAAAATATTTCTTTAAATAAAAATCTTACTTTTCGAATTAAAGAGATGAATATGTTGGCGCAATATATTTTTGTCTATTAATTTCCAATACTCAAAATACACACCTACAGATTAAAATACACTTTATTCTGCGTTTCATTTGCCAATTTGAAATCTTAACTCAATCTTTATGGACAGTACAATATAGAACTATTGGTCATTTAACAATGTTGTATTTACAAGGGTGGTGAGCAAGTAAGAGACTCAAGAGAAATCATTCTGTCTCATGTCTCAACCACGTCCAACATTCAATCCTAACACCGAGCGAAATGCTTCTTTTCTTTATTCTGTCTCTTGGGTTTATCTAGCTGCCAGACAGTTTGTCCGTCCCTCCTCTTCACTGATGGGACTTAGAGACTATGGAATCTTGCCACGTGAGCATCTCCCAGAAGCTGCGGCCATAGAGGAAACAGGTCACAGGAGAAAAAGCAGAAAGAGCGCTGCTGACAGCGTCATGACACACCGCATTATCCTCGCTCGCCCTCTCATCCGTCTTTCTTTCTCTCTATTTCACACACTTCATTTCTGCCTTAAAAACAACAGATTTTCATGCCGCTGATCTCAAATGTGATTCATTAGCGGCATGTGCGACGAGCCGCTGTGCAGTAAAATGACAAATACAGATGTGCATTTAATGATTATTTCCCAGAATGCTTAGGGGGAGGTAAACACACATGTGCCGCTTTATTTGGTACTAAAGGATTAGTTCACCCAGAAATGAAAATTCTGTCATTATTTACTCGCCCTCAAGCTGTTTTCAAACCCACGAGGTGTTTCTTTCCCATATAACACAAAAGAAGACATTTTAAATAATTTATTGGTGCACCATAAAAATAACAAAAGTAATAGAGCATACAATAGCCCATAATTCAAGTTTTCAGAAGATGTACGATGGCTTCAATTCAGGGTATAAATGTTTCTGTAAATTAGCAGATCCTGTTTTTAAAACCAGCCTGAATATTTCAACGGATCCACTCACATCTGGTCATTTTTGAGTAAAGAAATTATTAGAGGTAAATCACTGTGAATAATGAATAATTCAATAAATCGCCACTTAAATTCAATCTGTTTTTTAGATCTGCCTTAGAACACTTGGGATATAGTGCTCCACTTTGTTATATGGACTATTATAATGGTCCAGTCCTCATTTATTTTAATGCAGTCAATTTCTCTTTTTGTGTTCTATTGCAAGAAAGAAAAAGATACAGTTTAAAACCACACAAAGGTGACTAAATAATCAGTTTTCATAAATGACATTATCAGTTAATATCATAGATGTAGATCTCTGGGATAGTGCTCGTCTATATCAACCCCTGAGATTCAAAAGCTGAACACCGTCTAATCTTGACCCACTTTACATTATCATCATCTTCAGGGCAGACATGCAATTTTTTTAAAGATAAGTGACGCCCTCGGTTGGATAATCCCATGTTTTAATTTGAGGGATACAGAGAGAAACAATGAAAGCTGAGATTGAAATAATGAAATAAAAGATGAGACGGCGAGTAAGTGAGTCTGTTCGGTTTTGGTCTGCCAGTGTAAGAAACACTGTATGCATGAGTGGCAAAAGAATTCAGCCAAATCTATAATGAGAATCTTGATGGAATAAATCTCTGACACAAAATCAAAGATGGAAGAATATTGATGTGAGGCAGTGTGGTTCTGCCTGCAAGATGAAATACAAAACAGAATAGAATTTCATAATACTGTACCTTTGAATATCAAATAGATATAAGTTTGCTGGAAAGCAAGGGTTTGCAATTTATGACTAATTTTCTCAACTGAATCACACAACCTAAATAACTGACTTCAGAGCATAATGCATTTGTCAGAAACTGTCAGATTTTCTACCATGCACTCACATTTTACATATACTAAACTTTGTGATAATGTTATCATTGCTTTAAAATTTGCATTCATTTTGGTAAAATACTTTATATTAAACTACCTTTTACATGAACTTTCTGATATCACCTCTTAGAATTGGATTAAATATTCCCATGTGAATGAGCTGTTTTTTCCCTTTTTTACTTATAATTTATTTAATTGAATTCAGGATTGACATGTTATTCGAAACCCCCTGCATGAGCATCCAGGTCTTTCCTTCCCTTTTGCTGTAGAGCCTGTGATGTTTGAGCTAGTCTACGTCCTCCAGGCAGACTTCAGATCAAATACCTGAGACACAGTGAAAGAGAGCACATCTCTAAAGGGTTAACGACTTCACTAATTTTCAATCAGCGTGCGGATTATCCATCATAACCTCAGGGGTCTGAACTCAATCTTAGAGAGAGTAGTGAAGTGGGGCAGAGATTTTTCCTGGGATAAAATCAATCTCTTTGGGATACCAGCCTTCGCTTCACTTTGCCGCCATCACCTAAAGTGAATGTCCATTTGATCCAGGGTAAACCCTATCAGACCTGAATGAAGTGCTGCGTGGATATCGGGGGCTCAGCTGGTATGTTGGGGCGCAGCTGTCGCTCAGACGTATATCTCAGTATCTCAGATCTCAAACAGGATTTCTCAGCTTCCCAAAATAATCAGCACAAATCAAAGTCTCAAATCAGTCTAACTCTATTCTCAAAAGAGTTTTAAAACCCTACAGCATAACCTTTATCCAAATAATCTAAATGTAACAATATTTAGGGATTATGACAAATGGGTCACAATATGGGTCAGACGTCATCAATTCTGCTGGAAAAATTACACATGCCTGTCTTCGAAAACAAACTTTGAAAAAGCAACGAGAACTTTATCAGCACAGAAAGAACTGTACCTTTAGTCAAACACGCTAATAAAACCAATTTTCCCCAGTTAGGAGTTCTGTCTTCATGGCTGTGAGTTAAAACAGATTGCTCTGTGTGTTTTTGCCTGATAGAGCTCTCTCTGTGTAATATGTTCATTTCTGCCTAAAGAACTCAAGTAGTTATTAGGTATTTGTTTTCTTGCTCCATTAAGTTGATGCATTATTTATGGGGAGGGAAGCCACACAAACAATAGAATGTTAAGAAATGAATGCTGCCAAATCATTTCCCCATTATTTTTCTATTTATGGAAGAGTGCTTTTGAAACTCCTCCGGTCGGAAAAGTGAACTGAGCCGGCGCATGGTTATTACATTTCTCTAATCTGTACACCGAGTGGGACCGTTACGTTCTCTCGGCTATAAAGTGGCATGACTGTAGTGTCACATGCTTCGTTAAATTCCCGCTAAGCTCGTGGCTTCATGACACAGTTCTATTCCAAATGATGCTGATCTCAAACCCCAATATTCCTGTGCTTCGTCTTATTTTGGCCTGACCCAAAGTCCTTTCCAGGAATACACTTGCCATTTGTTTTGCCATATAATCCTGAACAGAGCAAATCCTATTTTTCAACATTGCATTATGTGTATGGATTTTTTGCAGACTTTATACAGATAGCAGCATGCAGAATGAAAGCCAGGTTAGATCCCTTTTTTCACTCTCATTACCCAAAATGGGCAGATAAAAACAAAACCAACCTACCCGAGTATGAAATGTTCAACCGGTGATGTACTTGACAGGAACACGTAGAAGGTAACAGTGTCTGTGGTCTTCAGTGGCTTTGAGGAGGTCTGGATAATGACAGCACCCCCGAGACGCAAACGCATAAATGTGGGGTTTCCTGGAGGAGAACGCAGGAGGTTTACCGTCCCAATCCTCTTCATGGTGGATCCCAAGACCCGTCGTCCAGGTTCGGCCTGCTGTGAAACTCGCCTCATCTTACTGTCTTGAGGGACACACTGACCATTGGGACTGGCTTTGGACTGGTAGTACAGCTCAGCAACATTTCCCCTGTGTTCCCAGTTAGATCTGCCACCTCCAGGACTGAACCAAGATGTCTCAAGCTTCAGGTGGATCAAGCAGAAACCACCATCTGCAGGAATCGAGCAGCTGCCCGAGACCTCCCTGGTTTCCCAGAAGACGTATGCCGTGACGCAGATGTGTCCTCCTTCGCTCTGTCCAGGGATGTTTTGGATCGGTCCTTCACTCACATCGCCCCTACTGCCGGTCGCATAAAAGAGCAGGTACAGGGCAGGTGTAGATGATCGGATTTGGCGGGCCAGTATAAACGGTCGGATCCTCGGGCCAGTGTAGATCATATGCGGCGGTATAGACTGTTCCAAAGACATGGGACCATAGCTGACATTTATAGCCGGCTGGCCACCGAGTCCGGTGAGGATGAATGGTTGTCTTTGGACCCTCAGGCTGGAGTTGACCATCGTGTCCTGACTGATGTCTCTGAGGAGGAGGTGGTCTGCATTTATGATCTGATAGTTCACAGTCGGAAGAACAGCGAGAGGAGATGAGGAACTTGAGTCTTCAGACAACTCCACAACTTTCACTCCTAAACACAATAGATAAAATTAGCATTAGATAGATAAGATTGTTATGAAACGTATATTGGTCCTTACAAGACACAAGACACACACAAAATGAACACTCAAGAAATGCAAAAAGTGTGTCAAGAATGTATGTCTTTATCAGATTGTACATACTGTGGTTGTATACGGATGAGACCCTGTTCATGATCAAAATATGAGATATCGATCATCAAAGTTTGATTTCACCTATAAATATTACTATGATTTTAATTTCAGTCATTACTCAATATTAAAGATATCAAGGTTATATTTTCACAGCATGTTCTTTACATTATGTAGGATGATTTTATGTAAGAACCAAAAAAATAACGTTAGGCTTTCACAGACAGGATCAGATATTTTAAATGAATCTGTATTATACACATATGAAAAGTCTTTCAGTCAAAAGTGCCATAAAGGTTACTTTCACCAAAAATGATGCTTGGTAAATATGCGATCAACATAGTTTTATGGTGTCCTACACAGCTATACTTCACTGCCTATGCAATTACTACAGAGTTGTGTTTCTGAGAAGTCATTTGCTATACACCGTTCCCTTCTTACTCACAGCTAGAGATAAAAATAATGATTGGTCTAAAGCTGTCAGCCAAAACCCATCATTCTGTTGCTGTTCCAACCTCTCCCTGATGTGCTAGTCTATAATCTTTTCAAAAACATTTCCATAGATGTCAAGCCTGCAAAATCCTGCATTCCGATGGCAAAATACACAACATTCTGGATGATTTCATATAAAGCAACGCAGGGGGAGGCGAAAATAGTCAACATCACTCTGATCAGGTGTTCTGTGCGTCTGGACAAGCAGCTTGTCAAATCACTCATCTGGGAGAGATGCTTAACCTTTCCCTTCTGACAGGCAGCGGGGCTATACACTGCCTTCTGATTGCTAAAGTGCAGCATTGAAAGCTGAAGGTTGATCCTGACATGCTGTGCGATTGTGAAAGAGTTTGTCAAGTGCTGGTCTGTTTGACAAGCTGATATATACATGTGATTGCAATTCTTAATGAAAATCTTCATAGTAAAGCAAAAACAAATCACAGCGATTGAAGGAAAATTACATTCGTTTGCATTCGATTACGCAACCTTCAAAAACATCCATGCAAAAAACAGCAGAGAAGACTTACAACAAGACAGTTAAGCAAATCATCAAAAAATGTTTTAGAAAGTAAGCAAAATAAATGCTGACAATACTGTTAACTGTTTGCAATTTTACATCCCACAGCTTTACTGTTACACAGATTATCCCTGTCTATCAACCCAATGGCCATTAATCCATTTGATGAATTGTGCTACTGGCATCATATTGACTTCAATGGCAGTCAAATACACAATATATTTGCATCTCAGTTTAGGATTCCAATGTGTTAAAGTAGGTTAATGGATGGGCCTGAGGGTAAAAATGGACTGGTGTCAAAAACATTAAGCCAAATGTGTCTGAGTTTATTCAGTTTAAACTAGGACTGAACTTCTGCAGTTCTGTATTTGTGCTTTTAAATGTAATTTCTTTTGACACACATGAACCCCACAGTTTTTAACTGGCTTTCAGCTAGTTAAATTAGGACATCTGTGTACTTTTTACAAGCATGCCTTTTAAAAATCATTACTGGTGTGAATCTTGAGACAAAGCAATGGCAATGACATATTTAAAGATATGTCAGTAAATGCATTTAAGTCTAGACTAAGCTTAACCCTGTTCAGGAACATACCTAAGTGTTTTACATTTAAATTAATTTAAATTGATCATTCAAAAGCATACTGTAATTAAATATATATTTAACTTAAAAAGTAAGTATTATTAATTATCAAGTTAAAGTAATATTTATAATAATGTTCTCAGCAGATGCACATACACTATCAAGTTCAATGCAGACCATTTAAATATGATAACAACAGCATTTAGACAAACATGATCTATGAAAAGGTATTTGTAATCAATAAATAAATTTCTCTGCCTAAACATACAAATCCAGAAAATGTCAAACTAATCACCTGTTAACCAGATTTACTGATGCACAAAAATACAGCTTTTTTACAATAGATATTCAAGTAAACTCACAAGGTTTTGAAACTAATAAAGTTTCCAACTACAAGATTTAAGGAGGAAGGTCTTACCTTCTGCATATGATAGACAAAACGCTAAAACCATCAGCAACATTGTGCTCATCTGTACAAACATATCGCAAAAACTAGAGCCTACCGGACTTTATTCCTCTGATGCATTAATAACAATTGCAAAAAAGTTTTAAAAGTTTCAAATGAGGAAAAGTTAAAGGTAGACACTCTTGTAGATGTATGTGACGGCTAAAATAAGATCAGACTGCATGATAAAAGTGGTGTCCCGTCACTGATGAATTTGAGAAGAGGAAAGAAACATTGGTGCGCAGTGCGCAGTGGTGCGCAGCTCTGATTCAATCACGCAAACGCTGAGCGTGCACACGCCTAATCCTCAGCACATTTAATACATGCACGAGTAAATAACGTTGTGCTGAAACTAACCCTGCTGTCTACTGTGCACTTTCACATGGACACAGTACCACACTGACAATATTACTGACATCGTACTGTACAAGCGCCGCATGGGTTTGTTATAGGATTTTACCCAAAGCTGAATTATGGGCATCCTTCACACTTCACAGACTTTACAACGCATGCTTGTTTCTAATGCGCAACTAATAGTTAAAACTGCTAAATGAACATATGCAGATAAATATAATAATTGATAGCAACGCATTACTGCGATCTCAGGGCTGTGTTAATGTAAAAGAAATTAACGGTTTGGAATCAAACGCAAGCAAATAAAAACCGTATAAGTAATTTATTAACTAAACTTTGTGGCCATATGGTTGCTGAAAAAGTAAAATTTAGGATAAATAATCCACAAACACTTGACATATAGAGGACAGCACTAAAGCGGCCAAACAATCATGACAAACACAAAGCTGTGAACAGGTAAACATGGACATTAAAGTTTAATAAATACATATTAACAAGAGTTTATGATGTTCATTTTAAAAAATGGTGATTAAAACTGTGATCTGTGATGTCTATTAATATTACTTTTTCCCCAAGTCATCAATACATGTTATATTCCCAACACACATACTTCAGTGTTCCCCTTTACATTCAAAGTCATTGTGAATAAGCAAACACATTACAGAAGAACTCAATAAACAGCATCATCAATCATCTGTCAGTCAGAATACACAGTATGACCTGTACCTTTACCGCTCTATAGTGCTAGCTGACGTCTTTCTGATGAAACCCGGTTTTATGTTCTGATAAGTGCCTCAAATTCCTCTACAAGGACATGCAGTATCAGTCTTTAATACAGAAACTAAATCAAAGCGCTGCTCATTGCAAATACTGTTTAAAACTGTTGTAAAAGTGGTTGCCCTCGTGTGAAGGTCTTGTGCAATCCTTGCAGCTGAGCTGACAGTGGTGTTCTTCGGTTGTAGATTATGGATTATTAAAGTTTTTTACATAATATTTTCTAAAATGTATATCAATGTAATGCATAAAGGAATGTGTATTTTACTGTAAATGTTGTAACTGCCTTTTGACTCTTTTCTAAAACTCACATTAGACATATTTCTCGTCTATTTCTCAGGAGAACAATCTACAAAAAAAATCTTAAGCAGAAATCAATATTCGCTTTCCATTTCATTTCACGGCTGTCTATGAGAAACTATTGAGATCTCGTTTGTCACTTTCCTATGGTTGCATGCATTTACACCTGAATTGTAAATGTTGTTGAGATCTTTATTTTGCACTGATTGAAATGTCATGTCGACTGCTCACATGCAGGTATTTCTGGTCTTTTAAATCAACAAGGAGACCCGCTGGTACAGCCTAAGCTGGAAACAAATGCAAGTGCTTTGGAAAATGAATTTCCCCGTGGCCTAGTTTACATAACATTATCATATCTGTCCCATCTGCTCAGATGTCCAGATGTTAGCGGTGTTAGATGGCCCGCAGCCGTGAACGTGATCCTCAAAGGTGAAGAACAGCTTAGTAGCAATAATATGAAATGGTGGTCAGTAAATTGACCCGCTACTGATTGTGACCCATTTTGACATCCTACTCCATTAGGAATTTTGTTCCACGTGAACACATAGCAGTGCATTTGGGGTGCATGAGCTACACAACACGCCTACAATTTACTTGCGCTTCTCTCTGGCAGATCATGCAATGATGGGTTGCCACAGTAACACAAAATGACAGTAAACCTACTTAGAAAATGAAATACACCACACTGACAGTGTGTATCTCAATCTCACTCACCCCATGACTGACTTCACGTTGTTAAATGATTAGACCACCATTCATGTATAAATCAAAATCCAAAATGTCACTATCAATATACGGTGTAATGAGTAACATTTGCTCTGTTTACATTAAAATTATTTGCTTCATAAAGACAGATGGGCCAGAATCCAGTCCACCCTTTGAGCAAAATATTTACATTGCCAATTATGTGTGCAATACTAATAAGCTGGAATTGCCCCAAAAATAATGTCAAGGGTTGCTTTTTCCAATACATCGCAAGTGGATGGAGACTGGAGACAGCCGTAGTCACCATTTACTTTCATTGTATGGGAAAAAAAACAGCTTGGAAGTGGTTTGTATCCACGCAAGAAAGTAAGAACCACATCGGGGTAAATAAATGGGTCATGAAACAAAGAATACATCACTTTGGTAACTACACCAATAGCTGTGTGTCAATAGACGTACTGAAAACCCTTTATTAGTAGACAGGGAGAGTTTGTGAGCCTCGAATGTCAAAACCTTTGTGACGTTGATCTATGGATAAAGTTGAGCCGAGGCGCTCTCTTCAAGTGTGAACTGAATGTCTATGCCGGTGATGGATGAATGCACTCTGCAGTGCGTGTCATGGATGTATATCACTCCCGCTCCCTACAGGATGGAGAGATAAGTTACTGCTAACCTGTAATATCGTTCTATACCTTCCCTCGAGAAATGAAGAGGTCACATGCTCCTCTCACGCCCCTAACATCGACACGCCTCGATTGCTTTAAATTTGCTCAAAGTTATTCTAGTTTTTTTTCTTCACATAAAGTTCAGCTCTACATCTTCCCATTCAAAGCTCATGTGGCATGCGGCAGGTGTCTTACTTCTAAATGGAGCAGAAAGTCTGTGATAACAGGTAGCAGTGGGCATTAACCGCACACAAAGCCTGAAGCACTACTTTTACTGTCTTCAGTGTATTCAATTCAATATTAATAGCCGGTGTCCAATACGGACACTGTGGTTGATATAAGGAGACGCTTCTTTTGCTGACGACTTCAGCTTACAAACAGTGCACAGTCCAAATGCGTTCGTGAAGATGATGACAAATGTGCACCATTGTGTCTGACCCTTCCAATGAGCAACCGACTACAAAACACACCTCTGTCATTCAGGGGTCAGTAAGACACCGTTTTTTCTGAAAAAAGCTGCTTTACAGCCCCTGAAATATTCACGAAAGGAACAGGAAGATGAATAGGCTCCCGTGTCCCCGCTCAGGGCTCTTGTTAAAAGAAGGCGTTGATCGAGAGGTCAAAGCCGGACAGAATTTTAAACATCCGTTAGCCCAGGGCCCCCCGGGATCATTACAGCTCATTCGTGAATGTAAGGAGAGCCGAGCCAAGAGCAAGAGAAGCCTAGCGCGGTGATATACGAGCATAATCATTTCTCGCTCGGATTTTTTTTTCTGGGCAGGACTGGCCCAAACTTCATCGTCTTTATGCATTTCAACACGGCCTGTTCTGCTGAAACTTCTTCAGCGAGCATCTTCCCTTTCCTCCGAGCGCTCTTTCTAAAGGGATAGTTCACACATTAAACATTAAATGTTGTAAAAAGGTACCATTAAGGTATTATAGACATCCTGGATGTGGGCTAGACACAAATTTCAGTGGCTTCAGAAGACTATAATGAAGTTGTGTTTATGGTTTGTTTTGGAGCTTGAGATAAAATTTCTGCAATGGCAAACAACAGGTTACAGGCTTAAAATGGCAAATGTAAGTCACAATTCTCAATTTTAAATGCTGTTTTGTGCACCAACAGCTTTATTTTTGTACATCATCTTAGATGCAAACAGGCAGGATGACACCACAGAACATCAAACAAGATCAGAATGTGTCCAAATGTGCTTTTAAAGCCGATCATTAAAAGACACTGCGGTCACATACAAACAGACAATGTGACAAATACAGCACAGGAATCAAAGAAAGTGCAAAAATACCCAACAATGAAGAAGAGATGACTCTTCAAGAAACATAAAATAGTTATTTTATTATCATGCGCACATTTCTGAGGACTGTTATGGATGTGACAATTCTGAAAACAGCACTTTACCTGACTATGAAAAATCATGATTTCAACATAAATGCTTTAGAAACTTTGAGAGAGACCTCACATGGGTATTTACCACCAAATATGAGCTATAAAAACTAGAAACTTTATATTTTTATGGTTGACATTTGCATGCCTATTCATTTGATCCAGCAAGAGGACTTAAAGAGGACACAGAAACGCTAAATGTAACATGAACACGAACAATAATGCGATGATAACGCGATACTAAAATGCCTAAAAAGACAATCTCTCTCATACTGATTTCAGACAATCGTCTTATATTTGTTTTGAGCTCAAAAACAACGATTGTTTGAAGAAAATGCCTCACCTCATGACAGCTGAAGAGCCGGTGCTTTGACATGCGGAAGTCACTACTGCCATCTTCAGGACGTTGCAGAGTTGCAGTGTTTTAATTTGCCATGAAAATGCGAAGCGTATTGAAAAATATCACATTTATTTTCATAGAAAATGTATATTTTACACAGTTCTATACATGCACAGCCACACAACAGCTCATTTCAGCGAGTTTTTTTCTCTTTGATTCACAGATCGAGCACAGAAATGCGTTTTCTGAAGACACCATGAAGAATACATCCTTAATCACTAAAAAAATGTCTTAAATCTAAATTAGGTATAAACACTTATGAATGGATTAAAGTAGAAAAACAATAATGAACAGAAATAAACATCCGCCGGGACAGAGATATTTCTGTTAAATGAAAATATATTTGATGTGTTTTATTTATTTATTGTGAATCTTTTGGCAAAATTATGCATACGACGGAGGATTAGTGCCACGTAAAAAAAATCTAAGATTACGAGATTAAAGTCGTAATATTTCGTGAATAAAGTCGAAATACTACGAGAATAAAGTCGAAATACTACGAGAATAAAGTCGAAATACTACGTGAATAAATTAAGTAATACTCGAGAATAAAGCCGAAATACTCACGAGAATAAAGTCGAAATACTACGAGAATAAAGTCGAAATACTCGAGAATACTACTCTGAGATTAAAGTCGAGGAAATACTCACGATTAAAGTCGAAATACTCACGAGAATAAAGTTGAAATACTCACGAGAATAAAGTCGAAATACTACGAGGAATAAAGTCGAAATACTCACGAGAATAAAGTCGAGAATAAATACTATGAGGGAATAAAGTCGAAATACTAGTCCAAATGAGAGATTAAAGTCGAAATACTACTGAGATTAAAGTCCGAAATACTCTGAGATTAAAGTCGAAATACTACGAGAATAAAGTCGAGGAAATACTACGAGATTAAAAGTCGAAATACACTGAGGAATAAAGTCGAGAAATACTCACAGGAATAAACGAGAATAAATAAAGT
This sequence comes from Beaufortia kweichowensis, assembly GCA_019155185.1. NCBI lineage: Eukaryota > Metazoa > Chordata > Actinopteri > Cypriniformes > Gastromyzontidae > Beaufortia > Beaufortia kweichowensis. The sequence goes on along the minus strand of CM032812.1, from coordinate 13,794,199 downwards.
CGAAATACTCACGAGGAATAAAGTCGAAATACTACGAGGATTAAAAGTCGAAATACTACGAGATTAAAGTCGAAATACTACGAGAATAAAGTCGAAATACTACCAGAATTTCTTTAGGAGAATTTGATTTTTTTACGTGGCACTAATCCTCTGTCATAGATGCATCTATACAGACAGCTAAACATTTCATACATTCATACATTTCCTGGTTATCCAATATAAACCTTCAATGACTTTCTTTAACAAGAAACTTCATCCATCTCAAATGAATGTCATAAATTTTTAATAAAATGCTTAAATAATACAACTTTAAAAATAAAACTTTTTTAAACAGAACACACAGCATTTACCCTGGATTAAACCATTCAAGAGTGCAATCTCAACTGGACACATTATTGTAAATGTTGCTCAATCTCACATGTATACTTGCAGATGTTTCGTGTTAATGCAAGATATTCTGCCCTTAATGTAAACTACTAGATTATAGCTTGAGACAACTGAGCCATCATAGGTATACATTTTCCTGAGGGTATTATTCAACCTGTATCTCGGTAGCTAAAAATAGTATGACGGTCTTCTGGCCTGTCAGCAAAAAAGGACCATTACAGGGAAGCAAGAAGCATCCTCAGGAAAACCAGCCAATGATAACAGCAGCAAGGATATGTCACATAGGCCTACAGATGACCAGGCATGTGTAAACCAGTTTTGAGGAGATACCAAGACACCACCTTTCCCTAAACATTTCTTCTTGAGAAGACATCACCACCGTTATTAACTTCAGAAAGGAACAGGAAACACCTTGTATTTAGCAGCACATCACATAATCACACAAGAACAACATTTGTCCCTTTTCAGTTGAAGGGCTGCACGAACATGGATGCGAAGGGGACACACATACACACGCACAGAAACACACATACAGGTCATTCACGATTGTGCAGTCGAAAGGCAAACACAGAATTCCATTGTATTTTAGTAACTTTAGTCATTCTCATGATGAACACAGATCGATCTTAGAGCGAGCAAGAGGGGAAATACTTGGCAAAGACTGATGTGAGGATCCATCAGATCTTCTGTGGGTAAAATGTCATATAGGCTACCATACTGAGTTAAGATGAAGGCCACGGCAACATTTGCTCATTCTGTGCCTGTGGTGCTAAACTTTTGCATCCTGCCCACCTTTCTAAAATCTCTTCAGTGGAAATGTACTAGATTTAAATCAAAATAAAACTGATTGTGGTCCTTTTGTTTATTGGACTAATGCACTTTTTAATGGTCTGAAGGTTTATAGCATTTGTTTACTGCTATTATACTGATAGCATCAGGCCATTTTTGAAGTGCCATTTGTAAAAAATTGATCACCAAGCGGTTGTTGCTACACCATAACAAACATTAAAATCTCATAAATATTTTCATTTAAAATCCAGCACTTTGATTTGGTATATGGATGTGAAAATAATTCATGAACTGTTAATAACATCTCTTTGCCCTTAACTAGATCACAGTATGAATCGATGAAAATAATGATTTAATTTGAAAATACTACCGTTTCATGTGTACGTGGCATGTTTACATGAAAGCCATTTAGCTTTATTTTTGTAAGAAAAAAAAAACTGTAGACTGTATTGACACATTGTGTGTTGATGGTTTTCTCTTTTAGACTTTTACTTTGAGAACTTTTTGAGCAGTTTCTTCCCTTTAGAAAGCAGTCCTTTTTTCTTTTTAGACGCCAGGTCTCGAGGGCCCCTGGCAGGGCTCAGCGGTCTGACGGGACCAACAGGAAGTAAAGGACGCACAGTGGGAGAGGCTGGTCTTCCAGGAGCCGGAGCTGGGACTGAACTCTCCACAGGCACCTAATAAAACATCCACGGGGAGGGGAAAATTGTGGCAAATTATACAGCAAGCCTATCATATGCCTTATTATCTGATACCTACTGTCAGCTCAGCTTCATTGGACAACATATATTTAGGTAAATCTAGAAATAAACTTTTACCAAGTGCCGAGCTGAAGTGAAACGATAAAATATTTGAAGTAATTTTGAGTAATAAAATATTTTATTTTATTTAAGTATTTCTTCCCAGAATGTCATGTGGCGACACATACGTGGAACAAAAGTAAAATATGAGTAACAATCAAGTGTTTTTTACACTTCAGACTACTTTAGAGACTAGATCAGTGTTTTTCAGTCCAGTCCTACACAGCAGGATGTTTTAGATGTCTTTCTTTATGAAACACCTGATTCAGCTCATCAGCTTGTCAGTGTGTTTATTAGGGAGACATTTACTACATTCTGAGAGAAAGCTGATGAGCTGAATCAGGTGTTTTATAGGGATCCTGGGAGGGATGCTGTGTAGGACTGGATTGGGAAACACTGGGACTAGATCAGTTCATATATAATGATACAGTGACCTCTGCTGTTTATTACGTGTCTGCAAGAAATGAAACAACATTACCAAAACAAAAATTAATAAAGATAAAAAATTCAGAAATACATTTTTCATTTTATAATTAACTTTGGACGTTTGACCGATCTATTTTATTGAAACTCTTCTTAGCAGATCATCTTTCATATATTTTAAAAATATGGAGACTGCTGCCAAAAATACTTTTCAATTTAATTTGTGTTGGACTTAGGAGTCTTATAATACAAGCACCAAAACAGACAGATTGAAAAGCGTTGTACACAGAACACTTTAGAAAACCAACTGCAGATACCACACCATAGGTCTAATGCACTGGTGAATTAAGAAGAAAGTGTTTTTAAAGATAAAATCCAAATAATCTTTTAATCTGAATAAACGAATCTTAGCAAGTGGAAAAATGAATAGCACTTTTGACATCAAAAAACAAGAATCCAACTACTGGTATTGAGATCACATGACCACCAAATTACATTATGTCTGTAACCCCGTAACATCTCATAATCTCTTTAAGTGACAAATATAGTTTTGCATAGAAACTTTTGCATCCACATCAATAGATTTCATTATAAAGTCTGTTTTTATATAAACACTGTTTTTCACCTTCAAATAAACCTCAGCTTTGAATTATGGATATATCATTCTTGTTGAACTCAAATGTATTGTTTGTACACAGAAAGGCAATGTAATAGAGGAATCACATTTCCAAAGATAAAATTTTGTTTTTCTGTAAAAAAAAATGTAAACATCTGTATAAAAGCTCTGCATGAGACTGTTGACTGGTATCCCCAGTTGCTCAATATCCATATATAAGACAAACAAGTCTGTTAGGGTGCGAAATGAAAATATTCCTCAGGTTTTTTTCAGTTGGGGTAAAATTAAATAACATCAATAACACATCAAATATGATGAGAAAAAAACAACAACACAAACACACAAATGAAGAGATATGTCCACTAAATGTCCACTAGCAAAATACATTTTTGTGTTTCAAGTCATTTTATTTTTATTTAAATTACAGGATGAATGCTTTCATTTTAGTCTCTCTGGAAGAGATGGAATGAACAATATGTTCTGCTAGTTTATATGATCTGAAAAATAGAGTTTTTGACGATGTGCAATATACAAAAAAGAAACAAAGCCTCTTTATAGATATACAACATTTTAGGTAATGTATTTTACTTTTATATAAAAAGGTACTAGTCTGAAAAAACAGGCATGCGTCTTTAGGGATGGCAACCTACGTGAGTTTCCAAATCAGTCTTTTAATAGGGTCACAAATCATGAGCCACAGACCTTGTGGACTTCACAAAGCACTTAGCAGTTTCACTTAGCAAGATTTTAGGTTTCAGTGCAAAGATGCTTTATGCCGTTACTCATGGTCCAGTAGCAGGAACAGAATTTGGCCTTTTCCCCCACAGTCCATTGAACGTTGGCTCTTTTAATACGCATCTCTGTATTTCTATGCTCTGAAATGCTCAGTGTTTTAGTGGGCTTTGCTTCTCCCTTTCCTACAGCAAGAAAGGTTGGACTGGAAACCACCACCACGGTCACATAACCAAAAAACAAACAAGCACGATAAAAACACAGAGCGGAAACTCAAACGGAAGATGAATGAACACGGGGCCTAGCGTTGAGAACGGCGATGGTGTACCCGTTTGGTCTCTGGGCGTGGCGCCAGTGCCGTTTTGGCTCGTCCTGACCGTGGTGGGATGTAGAGTCCGTCAGATAGACCTCCACATCATCAGGCACTTCTTCTAGAAAATTGGATGGAACCAAGCCTCGATGTCCGTTGAGTTCACCCTGAAAGAAGCAAGCAGTGGCGTGAAATAATAACGCTGCGGGCTCGGCACATAACAGCATAGGCCGTGAGTGCGGCAACTTACGTAATAGAAGCCGTCTTCATCTATATCCCCAAAAACAGCAATGATGTCGCCAGCACAGAACGTCAATTCGGCCTGAAACAGAAAGCACATAATCAGCAACCTGAGAATGCATAAATACATATATATGAGAGTGTGTGTGCATGTGTTTAAGACCTCAACATCCACATTGGGTGAGCTCTCTCTGGGATCATAGTCGTAAAGGGCTACCATTCTTCTTGTAGCCACAGGGTGGCGACCTCGCCTATTTTGTTCTGTTTAAGAGGAGTAAAGAATCAGTGTCACTGTGACAGAGATTGGCTTTGTTAGAAAAGCATATTATTTTAGTACTAATGCAATTTCTGTAGTATTCTGGATAAATACTTTGCATATTTTCTGATGTATCTCACAACGCAATGTGCTTGATTTGCCTGTCATTCCCAGTGTGATAAATGAACAACAACAATATCAAACACAATTTATAACATCTGCTTTGACAAATGATGTGATGGATCTAAGATGACAACTGAATGCCTCTCAGTGAGTAAACATGCAAATTAACATGATCATAGTCACATGACAAACTATTATGTAAAAAAATCACAATTTTAAATAAAAAAGGTTACATTTTATAAGAAAAATATGAAATATTTAAAATCACACATTAGCTAATTTACCTATTCTGTCCACAGGTGTGTTCAGAGGGAGAAATCCCTGTTTCATGAGCTGCTCCATAGTCTCATCATCATCAGCTCGGATCTCTGACACCATGTTACAGGGAATGAGTCCACACCTGCCCCGAATCTCCCCGCGATAAAACCCATCATTATCCTTTATCCCCAAACACCTTAGACAGAAAAGAGAGGAATGTTGAGTATTGTAATGTAAAGCAGATGATTTAAGCCCAGCTGAGCTGCACCTTGATGATCTGTCCTTCTTTAAAAGGCAGTTCCTCATCTGCTGCGTCCGGGTTTGGAGACATGGAGAGAGGGTCATAGTCGAACAGCGCTACAAAGACTCGAAATGAATCCTCCTGCTCGGACTCATCGTAGTATGTAGGAGAGCGCCGACTTCTGTCCTTATAACCATCTGAGACAAAAGATAGATACAAAATAATACGTCTAATAGACTTTTTAGATGATGATTGGCACCTTGTAATTAATAATACAAGCTTATGTTTTTAGACTTTATGATGGTGTACATACAGTACAACATCCAAGAACAGCATACAGTGATCTCAGACGAGGATATTAACAGTCTGCATGCAATCCAATGGAGTAAATCTGTGTTTGAAAATCTTGCACTGTTGATCCATTTATTTGCAAAACACAATCTTGGGTGGGTTGCAGAAAACAGATATTTGAACAGTAATGTGATGATGACTGTGACGCGTGTCACTGTTGCATATGTATGTGCATGTGTGTGGGTGTGTGGTGATGGAGAGTGAAATACCCATATGGCAGCCAATTACAGATGAGCAGCAAGCCAAACATACAGGAGAGCTTGACAGACACACACACGCGCAGAGAGAGAGAGAGAGAGAGAGAGAGAGAGAGAGAGAGAGAGAGAGAGAGAGAGAGAGAGAGAGAGAGAGAGAGAGAGAGAGAGAGAGAGAGAGAGAGAGAGAGAGAGAGAGAGAGAGAGAGAGAGAGAGAGAGAGAGAGAGAGAGAGAGAGAGAGAGAGAGAGAGAGAGAGAGAGAGAGAGAGAGAGAGAGAGAGAGAGAGAGAGAGAGAGAGAGAGAGAGAGAGACAGAGAGAGAAGCAGACACAGTCTGAGCTACTGTATTCATGCAGAGATCTGGATCTGATAAAGACCCATCAGATGGGACTGATTATCTCTGGATAAAGCTACACCTGTTTCATTCTGTTCCTGTTGCATGTACAAAGTTGTTTTTGTTATTTTCCCAGAGGAACATTTAATTTCTCTGATGTTGCACTTTAATGCTGCAATCGGTACACATTTTTGGTTATGAATAAACAAATATCAGTTATGGAGCAAGCATATAAGAAATCAGTGTTCAAAAGTGTCTTCTTACATTGTTCTGATTCACAACAGTAAGTGTTTTATAATGATGATGCATAATTTGAGCTGTCAGGTATGGTTTTCTGGGAAGTGTCAGTTTGATGTACTGCGTTGGCGATACAGAGGCAACAGTTATGGATTGCAGCTTTAAAGCTCAGTAGAATTAATGAAAATCTCAGTTATGGTAATTTTAAGAAAAAATGTTTTTGGAGGAATAAAAGTATTAATAAACTATGCAACTGGTTTTATATAAATATATATATATACACACTGTAAAAACTAAAGGATCCTGAAGGAACCATTTGAGGTTCTTCACATTGACATACCAGCGGAACCATCAGGAGATTCTCTGAGGAACTGAATTGAAAGTGCCTAAAGGATCCCAAAAGTTTCTGCAAGACTGTTAATGGTTCTTCAGAGAACTGCTCTTTGTGAAAAAAGTTGCTTTGAGGCCTCCTGATGGTTCCATTGGTGTGGCATATGAAGAACATCTAATGGTTCCTCCAGGATCTTTTAACTTTTACAGTGTAGATCTATAAAATCAATCCTAATAGATAGCACATCTTAGAAAATTAAGTTTTGGTATAGTAAATCTAAGCACCATTTTTTGTATCACTGTTAATATGACATGCAAGAATACTGGGGTATTTTTCTCAGTATAAAGCAGAAGACTTATGCAAACAGTCTCATTGCTGTCTAAGAGAAACTAATGAGATATTTGCTTTATCTTCTCAGGATGGTGAAATTCCATGACATTCGTACTGTAGATGCCGCCCATTTTTACAGTACCATTCAATCATGCATGGCCAAAGTTAAAAAAGAAGGGGTTTGGCAGGGTCAGTGCAAGAGGGAGGAACATTCTTTGTGCAAACACGATGCTATTGGCTTTCTCACAGCCTGTGTGGAAGCACGACGCAAGCTTCCGTCTCGGTGCAGTCCGGTGTTTCATGCGTTTGGGTACTTCTTATCCTTGCTCTAACTGGCTCATGGGAGCTGGAACGTACCATAAGGAGGCCTGCGTCCCCCGTGCCTCCGAGAGGAACATGTCCTGTGTCGAGCTACACTGCCATAGTAAACATCCTCCTTGACTGGAGAGAAGTTCCCCTCACTGTTATTCTCAGTGGTTATTTCTGAGGGAAACACCAATCAGAGAGCTGTTATTCCATGTGCACGCTACTCTGACTTAACCTGTGCAATCCACGGATGTAAACAGGGAGGTGTTGTTTAACTGCACTGTTGATTTGTGGTGCTGATTGCCCCTCTGTGTTGTAAACACGATTTAAGATTCAGAGGACGTTAGCGTGTAAATAAGAAACGGTTATAATGGCTGAAAGCAACAGGATGTGGTTATGGCTAAAACACATGGTGGTGACTGGCACACATTGACAAGCTTATGAACATTTAACAACTTGGAGGAACAGTTCACCCCAAAATTTGATCACTTAGTCATGCTCATGTCATTTCTTTCTCCTGTACCAAAGATACATTTTCTGTGATGTGTGTAATGACATAAGAGTAAGTAAATGATTGGGTGAACTGATCCTTTAACAGATAACACGTAGAGCCGGACATTTAGGAGCCAGTTGGTTAACAAAATGGCTTGATCACGACATCCCGTCTGTTCGTGGAGGAGCACTGACCAATGGATGGGACGGTGAGCGGTCGACGCTGAGGTTGAGGGCCTCTGTGACCTGACTTTCTATATAATTCCCGATCCAGCTGACTGGAAGATGGTGTGCTTCCCCAGTCTGAAATCAGAAGAGAACCGAACATATAAATATTGTGGAAATATTGTGACAGTATAATAAGATGTGATGCAAGGCATTATGGGATACCTTGGGTGCATTGTGGGAGTTTCTTCGCCTGCCTTCATCATGCATCTCTGAATACAACTCCTCCTCATCTTCCTCCATGATGTCTGAAAGATCCGAGCCTCGACTGCTCTCGGTCTGGTACTCTTCACTGTGACTGTAATGAGACTGTGGAAAGTCGACCGTGAGACAATACGACCACAGAAAGTGAAGCTAACACAATGACACACAGAGCAAACAGCACTGCAAAGGACCTGTGATTCCTGTTAGTGTCTGGTAAGGCAATCATTTAAACTGCCATACCTGCCTGCCCAGCTCTGAGCCCCTGAGGAAGTCATCCATAGATGCTCCTCTTCTGCGGGCCTGATAGCTTTCCTCATCCTCTTCCTCATCTGAATTTTGAGAGTAAAATCCCTGGCTTCTCCTCTCCATCTAAATATATTAAAGTACTTTCAGAAATCTTAATAATGGCTTTTGCTAAAACCTAGTGAGCTGCCTATGGCCGCCTTCGGTGGCATCACAGGCATGCAAGGTGACTTTGAAAGGATGGTAACATTTGTTGCCTTCTAAGATCTTTTCTTAATTCTAAATTCTAAGGCAGCATGGCATGTATCTTTCATAGATGGAAATAAAAATATCTTTAATTTCATTCAACACTTGAGCTGTGATTAAAAAAATAGTTGGACTGAAATGTATTCCCAGTTGTGTGTTTATTTGTGTAGGATGGGATGATGGCTTAGATCCCAGCTGTCTACAGTATGCTGGCAGTGAGCTCACTAGGTTTTGAAACAGAACTAATGAGATCTGTCAGATATGCTGAGGTTAGGCTGGTGTGTCAGGATAGCTAATCTACAGTATGTTTGTTTATTTCTTTTTAAGGAATAACCAGATAAACTTGATATATGATCTATCTGGAGTTTTTTCATGACTCACCCGTCCAATCTCTACAGCCACTCTATGTGCCGCCTCTCGGGCAATAGCCTTGGCCACGGTATCAGGGATTAGCGTACCCCTGGGCTGAGGGAGGATCCTTTGAGGTGATGGGGACCGCCGGTTCGGGCAGGGCGGGGCATCCAGGGTGTGTCCATGTGGCAGGCCTGACGGGGAGCAGCCGGGCTCCCATGGCTGAGGAGGACCCCCTCCGTGATGAAGCATTCCTGAACCGGGCTCTTTGGTTTCCAGCTCTCTGGCACTTAGTGGTCTTTGGGGTTGGGGAAGGGGCAGCTGAGGAATGTGTGGTTGGGGCATCGGGATGGTTGGCTGGGGTTGGAGCATTGGGATAGGTGGCTGGGGATGGTGCATGGGCAGGGATGATTGAGGCTGGGGCATCGGGAGGGCGGGTTGTTGCTGGGGCATCTGGAGGGCGGGTTGTTGCTGGGGCATCTGGAGGGCGGGCTGTTGCTGGGGCATCTGGAGAGCGGGTTGTTGCTGGGGCATCTGGAGGGCGAGTTGTTGCTGGGGCATCTGGAGAGCGGGTTGTTGCTGGGGCATCTGGAGGGCAGGTTGTTGCTGGGGCATCTGGAGGGCGAGTTGTTGCTGGGGCATCTGGAGAGCGGGTTGTTGCTGGGGCATCTGGAGGGCGGGTTGTTGCTGGGGCATCTGGAGGGCGGGTTGAGGCATCGGGAGGGCGGATTGAGGTATGGGGTGTGGTGGTAAAGGCTGTAGGTGGGGTGGAGAGGGCTGTGTAGGATGAGGCATCCGGTGCGGATGCAGGTGAGCAGGTGGTGGCTGATTTGGGCGAACAGGAAGTGGCTGGAGACGAGCGGGCAGCAGGGCTCCAGGGTGAGGGAGGAGGGGCTGGATTCGGGACAGGTGTGTGGGATGAGGAGGCAAGGTTCGGGACTGCTGGGGTGGGAGAGTGGTCTGGATGTGGTGAGGAAGAGGGAGGGTTTTAGCGAGAGGCACCAGCAGGTGGTTTGGAATGACGGCGACTTGGGAATCGTGAGATTCTCCTTGTGCTGATAAAGTCCTGACGACAACCTCACGGGCCTCCAAACACTGGAGCCGATTCAGCTCTACTGACACAAAGTCTGCCAGCGGATACAATACCTCAGCAATCTGAAACCAGCATTGCATTATTAGTGACGTTATTCAATACAAATTCAATCCGCTGTCAAACTTTACTCTCTAAAAACTCTCTCCACTACTGAAAAATAAAGCATAACCAAACCCTAGTAATTGTACAGTTACCTTGCAAAATTACAAAGACATAATTCAAACATAATATTTATGGAAATACATTATATGGAGAAAGCAACATAAAATTAAATTATAGTTATATTTATGTCGTATTGTCCGCAACACGAGAAAAGTTGCATATAACAGATGCTTGAATGTTTGTAATTCCCCTGCTTCACCAACAGAGGTCACTGGTATCACTTTCTGACAGAATTAGGTCTCGATGAGTCAAGAACCATTCTATGATATAAACATCATCAGTGACACATACACGTCCTTACCCTTTGACCTTTAGTACAGACTGCATAGCCGATGACATTGGCACCATTGGAGGTTCCCATAGGCGTCAGAGGAGGGGGTTTCCAGTGGACCTGGACGACCCCTGCGGCGTGACCACACTGGACCTGCACTTCCTGTGGAGGCATAGGAGGCCCTGGGAGGAAAAAGATAACTGCTGCCAATTAGTTTTAGTAACAGGCCTTATAATGTTTGTTTAGTTCATTTAATCTCAAGCTTTCAGCAATATGATCCTTTAAACAGTCAATAATCTTTATTGCTGAATAATGTTGTGTGGGCATAAATGACTTTAAATGTCTGAGTATTTCGGCGAATAAATTCATCCAATTATCCTGACTAAATCAATTTCTATTACAGTCACATGACTGTCTCATCCAATTCCACATATGAACATATGAATATGGGAATGTGGGAACATAATTAAGCACATATAAGATGTCATTGTTCATGGAAATGTTATTCTTGCATAGAAAAAAAGATGATTGACTAATAGAAAAAATTTATAAAAATACTAAAAATTTTTTTTTTTTTTACATTTTAAATTTATTGTTTTATTGTCTCTGTGATTTAAAGAGATAAGATCAAATGTTAAAGATTGCCAAACTGCAATTCTACAAACAATTACTTTTACAGTAAGTATCACTAATGTTCATCTACCAAAAAATTTACAGTAATATCATTTATTGCCTAATTTTTACAGTTTTTAATTAATTGTATTTATTTACTTTGTTGTCTCTGTACTGTTTGTTCTGTAAAGTTACTCCCCAACAAGCCAAAACTGTAAAAAAAGTAAATTTTTATTTAACTAAAATTGAATTAAAGCATGACATCACATCCTGTTGCTTAAATTTATTAAAGGATTTGCACATTTTACATGCTCAGCGTGTAGTGTGACTGCACGTCTAAGTGATTTGCTACAATAATTAGAACAAAAAAAATGTACAATAATTAGTCTGAGATTGTGTTTTATCCAATGCATATTTTGCATGACTTTAAAATGAGACATCAAAAGCATATTAGTATTATGTCAATATTGAGGTTTACCTGCAGCCTGGGTACAAAACTCCACCCCAGCCTCTCGTTTCTCTCTCTGTTCCAGCGGCATGTGCCAGGGCACCTGATGGGGTTTGGCTACCACCTTTACTTTGTATACTGTGGCGGCCTTCAGGTTCACAAAACGCAGTCTGTAAGAGCAAGGCTTCACCACAGCATGCTCCACACTATCTAAATACACAACATGGGCGTAATTACTGTTACTGGGCAGCCATGCGAGTTCAGCAGAGTCCCGCAAGATATCGTCCATTCTCAGACCTGTGGGGGCCACCACCACATTTCGACCCACCAGCAGGGTGCAGCGTAACTCATCAGAAAGCCCCCTGTCCGTCACACTCTGTATAGACACGCGATACGTGCAGGCCGCCAGATCTAGCTTCTCTAGAAGCAGTTTGGTCCTGCCCCCAAAGGGCACGGAGGAACGAACTTCCCCATCCACGAGGATATTATAGCCATTGATATTTCCCCAGCCGAGGGGCACCAGAGGCGGTTCCCAGGCCACTATCACGCTTCTTGCCAGCTGTTTGATCAGGTTAATCTTTCTGGGGTAAGGCACGATGTCATCTCCCAGTTCCTCTCCGTCTAAAGCGCCTGTCCCATTACTGCAGTGACCGAGGATATCCAGAGAAGCTCCTCCATCTATAGCGGTTAGACTCAGACAGCTCTGCTCCAGCTGACCCTGATCCTCTCCTCCCTCTATGGATGGCTTTTCCTTGTCCTGGACAAATTCCACAAAATTCGAAGGAACCAGGCCACGCTGGCCATCTAATAGCTCTCCTGGAACACAGAAATACAGCGAGCTCATTTTCTGACCGCTTAGTAACACATTCATTGATCTCACTAGATAAATTGTCTCTGTAATGCGATTGTAAGAGTGTCATGCTGACAGGTAATGCTCAAACAATGCCTGTTTGTTAATGTCTGGTGGAAAACCATTTTTCCTCTTTGAACGTAAAAGAATATGTAGGTTCTCCTTTAAATTATTCAATGTTTAAATAATCATTGTCAACAAAGACTTTTCAAAGTATAATCACCTTGATAAAAACCATCATCGTCCATGTCCCCGTAAACATACAAGTACTTCCCAGCCACAAGAGGGAGTTCTGCTTCTGGATGCTCATTAGGTCCATCATAGGGATTATAACTGACCGAAAGACCAACGCGTGAGAAAGAGGAGATCATAAACAAGCAAAGAATAATACAATAGTACAATTAATGACAAATAAATGCCAATGATATCCTTAATCCACTGAAATCTTACCTATAGCGGGCAGTGCAGAGACGGACCTGTCCTGTGTATCTCGTCTTGGATTTGGGAGCCGGACTCACTTCATTATCCATCTATGAACAAATCAAACTCAGATGACACTAGATATTGACCAATTTCAATTCAATTATGCTGCACAAATATGCAGTGCATACATTCATGGGTATTCATGGGGGATTTCATTAATTTATGATCAATAAGTGTGCGTTTATGTCAAACAAATAATTTAATTAAAAAATCATTTTCCAAATATTTTCACTACTAATTTGCAGATAGAGCATTAATGCCCACTTTCTGACTTAATTAAAAAAAATAATTACTTATGATCTTCAACCTAAATATCTAATATGAACTTAATCACTTAAGAGAATAAGCCAAATTATAAAGGCATGAAATGAGCATGAGTTAACTACAGGCAGATAAACAGATACTTGCTCACAGCAAAACAATAAGCTCCATATCTGCTTTAGCATCACTTGCATCATATCCTCTGTCATTAACCCGTGTGTAATGTTGACGTGTGATTGGCTGAGGGAAACAGACCTCTGAGGGGGGGGCCTGCATGGGGCTGCTGGAGCGATTCTGGGTGTGGATTCTGTGACTCATAAGCTCAGCGGGTGTGACGGACGGCTTCTCTGGCTCGTCTCTCTTGTGTTGCTTTACTACAGGCAGTTCTGAAACCGGTGGAGATCTGTCAGATCTCTCATCACCTGCCAACATGAGTTGTAGTAGAAATGAACAGCAAATTAATGAGAGGAAAAACTGAATTATAGGCTTGAAATATCTGAATTTCCCACCTTACAGAAAAACATAATAAATGGTAACCATTTAATTATATTACATTGTATTTGGTCAATGATTACAATAAATGTGTTTTTGAACTGAAACATTGTAAAAAGAGCTACAGATCCAAAATCCAGTTTAAGAAATGCACTTCACTTACTTTTTTCTGCCTGCTTCTGCTGGCTGTTGTAAACGCTGCTGAAGTTTTCCTCTCTGTCTGAACCCTGATGATATTTCTCCAGCTCTTTCGACAAAATATTACACTGCTCACTCTGTGTCCGACATTTCTGCTCTAAGTCGTGAACCTTGACCTTTAAGGGTCAGAAAAATAACAACACAAGAAAGAAATCTATAAATGCTTAAAATTATATCATTATTTTATGAATACAGTCAAGAGGAAAAAATAGGTTATTAACCTTCAAGAACCTTTTTAACAACAAAAAAAAAACGTTTTATTCAACTCTTAACTTGCTATTTATATCCACACAGATGAGTATACTGGTAACTCAATGACTAATATTCAACCTGACAAACATTCTGCAGAGTGATTATCAAGTTCAGTGTAGTTTGTATAGTATGCCTGACTTGTACCCCCAGAAAATACTGAAAAGAAAGGTCAAAATATCTCTGTATGACAGTATGAGAGTGTGTGTACCTGCATTTTGTCCTGCATTATGATTCTGTTTAAACACAAAAGGGAAATATTTAAATAAATATGACAGAATGACAAGGGTCAGGGACGAAAATAACACAAAATATTCAAAAATAAAAAAGAGAAAATAATGATGAAGGGATAAAAAAATGAAAGGATAATTAAAAGATAACAAAAATAATTAAAAGGATAATTTAAAAAAAGACTGCGCTGGTCCTTTCTACATTTATCTGTATATTTAGGTGGACAGTTTCCTTTTTGCACAAACCACAGACCTGGCTAACCAAATCAGCAATGTAAATTAGAGTCTTCCCAGACAGATGTTAAAAGAAAGAGAAAGCAGATAATGTTTTACCTCTAGTAAATGCACCACTTCATCTCGCTCTTTCTCAGCTTCAACCTGAACCTGAAAATAAGAGATAGCATGTTTATTCTGACTGCACCAATGCATTCCCTAAGTAACCGCAATGTCAGCACAACGTTATAATCTCGAAGAACGATTCGTGCCAAGATTTGTTTGGCAAAGCTACTTCAGCTCATTTCAAACCCAGATTTGCTTTATTGATCCCAGAAGGAAAACTTCATATCTGAAGGGCAAACTGTGAGTCACAGTTTTCAGCGCTAATAACAGTTTGACTCATAAATGAGTAAAATTACAGAGAAAAGTGTTTGTTTGTAGCAAGGAGGAACTGAGAGACGCATTAAGAAAAACTGACTTGTGATCTCTATTGATGCTGCATTAACCGGTAATCTGTCCGCGTGTGACTGCGCGTGTGCACTGTACTGTATGTTAGAGAGGTAAAAGCTCAGTGGAGAACCCCTCCCCGGGGATCTGCAGTGATGCTGTGTCTGCTGTCGGATTTAATTGCTTTGTTTGCCTGTCGCTGCTCCTTCCTGAAAGGACGCAGACACAAAGAAAAGCAAACAGGTCTGCAGCCATGATCTTATTATGTGTTTGTTCTGATTGTATGTACTGCAGGTTTACTATGCCAAACTATCAGAAGACTATGTGTTAATCCTCACGTTAACTTCTGTGAAAGAGATTGGGAAGGAAATATGTACATTCTTATTATCTATTATCAGAATTGGTTTAATATAAACTAAAAACAACTGCTAAAAACATGCTTCAATTTATTTAATTATTTGAAATATTGTACAGTTTTGCCATCAACACTGTGGATGTGAATCTGAGAATACAAACTTTGAAGGTAAGGAGACAGGCAGGTGGTTAAGCACGACTCCACCCAGTTATATCCAACCACAATAGAATAAAAGCGGCAGTGTTGCTTGTACAAATTCATAGAAATAGTTTTTTGGCTAGCATTCAGTCAGATATATAAAGGGGTAGAATTCAGAATTTGGGGAAATAATTAGATTCACTTAAATAGATGATGTCATGAAATGTACTTTGTTGCATGAATCCATCAAACCAATTGACTATCTGGTAAAGATTTTCATGTGTGTGAGGTCATCACCTTCTGCAGAAGTTTGATCTCCTGCTGTTTGGAGTTGAGGAAAGCCAGGGCGTGTTCATGCTCTGCCTCCAGCTGCTGCCGCCTGTCCGCAGCCTCTCGCATATGCTGAAAAACAGAACATGTGTACTACAGTCATGGCTTCATTTCCCAGGGAATACATATATTGATAAAACATTTAACCTTTAATTGAACTTAATCTGGATATAAGCATTTACATGTAAATACAGAACTCAAATTCTTAAATGTAAATCTTGTATATTCATAGTTCTAACCTGCTGGTTTCAGGATGTAGAGAAAGATTTGACTCCATCTTAAAATATTAAAGTTTATATAATGTGAGATTCATTGGTATGTAGATACATTTCTAGCACCCTTGTTTTCTGTACTACTTCTCTTGTCTCTTCATTTATCATATAGTCAATAATGAGCAATGCATAAGGGGTGAAAACATATTTCTTCTCTCGAAGATGAACAGTGGATTTCTTGTTATGAGAGCTTCTTTCCTCTCTCAGATATATGACACAATCCATCAATAAAGCAAAAAGGAGCGTAACACTTTTCATTGAACAATGAGTCAGCAACAGCATGCAGCTGCCAGAAACAAGTCTTATAAATGAAACATCATTAGTCATCAGTTTCAGAATCAAGACTTAATTTAGAAGGATTATCTCAGGCAATAGAGTTTTCAATACTGATTTAATAAAAACAAATAAAATAAGAAGAAATAAAAGTATTCATTATTTTGATCTAGCCTGGCCTTCTCAATCTTCTGAACAACCTAAACGATTAAAACGTTTCTCATTATTCTCATTAATATTACTATATTCTTGTAGAGTTAAACACATAAGAATGAGATGTGACAGGAGCATAATGAAAGAAAGATAATAGATATAAGACATCTTACCTTAAGGACGTGCTCGAGGTTCTCCAGTTTGTCCTGCAGCTGATCTTTCTCCTGCCTGGCCACGTCTCTCTCTTGACTCACATAAACAAAAGACTTTCTGAGCTGATCATAGTCTGACTTTACCTACGGTATGAAAGAAAAAAGCATCTTAGATTAAACTATTCTGATCCAGCTGAACATACACAACCGTTACCTTAACAAAGAACTGCAGCGCTATTGGCCAAACATCAGCCATTGGACATTTAATTATGCTTACAACAAAAACCAGTACAATAGCTGACTCAGCGTCAGTGCTCGGATGCATTTTACAATGAACCGCAAGAACTTACTGTACAGCAAGTGTGGGTCTAAGCAATATTTTTTGAAACAGCATTCATCTTTTTGATAGATTACTTCAGTATCGTTTCAACGATGCAGTGACTCATTGTAACTCTGCAGTACACATCATATAATAAAATATTCATACCATAAATAAACTATCTGTGATCAGAAATACTTTTACGTTGACTCACGATGTTGGCAAAGTTGACAGAAACACAACCAATCACTTATTTGAGTACAGAAGAGGTTAACTGAGGACACGGTCGAGATCAAAATCCACCACTCAATAGAGTATATCACACAGTGGCGACATCACTCTCACACATGCTTATACTCTCATTCATTTATTAGGACACATTTCATCTTTTGGGCTTGGAGAAACGGGCCGGTTGATTCACATCCTGTATCGATCTAAGATCAGTATACAAGATAGCGGACGGTGCTGGAACGCGTGACAAACCCATCTATCCCACTTGGGGTTATTTACCTACTCTCCCCGGTCCTGCCAGCACCTCGGCAGGCACAGAATGCTGGGAAATGAGTCTTTGATCATTGAGTAAACAGGAATGAGGGCGGGCGGCACTACCTGATTAAATAAAACACATTTTATCTTAGACGCTCGTCTGGGGTTGTGACAGATGGCCTTTTTTTGCTGTTAGAGCAAAAGAGCAGTGTGTGGATCACCCGGAGAGAGACTGCCAAACAGGGCAATGACTGCTTGGCAAAAAACACCACTGAAAATGACACTATTAACACAATGAATGCTACAGACCGACACTTTCAACAACCCTGTGTTAGAACCTTATTCACCCTCCCAGCACAGCATTCATGTACGAGGAGGAATCTGTTATTTATAGGATTTATATTTTATGTGGGATTTCACAATGCAACTGAGTGCCACTGAACCAGATTCAGTTTTTTGCTTTGATGAGCTTCAACATCTGGGTAAACGTCTTACATTTTCTACAGGGAGGCTAGTCTAATGGAGCTGAAACCAGCATAAAGTATGATCCACTTTCCAACTCAATCTGTCCAAGAAAAACAACTTAGAAATAAGTGTGAATGTAATATGACCAATCATAATAATTTTGACGACGGTTCGTGCCATCTGAGGCTGAGATACGTGTAGGATAATTTCAAACAATAACAAGTGCATACAAGCAAAAGCCCAAGCACTTTTACTGAATTTGATCAAAACAAACAAGGCGGATATATTGATCTGTCAGGGATGAGATAAGATCAATACTGTGTCGATGAGATTCAGAGAACAGGCCCTCAGGCACATGTTCTCTGAAGAGACGTGTAATGAGCAGTCATTGATCTGATGAGCTCAGCTGGCGTGTGATGATGATGATGATGACCATCTCTTACCTTCTCGTATTGCGAGGCCTTCAGGATGTGACCGAGCAGCTCACGATCGAGTCCTTTTCTCTCCAGCAAAGCATCTTGAAGCTCATTCTTCTGCCATGAGAAGAGAAAGAAGAGCAAAACTTGAGTACTTGAATCATATAGTTGAAAATAAATGTCACTTATGTCTCATATTGAAAAACTAAAAATTGCTTTTATAAATACAGTTAGAATGTGAGACTTTGCAACAAGGATTTAATGTGCTCAACATTTTAAAGGTAGACAATGCTGACAATTTCCCTTTCAAATCCAATGTTCTCTCACCACATTGTCATTCATAAATACACAGGAACAAGCTGAAAAGCTGAGAAAGCGATTTCAGATCCTGAATGTTGACTGTTTAACAGAGCTGTCAATCTCTGTCAAATTCTCAAAGTGTCACATCCTGCTTGAACTCTGTGTGGGTCTCTGACTAAGCATCCCGTCCTGTCCTGGCCGACTCACATGTCACAGCGTATCAGGTGGCAGATTTGCTCTACGGCATCTAAAGGACCGTTTGAACTTTCTTGTCATAAACCCTGTTCGTCTGCCACAGCGTCACCTCACGCCTGACAGCTACTGCGCACAAGGCCACTCCACGCTCCATTGCCTGCACACAACGACTACGACGGACCTCCCGAGAGAGCTTAACATACAACACATCCGTATATACATACGGGAACATTTCAGCTATGATGTTCTATTACCTTTTATAAAAGGACATCTTTTAACCTCTGCTCAAGGGACCTTAAGAGACTGCCAGACTAGCTGCAGTATGAATCTGGGAGCAAAAGATGCTCTGTTATATGCGCCGTCATGGATGATTAAACAAAGCTTTAATGTGGCAAAGATTAGACTGTCAAGGGATTATCAAGTGAAATTCTCACATCCAGGAATTCAGATTCTAATTTCCAAACGGATGGATCAAACAGCAAGAGGAAGAGATGGTTTTAAGCAGAGAGAAAGCACTAATTCGAGCAGACATGGCCGCCCGGTCTCTAGTTTGGCCTCTGGTCTCTGGTTCTGCAGCTGCTCAGAAAGGCTTTGCTCATCCTTCCACAACATGCACCGAGATGAGGATTTTACATGGCCGACCACTGCTGAATTCTAGATGTATATAGGGTGTGTGGGAGTTGTTATACAACCATGGACACATAATGAAAGAAAGAGAGAGACATGGGGAGATTCAATACATTTCACAAGCAGCCAAAAAGCATTTTCTCCTAAAAGGCAACATCATGTTTGCATTTTGTGTATAAGTCACACCACTTCAGACTACTCTTACAAAAAAGTTTTGTAACCACAAGGCATGTAAATAAAATATATATTACTGTTATTACATTATATTATATTACTAAAATATATATTACAACTACTGTTAATGTTTAAAGACGTAGTTCACCTCAAAATGAAAACTGTATCGTTGTTTACTGATCCTTTTTTAAAAGGATTTTTCAAAAACTCTTTTTCATAGTGTTCAAAGTGACTAAAAAGCTTTTTAAAAAAGCAAATTAAAGCTTTGTGTAAGATTCGAACATTAATCATTGATAATCTGCCCTTTATTTGAGCGGTTTCAGTCTTTTCCACGCAAAAACTATTGAATGACTTTACAATGTCAGTGTCAATTTATATATCAGCATTACAAACAACACAGTTGCTGACCAAGTTTCTGTACAATATGTCAAAAAGAAAATAACCAGAAAGTTCATATACAACGGAACAGATTACAAAACCAGACAAGGTTAGAGCTATACAAGTCAGGTATGATTAAGTCATAACTTAACCATTCCAAAGTTTCGTTGCAGCAAAGGCAAAAATCACAGTTTAATTCCAACCAGCCTGAGAAACATTTCACAGACTATATTCTATATGACTTAATACAGTATATAACGCAGAAGTCATATGGACTATCTCCAGTCTGTACCTGCAACAAACAGTGATCCTCTGATCGTGCTGTGAAAGCACAGAGCTGCTCTCTCACTGTGAGCAGGTGGTTGCCATGACAGCTGCAGAGGTCGGAAGAGAGAGACAGCATCCTCCATATGCCTGTCAGGATGCAGTCACTGTGCTAATGTATATACTGCAATAAACAGAGCAGGCAGTTCCTGCTCACTGATGGAATAATGTTCATTAGATATGATCTTTTTAAACAGCTGTATGTTATCCTGAGTAACATCTTAACATGTCATCTCTATACGGCTAGTGCTAATGGTGCTTCTTTAATCGCAACTCAAAGGTTTCCGGCAGCATTATCAAATAAAGCTGCTTGACATAAAAGAATAAAGATGTTTCTCGAGGATTCTTGGAAAGCACATTTGAGCATTTCCCACAAAGGAGCATGTGTGTTAAGATCAGACATGCTATTCCTGTGCTTTCCTAATAAATGCCCAGAGGATTTTCTAATGAGGTGGTGTGCAGTAGCTTCATTCATATGAAGAGTGGAGAGACACATCTTAAGATGAGATTACAGACACGTTACATAAATGAAACCAAATTGAAGATCTGAGTTTTTCATGTAGTGCAGTGGCTTTTACAGCAACTTCATTATTCAGGTGTCATATGTCATGTTTAGGACATTAATTGAAATCCATTCAAACTAAAGCATTTTCAATTTAGGTCTAAGGTTTATATGCATATGGTAGTTTGGCTTGGACCTACCAAAGTCTTACATGCTATCGTCTTGTTTTTAACTTCTCTCTCGAGGATCTGACACCTTTTCCTCCACTTGCTGACCTCTGACTCCTGTAAAAACGCAGAAAAACAACAATGAAGAGATAAACTGCAGCAATGCACCATATCTTATACGATTTCCATGGAGGATGAAGACCATGGAGGAATTACTGTACATACAGTCTTTAAAAGGTCAAACAACCTGGTGAACAGAATCCCGCAATCCTTGTCTTTATTTTTGTCAAATTAAACCTGAAACATTTAAAGTTACATTAGATGTGTGGAGAACACACTCTCCTCTCATTGGTTCAGCAGAAGCTGCTCTGAAACATCACATCCTCAAAAAATGATTGGCAGCTTATTAAGCCAATCCCAGTAGGGTTGCCCAGAGGACCTAAGTGCAGTATTACATCAAGGACAGTGTCATTTAACATGAAGTATGTATTTTGGTGTTACAGATAAAAGGTCCACGTGTGTGTGTGTCTGTAGGGGTGCATGTGGGTTTAAAAGCAGTGATGCGTAGCATTAGGGCTCTTGAGACCGCAGTGGAGAAGGAACAGCTGGGAGCTCAAATCTAGTGGTGTGGAAGTAACAACCGTTTCATCTGTGTCAACATGTTACACAGCTGATCTTTGCTAAACAGGGAGATTTTTCACCCAATCAAACCACTTTGTAAGACGGCAACACTTCTTTTTAAAAATGAAAGAGGTTTATAGCTATTAACACTGTGATTTTTTTACGATAAATGTATAGCATGCGTTTCGGCTTGAGGTTGACTGGCAAAATGACAGAATCACCTCTGGTACATGGAAGCGGTATGTACTGCATTTGTTTTAGGATGGGGGAGGGGATCTGGAGTTGCTATAGAAACCTTCTCATCCAGGTAGAATGTTAAGCGTGAGAATGAGCATTCATTCACTCATCAGCAATTCATTGTTTAAAGGAAACTCGGATGGGGACATCAATCTGCTCCAAATTAAGACTGAAAATGTATTAAATGGTTAATATGGTTCTATTGTTTCTCTTTTTCAATGGGTACAGCAGCGTAACACACATACTGCTATGATAAAATAAAATAAGTTGTTTTGAATGCATAACTGTAAATGTTATTGTATAATTAACCTGAAACTACAGCATACACCCTCATCATGAAACATGGCATATCTCTATAGAGAGGAAATGTCAGGTTTCTATAGCAAACATCCGTCCATCAGGCTATCATTAAACAACCGCATTATGACTCAATATACTATTTAAAACTTTTTTAATGGCTTTATCAATACAGTATGTACATGTATCTCTATCTTATGAGAAATGATGCAGGTGCCTCTCAGGGAGCCTGTGTTTGCAAAATAAACACAGTGCCGTCATCTCAGGAAGTGAAAGATTATTCAGAGCGCTCCCTTACACCAGACATGTCAGAGTTAATCTCTGGAGTGAAGGACTTTAGGGAGATGTGTGATGAAGATGAAGAGAGAGGTGATAAATCAAATTGGAAGTCTCATTAAAATCTTAACTGTTTCTATTATATAGAAATAAAATTAAAAGGAGAGCAAATAAAATGAGGACAAAAAAAGACTTCATGATGAGTTTTAGAAAAGATCTCAGATTTACAAAAAAACAACAAGTTAAACAAAGTTAACACTTAAATTATTAAACATAGTTATAATAAACATAACTGTGAACCTTTAAAAGAGACATCTCTGCATAACATTTTCTTCTGGGTAAAACATGAGGGAAAGTACCATAATAGCCAGCGTTGCAACTGTCTCATTTGCTTCCTGAAATCTCACACACCCACTGGGACGCTGATAGAGAGAGAAAGCTCACTGTCAAAACACTGCAGAGACTCTCTCTCTCTCTCTCTCTCTCTCTCTCTCTCTCTCTCTCTCTCTCTCTCTCTCTCTCTCTCTCTCTCTCTCTCTCTCTCTCTCTCTCTCTCTCTCTCTCTCTCTCTCTCTCTCTCTCATTGTAATCTCTCAGTCTTTCTCACGACACACACGTGCTGGTGAAGCCCAGAGATATATGCATGGGGTGTGATAATGATGCTGCAGTGCTCAGGATGTCACCGTGATGATTGATTTATTCCTGGCTCTGCAGCCTTCACTGGTGCCTGGAAGACTCAGAGTTGGCTGACTGGTGATGTTTAGTCAAGATCTGTGTTTTGTTACTCATGCTTGTTACTCAACAAATATATTGCTGGTGTTTATCTGAAATAAATAACCCAAGCAGATCTATTAAACTTTGGAGTGTAACTTTTCCCCAATGTGTTTGTTACAGAGAGAGAAGTGGCACCCTAGCGACCGCTCACAACACCATAGCAACCACATAGCCACGCCCTCTCATTCCTCTCAGCAAACATGTGGGGAATGCCGACTGGTGTTCAGCAAATGTAAAAATTAAATTTGCTACCATCATTGCTCTTCTCCTCTTAAAATAGTGAATATGTGTGTTCTCCACCAGAATGAAGACCCAGAGAATCACTTTGACTGCTTCAGGGATTTCAAAGCCACTCAGGATGGCTTGATAGCTGGTATTAGAGCACCGTCATTTAAGCCTGTTTTCCCACTGTCCCAAAAAAGAAACAGTGAGATGAATCTGGCTCCGAGTCAAGGCTCGGTTCAGCACAGAGAACATCCTGACTGACTTTGAATGTACACTAACTTAATGTATTCGAGGGATGTAGACGGCTTACGTTTGGATGATAAACTCTCAGAAATGTCCTCAAGCAAAGAGCCACTTAATTAAGACACACTGGACTTTACATTAAGATTCTTGCATTTACATTTCCAAAGGGAATACTAATGTTGTACATTCAGAAAGAAGATTCTGGGCTTTGCTTAAACTATGCAGTAATATCTGTCTTAAAAACACTACTGATGAAGGTATTCATTAAGACAGCTGCCTGCACAATGTGCTTATGTCCGCATAATGTGTTGATTGACGTGTTCTAATCTTGCAAAAAGGGAATAATGTATTCATTCACATGACTGTCTGGGTAGATTGAAGCACCAAGTCTGTAAAGGGACCAAAAAAAGAACATGGAGCGTGAGGTATTTTTAAATTAGTCAATAACTATTGAATGGCAAGTGTTTAGACAAGGCGGGCTTGGGGGGGTTCTGCTGTAACCATGACAACCAAAAAGATGCAGTGAAAGGTTCTAGATACAGTCCTTGATTCCCAGGAAGAAAAAGTCTGATTCGGGACAAACTGTAAAACAACAAACCTAAGATCACTGTTTAAAGATCTATATCCATCTATAAAAGCTAATCCACATCTAACACTATGCTTTAACAGAAACACAAGCTTAAATTCCTGCAAAAGCATTATCTTTAGTCTCTGCTTCTAAATGCATGAAAACGCATGAACTCTGTTGATTCCCAGCTATGATCATGTACAGGGAGAGAGAGACAGAAGATGAAGAGAAAGAGATTTCTCCGCACATCTCCTCGTGCAGAAACACACATCGGAATCCCCACAGTCAAGCTCCCGGTAGAGGAAGCAAAGTGAGAAAAACAGAGTAATAAAGCAGAGAGGAATAATGAGGAGGAAATATTTACCGTCTCAGTTCCTAGTTCCAAAGGCTTTTAACCCGTTAAGAAAATATTATTTTCCCTTCTGCCTTATTTCTCTCTTCCCTCCTCTGGATGTGCAAATCTCAGATGGCAGTAACATTAGCTCTCTCTCCCTCCTTTCTCTCTTTGCAAGGCCTGCTGCATGCTGCAGAAGCCAAGGCACAGAGCTCCCCCACCATACGCTACGGCCAACCCTCCATCTCCTCCCTGAGTGTCTGATGCTGAGCGCGGGTGGATGAGAGCGAAGCAGTGGGAGGAGCATCGATGGAACAGGCTTGACTCCACCCTTTTGGTACCAAACCTTTCTGCAGATGTGAAGCAGGCACAGGCAATAGAGAGAAAAACTAGAAAAGATTTTAACTGGAATGCAATAACACAGCACTTCCTAACCTGTGTGTCATTTTACATCATTATCAGTTATATTATCATTTATTACTAATATTCAAATGTATTACCATTTATGATAAAAACAACCACTAGTGTGAATAAATAACAGGCTCATTAAGTAAATTCCACTCCCTTTAATAATATACCTTAGTCTGTTTGTTTTAACATTTGCTGACAGTCTTCAACTTTTATTTTATTCAAGACATAATTTATGTTTTATAGGTTTAACAAAACAAAATATTCACAGCTGGAACCTTCTTAAATACTGGGGTGCACTAACACATACAAAGATACATGTACAGTAGGTGCAAAAGTAACTGTCTGCAGTAATCAGTAAAGCTTACGAGTTCAGAGAAACCCTGCAGTCTGCTTTATACATCTTGCTTGCAAACACAATGAGGTATAAAATGATGCAGGATGTGGCTTCTTCTCTCACTTTAAGAGTGAAGTTTACATCCCGCACAGAGCTGTGAGTGTAATGGATATAAAGCATTATACCACAAAGCTTTTAAAGCATGGATAAAATTCTGGGATTCCATATGCAAGATGGGCATAATGCAACGTCTCTCTGTATAGATTTACAGTTAAAGGGAGTGCATCTGCATTACAGAAGACTAGAAACAGATACACACTAAAGATATAACACACAAATGTCAATTTAAAACCCGTTTGTACAGTAGGTCTCTTTTGTTATGTATGAGAAGCCAAATATCAACTATACAATAGTTAAGTGGATTTGAAAGACACACAATATTTAGTATTATGACTGCATTCCACTTATCTGTGTTTCTGGCAATCTGAAGTTAATTTCATATTAATATAATCTATATTAGAAAGACTTTTATTTTTTTATTTTGAGAAAATATGTATAACTACATAAAAAGTAAGTTTCACGGTACGTGGAGGTGAACAGTGTGGGTTTTGCTCTCCAGAGAGTAAGACATATGGAAGAGTAGGCTGCTTTTTATATTTACTTTATTTCTTGGAAAATGTTTCCTCACAAGGATTATTAAATACTATATGCCAAGTACAAAGTTGAAAACCCTGTGGTGTGGTGAGTGAAATTTTTAAAACTACCAACATAACATCTTTCTCTGATAAAGGTATAAAATTAAACTGCATGTATAATTATGCAAGAATAGAGTTTTAGATGAAGAGCAGCATTATACATTGTTGTCACTGCTGGAAACGTCCGTCACTCCATGCATTAGCTGTTAGCTATGAATTAATAAAAGATCTAAAAAAAAGGGAATAAATACTAACTCCAGGTTTTAGTTTACTGGCAGTGATTCATTTTGTTTTGGCAACTGGCATGTATAAATCAATTTTTAAAATTGCTTTTCAGAAGAACTGAGGTCAAAATATTATTTCCATGGCCAACAAGACCTTAATATATGACTTCCTCGTTATGCTGTGGGTTTTAAAAAATTATTCAAGTGATAAAAAAATTAATCTACATTTTAATTATTGCTTATTGGTCTTATTGCTCATTGAGGAAGATACTTCAAAAACTAGTCAGCTTCACTACATGCTACACACAACAATATCTAACTTCCTTTAAATGTATACTCCATATACAAACCATACTTTACTGACACAAGAACCGTTTTATATTA
Organism: Beaufortia kweichowensis; assembly: GCA_019155185.1. Lineage (NCBI taxonomy): Eukaryota > Metazoa > Chordata > Actinopteri > Cypriniformes > Gastromyzontidae > Beaufortia > Beaufortia kweichowensis. Next base: position 13,767,517 of record CM032812.1, on the reverse strand, counting down.
TGAACAATATCAATTTTAGTTAATTTATTAACACACCTATAATAGCTAAACTTCAAACATATTTTTTTAATGAGCCTGAAATATAGCAAAGAAAAGCTGCCTTTAACTCATGTTTGGATATAAATAGAAAAGCTAAAATGCTGCATATGGACTCAGAGAAGTAAACAGTGTGTGTCACAAGGTTAATTAAGTCACAAATACTGTCCGACTGAAATTATTCAGACTTTCAAACACTACACGGTTAAGAGTTTATAAATGTGTGTTGGATTTTTATCTCAGCTCACTTGGCTGCATGCAAAACACAATGTGAAGCTACAGTATGTACTGCAGTGGACTCCATCACTAAAAAATGCTTGTCACTGCAAAAGCTACACAATTATGAAAACAACAAAATTAAAAGTTAGTAGTGTTGCTACTTCCAGCTATTTCCCAAAGGCACATGCTTCACGGATTGACCACAAAGTTTAAAACTACAGACAAGTAAAAAAAACACACCACACCAACCTCAGGCTAACAGCTCTCACTTAGATTAAGTTCAAAATACATAATAAGAGTTCACACTTGTCATCATTCAAGTATCACCAAAACCATCAAAAACAATCTGACTGACAACAAGCATCAGAGCTGATGTTTCCTGCCCTTGTCTATCTCGTCTATAAGACAAAAGTGGAGCTCATCGTCTGCTTTAAATGACTCTAGCGGTCGATGCAATGGAGAGGAAAATACAGTTAAGCAGGCAGCATGGCCCGGCTAAAAGATCGCTGTCTGAGTCTAATTCTATTAGGGAACATGGCAACCCAGGCCAGTGCCCAACCCTTCTGATATAACCCTCTCATCCTCCTCACCAACAACACCCGTACAGACACGCTGAATACTCAATCATCTAAATTCTCAGTTGAAACATACTTCAGCTTAGCTAATGAAGTAGATGTGCCTCTCTGGACTATTATTCCTCTGTATTAATTATCAGCTTTTGTCATTATACTCATGACTGTTACAATCATGAAAACAATTCTGCTACAGTCAGATTTTTCCACGGCCTTCCTTTCGCAGGACGGGCACTGCCACTGAGATCAGGTGGGCGGTTTCTAAGTGTCAGTGGGCGTGAGACACTTCCTCTATAGACGAGAAGGTCATTCCTCACCACAGGTTCACTCTCAGCGCTGTCCATCAGAGACTGTCGCCTGGCAACCAGCCATAGGACTCGCTCTGCAGCGACTGTCACGCCATATTTGTCTGGCTTTGTCACAATCACCGACGGCTCATAACTAAAGCTTATAAATGAAGAGATCGTTTAGAAACGGGATGAAATCCAGTTTTGGCACACTTGATGTTCCTTTCTCTCCTTGAGACGCTCTAATTCAGGACTTAAAGCGGGAATAGCAAACAGAATAGAAAATCTGCATCATTTTCATGCTTACTATCAAAGTACACCAATGAACACTCTTTTTAAGCAACACATAACAGTTTCTACATATGCAATATCAGGATTGTACCCTTACGCAGAGAATTATGTACATAGTCTCCCCTGCCTATTAATAATACAACTTTTGAAGTGAATAATTGATGATACGATTTACCTACTGTAGCGCTGTCGCAGTCAGAGCGCTGCTTCATGTTAATACTCAAGAAGTACTCAAGAAGAATAACGTAATATACTGCAATATTCTGTACAACAGTTTTCTTTTGTGTTGACATATTTCTTAATTAGAAGTTGAGGTGCGATATACTTTAGGGCCTGTTCCTTTATTTAAAGTAGCCAATAGCATTTAGTTTAGATATTGTTAGTATTTTTCAATCAAGACAGCATTTGCGTTCTGTTTTCTGTAATGTTTTACCCTGTCAAACTTTCAACAGTGCTCAAGTTAAATTTCTGCATGTCACTTCCTATCTTCATTTAAGAGGAAGTAGCTGATCTATTGTAACCAAGGCTTGTAACAAAAGCCATTATTATAGTCTGTCGGTTTTCCATTACCAACCTGTCCTCCCTCACCAGTGGGCTGGTTGCCAGGGCAACAGCACCAGCATCACATAGTACCACATGGGACACAGCAGACACTTCAGAGACTTCCTCTGCTTTTACTCACGCAACTTCTTATCAAGGCAAAGGAAGTTTCAGCAAGTTTCATTTAGTAAGTATAAGCAATGGAAACACAGCAACTTACCAAAGATCTCAGCTGTTGTTCCTGCTGTCTAAGCGTGGCCAGCTGTAGTTTAAGAGCTGTGTTCTTTTCTTCTAGGAGACGACACTGATTCACATGGTGGGATGTGTGAGATGCCAGAAACCGAGGCAGAGGTTCTTGTTTTAGCTGTAGAGAAAGAGTCAGACAGTGACAAACTTTTAAGGTTTTTCATGAAGTTAAAATAGGGTTAACAATCATGAGGGAGTAACTTTAAAACTTCACTCTCTAGGGAAAATTAATCATTGTTTTGTTACTTGTACACCGAACTCTTGGGTTGCACAGAATCACGCCCAGTTTATTGATCATTTGCTGCTTTTTACTGATACTTGCCAATTGTGCAGTGTTTTAACAGCAACACCAGCAGAGGACAGAAATGAAACTAAATCACAGTATTGGAAGGCATCTGATGCCCATGTTTGTTACCATCATCATCCATTATTGTCGATTCATTATTACGTAAATAAATACAGTCAAGAAATGTATACAAAGGGAAACTATTACTGTCCTGCTCTTTACCTTTTGAAATATACAGTAGCAGATTGTATTGTGTTATAGCACTATCTGTATACTTACTAACTTGTTAGAAAACTACAGGTTATTGATCAGATTGTGACAAACATTTGACTCATCCGGCTTTATAAAACGTATTCAACAAAATGTTATACTGTGTGATTCTGAGTTTTAATGACTATAAATGCACACTTGATTGTTCATATAAACTAATGTGCTGCTATGCTTCTTTCTTGAAAGCTACAAAAGGCCTCAATTTAATACAGAACTATGGAACTATACATTCATTTTCCAAAATATTACATATTTTATATATAATATAAAAATCTACATATAATACACAAGATATATATATAATATAAAACAGCACTACTTAGAAACAAAATCATTCAACAATAGCTGCTTTTGATACCAAGACATCGCAAAACTAAGGTCTCTACTCAAATAAACACAATCTGAATCACAATCTGCATAAAGAAGAAAACTATTTGAAGTTCAGTTTCAAAGCACTAAAGAACATGTTGAACAAAGACATTCTGGAATTCTTCCCTTGTTGGTTACAGCTTGTGGATCAAATAATGGCATCATTAATAATGAGAAAACAGCAAGATGCTAATTAGGTTTTAAACACAACTTTAAACTGCCAGTCTTTTGGTCTTTCGTGGCAGTTCTTAATCACACACAGGAATCAATGGTGTTTCAAAGCTATCCCTTCTGTTTGAGCGTGCATGTGTGGATTTTACTGAGTGATCTTACATAATCTGAGAAAACAGTCTGCTGTATCAGAGTAGTAATACTACCAATTGCAGGGCTGCGGCTCTGCCAGGTCTCCAGCTGGTTTCCATGCCACACTACATTAGCAGATTCAGTCACAGCCAGTAAACCTACTGCCCCACCAGTACCAAACCGGCCTGGGCCACAGCCAGCAGAGCTGCGGGAACACGGATTGGCTAAGCACATACGGTAGCTCAATATATCAGCTAACAATACATCATCTAACGAGTCAAAATCCTGCAAGTGGGACAAAGGCATAAAGCAGGGAGCTAATGAGCCATTAGGCCAACAAATCAAGAGCACTGTCGACCCAGCCCACAAAGAGAAATGCCCATTCACAAATGGATCAGGATTCATTTGGAAAATGAGCCGAGGAGTGACTTCTCACTCCAGCTGTGTGTCTATTGCCCTGGGAACAGGGTGAATCAATGCGGTAGTGAAAAACATCCCCAGTTCACACATATGGACACTTAATGTATTAATACAGCACCACTATTGAAAAGTACCTGCAATAGCCTGTGATGCCAACACATTAGCTATCCATCGCTTACAACAACTCATATGTGTGTCTGCAGCCTTTAAACTTCCTGTAAAGCCACAGCAGTAAGCAACAAGGCATCATCTTATTCCACCACCTGAATCCACATGTTGCCAGGTCAAATGTCTTTCCATGCATCTGGATAATGCCTCATCCAGTAAGATCACACTATTCGCTGTGTGATGCTCTCCTGCCTTGCCTTGCAATACACTGAAGCCCATAATGAAGCAGGGCGTGCTATATGCGGTGCCACGGAGAAATGGCATGTATGAGTAACAGCACGGCATTACACACACACACACACATTAGCTTTGCTCTCTCATTCATATTAAACATGATGTGCATGTGTGCGTGCACAGTACCTTAGTGAAAGCCACTGTCTTCCTCAACGCTCCTACTCCGTTATATCACCGGCTGCCAGGAGTGGCAGCGACCGGGGCAGTGACGACACGTCTGTGCTGCGTGCTCTTGTGTATGTGCGGCTCTGCGCTTGTGGGCGTGCATGCATGCGTGTCGTTGCAGAAGCCCTCAGCTGGAACACGAGACAGACAGCGCGAGAGCATCTCCGGGCTAGGAGTGCTGCAACAGAACTGTGCGTTCCTATCTTTGCTCTCCCTCTCTCTCTCTTCGTCTCACACACACACATGCACGCACACGCAGAGAAACGCGCATGCTCCATGGTGTGCTCTGTTGCTCTCATACAGCATGCACAAACGGACTCCCTCTCTTTCTCGCTCACGCATGGAGTGCAGTGAAGTGTGGAGACACTCCCATTACTGATGTGTAAATCATTTTTCATGCACAGCCTTTTCATTGCAGCTTAAAAAAAGATATAATTTGTGTCATTTCTGAGCTGTACAAGGCAATTGTTTATGGATTCTATGCATATTCATATTAATGGTTTACAGCATTTATTTTCTATATATATATATATATATATATATTGTTTGGATTTTTAAATTACAAAGGCTTGGAGAAGAAGCATTTTTCTAACTCATAAATCCATACCAAAAAATACCAAGGTATTTTGGATCCTTTAACTATATACACTTTAATGCCTTACTATCAACCTCACCCACCCAATAATTGTGCATTCAGTGTATTACAGCAAAGCCTTCCTCCTGTTTCTTTCTTTCTTCCTGCTTTCCAAATGTCCTCTACTTCCATTATCTCTGTCACTGCATGATCCATCCTTTTCTCCATATGCCACCTGAAAGCACATGCATTGATATTGCTATCTCGCCCTACTGTGATTTGTTCTTGTTATCTCAAAAACAGAAGAAGCGTTCTACTCTCTTTAGCCTGGAACCACATCAGACCAGGGGAACTTCAGTTCATGCTCTCAAAATATCACACAGTTACATCATATTTTAATGCACACGAGGGTATTAAGGGGGATTACTTAGACAGTGCGGTAGGTACATCCTGGCTATTAGCCACCCTTTCCACAAGAAAACGGGCTTCACTGAAGGTACAAAAATAGGAGAAAAATGGAAACGGATTCCCAATACGGAATGTGTTACAGTCTCCTCTGCTCTGTTGCCAAGCAACCCCAGCTGCTCCTGTAGTGCAGACTGACCCCCCTCCCCCTACACTGGGGCACTCCCCTACAAATGCATCAGTTTAAGATGCCATGTCCATTCTCAAGAGAAGAAAACAGACTCTGATTGGTGGATGAGGATGCTAGGCTGTGCGCAAATGTAAATATTGCAGGATGGCGCCACCTTGTGTACAATAACTAACATTGTTACTAGACATATTTGAGATAAACAGCAACTTGCCCACTAATGTGTATGAAGTACAGAAATTATACTAACTACATAATTGATACCATGTTAAACTTTTAGTCATTGTGAGAAGCATACTGTACATGCCCATATTTAATTGTACTTTTTACAATTAAAAACTGTAAAATTATTATTTTAAAGAATTGTTATTTCTACCCCAAGGCTATAATTATTACAAACACATTTATGTCAAAGACTTGTTGTGATTTACAGTAAGTCTTTAAGACATCTGCCTTTATTTATAGGAAAGTCTTTTGTTTCAATAGTACAGAATTGGCCATCAAGAAATACGTTCTACTATTTCTGCTATTTCCATTCATAAATTTAAAAAGTGAATACATATAAAACATAAAGAATGTATGAAACAGTTTAGTGAGGGTAACTCATTACCTTATCTTTGGTCCTGAAGTTGGCATTTCGTGCTGCTATGATTGACAGTTGTCTCTGAATCCACAGCAGTTCAGTCTGTGACTGTCTGAGAAGCTGCTCGACATCAATCCTTTGGCTTCGCATCTTCATAGACACACAGACATTAGTAAAAAACCTATTTCAACACACAACTACGTACAAACCTGCACGTTTAACAACACTGCTCCTGTTGAAAATATCATGAAATTTCTATTTAAAATAGTCAATATACCGCGTGATCAATTTATACTCTCTGTTCAAAGTCTGCCCGTGAATTTATTTCAATGTTCATTTAAAGAAACACCTATAAAATATTCTTATTAAGTAAAACATAAATATGAACAGTGGTGTTTTGGTGTGTGAAAAGACAAGCAGATCCCAAATGTTTAGTGACAAGAAAGTAGCTGTTCTGTTTAAATCCTGTTCCAATGACACCTCTACTCTCTGAGGCAAAAATCACGTAAACCTCAATATAAACCGACAATCCAGATTTGAGAAACATCAGTGCATTTACTATTTACCAGGAATTCACTAATATAATCCCTTTGAAGTCACGCAGAAACACGAGTGCAACTCTTCAAAGAAAGTTCTGAGACGCCGTCACGAGCCTCAGAGTGCATTGTGGGTATATTAAGTGTTAATCGGTTAGGTGTATGGTGGAATTGAATTGGAGCATTTAATAATGTTCACTATAATTTCGGACACCACTAATTATAGCTGTTGCTTCAAACAGGGAACTATAGACGAATTTAATTCGCACAGAACCTTAATGTCTTAGTCTAGTGTTTATGTGGTCTCAGGGTTACGCATGCGCACTGCAGACGTGCCCGTACAGTAACAATACATGACTTACAGTGAGTAAAGTGATATTCAAAGTGATAATACAGTGAAGAGATATACATATGTGTTTCTTCAGTTTACATCTTATTTCAGCATGTAATCACGTCTGCATCCATTAGCAACATAATAAGTGCATCATTTATTACATTTTTTGTCATTCTGCTTTTCTACCTGGCCTAACGAGTGTTATTTGTTGTAGGCCTATGATAAATTGTTTTTATCCCACAATTGTAAATAATGGCTTCGGATAAAAGACTAAATGTAAAATGTATTTTCCTTACCTTGGATCCCTCCTCTCGTATTGCGAATGATTTCTTCAGGGCCTTGCAGAACAGCTCGAGTCCAGGGCCACAAACCAAAATTGTTTGGAAACTTAACCAGTACGAGAAGGTTGAATGTGTGAGACTTTGGCATAGTCTTTAATGGCAAAGTGTAAAAAGGAGGTAGAGAGAGGCATTCATAGCGTCTCTAATGAATGGTGCAGAATCTACCTGTCTTTCGTCACCAAATCTTCCTCTCCTGCTGTTTCCATGCCAGTCATTACTTGCTGTGTGACCATATGGCAGAGCAGAGTGAAGATGGACTGAGATGAGTCTAAATTTGCCTGCTATAAAATACTTTTAGTCAGTGTTGAGAAATTAGTATGTTAGTTATGTGTCTTTCTTCGTAGGCTATTTGTACTTCGTAGGTGTAGTAGGAGGAATCGGAACATTAGAAATGAACAGCACCTCTTGAAATGGTACAGTTGTAAGAAAAATCAACAGACTTTTAACTGTTTATGAATGTGGTCTGACATTTTATTTGAAACACCTGCAGTTTATAGCATTCTATACAGCTGTCATTTAATTAAACAAAGAAATGCAAACAAAGCTGATGGTATTCTAATTTAATAATCAGATTATCTATTTACATGAATTAAGAGGAATTAAATCATAAACATTAAATATCTATGAGTGCTATAAAACCAGAGGTGACCAGCTCATAAACAGCTGTATCTTTTCTACAAAACAAAAAAGACACCAACACAGAAACAAAGAAAAAAATCAGGAGACTCCAACCTGACTTTTACCTTGACATCTGCTAGTGCTGTTTATTTAGTGAAGAACTAAAGCACAGGAGAACAAGACTAATTATTAACTTAGTTAAGGGAAACAACCAAGTTTTTGGTAAGCTTTTGAGAAGACAAAGGTTAAAGTTCGATTGACACATTAAAAATTATTCTGTTGGGAATTCAGACTTCAGCTGTCTATAAATTATTTAATTACATATAAAAATATAAAACTTAAATGTTAATTACTTAATTTAATTTTAATTTTATTAACTTAACTATTTTTATTTAAAGAAAAATATTATTAACAAAAAAGACACAACACAATACCAAGACAATACTGTATACCACAATAAACTCACAGTAATTATTGTGCTGTGATGAATTGATACCGTCACATGTACAGTCTGAACTCTTGATGACAGTAAGGTTTTATTCAGGAGTTATCACTTGTCACTGTTTTTGCTTTGCTCTTGAATGAACTCCGGAAGGGAGGCATTCTTATTCGCCAAGAGCTTTTGTAGACCACAGCTTTTTTTACATTTTCTTTCCCTTGTTCTATGTAGTTTCCAGCTTTCAGTACACTATTTGCAATGTTGTTTGCCATTTCACCCTATAAAACGAATAAAACTAGATGAGATAATGTTGCCACACCAGAAACACTGATTTTTAAATCCTACAAACTGATTTAAATCCATAAAACTGAAACTCATGCATGAATCAGTTAATCATTAAAGAAACTGCACTGATATATTTTTTAATTCATTCACTGACTGTTAGCTTACCTGACTGCTCACTAACATGGCAATATCATTAAACATGTTATTGAGCTCTTGAATGCTGGCCTCCAGACAGAGAATATCTTTATGCCTCGACTCAATCTCATTCAGTGTTTCCCCTGTGATGCTGGAGCCAGAGATACTCTAAACACAGAGGGTTATATTAGCACTTCATATAGACAAAGAGCAAAAATGAACCACAGTAGTTGTGACATGCATTCTGAAACTTACATCTAATGAAAAGACGGAAGGGTTGTTATTCTGCAGTAAAGCCTCCGTCTCCTCTTCAGTGATGATTCTCCCTCCTTTAAAAAGAAATCCTGCCTTTTGACATCTTTAGAGCCGTGCTTCTTAAACTATTTTGGTCACACCCCACTTTCAAACCAAATCTGGCACCCCAACCACCTCACAAAGAAATTATATATCCCCACTTATTTATAAATTGTGGTTTTAAGAAACAAACAGACACAAGTTAAAACTGGCCCATCTCACAACAGGACCAGACTTTAAACTTCTGCTCACGCTGTGTTGCACTGCGTTTTTATGTGTTTTTAAAAAACACTAAACTCTTTTCTCTCCTCTACAGGTATTTATCTAGCACTTCAAAACATTGTAAACTTAGGAAAGCACTTCTTCGTACTATTGTTGCCGCTTTTGATGTGTCGCTTCATTGTCTCCTAATATTTGTAAGTCACTTTGGATAAAAGCGTCAGCTAAATGCCTAAATGTAAATGTCCAACATGTGAACCTCTTCCAACATTAAAACAGTCTTTAGCTTTGTCATCATCAGTATAATCAATATAATTGTACAGTTTGATTTACTTTTGATAATAATAATAATTCTATTGAGATTATACACATATATGACAATGGCCAGTGGTAAGCAAAACACTGTGTGCAGGTGTGTTAATAAGCGTGTAAATTCACTCACTGATCTCCAGCTCTCTTTGTATCCGTTCTTTACTGCTTTCTCGGAAAGATAAAAGCTCTTGGTTGTACACATTCATTACTTCTGCAAACCTCAGTGAAAGAACTGTATGCTACAGATTAACAATGTAAAAGAGGAAGAGAAAAGAAAATAACAAAACAAATAAAGGTTGTTTTAATAGAAGTAACTTGCAGTGAACTTAATGTATTCATCAACATTAATGAGGTCACCACCAGTTGTTTTCCAAACTTTAGAAATAAATAATTTATAATTATGGACAAGGAAATATCTTACCTGGGTATTCTGGATGCGAAAGTAGACAGAGTCGCTGTTTGCATTTTCACACTCAGAAAAACGTCCTTCCAAATCTAATTAAACCAAAAGCACACAATACAATTTTGGAAATCAAATCTTCTCAAAATTATTACATGTTTTTGCACCACAAAAGACTAAAATGATAACTTACATAATTATACACATTTATATGTTAATTTAGACAATTTATTCACCTTTCAGTTTAACTTGAATGACATCAGCTGTCCTCTTGATATCATTGTTAAACTGTTCGAGTTCTTCTCTCACATCTGTTAATAAAAATAGACAAAACTGAATAAGAAGAGCAAGAGAGAAGTGACTGTAGTCAAAGAGTGTTTTACATCCCTTCTGTACATTAATACTAACATAAGAATAGATGCAAACAATGTGGTTTGTGTGCATGTGTACTTACGCGTTGGTGGGTTGATTTCTGTCAAAATCGTATGATGCCTTAACTTAACCTCTTCCACAAAGTTTGAAATGCTCTGGATAAGTTTCTGAGCTTCGTTTACCTGTATACATGAACAATATTCATCCTTAACTCTTCAATATATACAGATAAAAGACTAATTTACTAACACAACAACGCACAAACCTTAGGGAGGAAATCCTCCAGGAAAGCACTGGTTTCCACCGGAGCAGTGTAGTCACCACTGCAGGTCTGCTATTACAGCCAAAATACATGCGATAGTGAAACCAAGTACACCTGAACGAATATGAATCTTAAGATAATAAAGTTATAAAGGACTTACTGGTGTTAAATCAGCCATGCGGTCCTTCATTTAAACGGTAGATTGTTGGTTTCTCACCCGCCGCTACACACGATTATGACAATAACTCATACAGAATGACGTTTGATTCGAAGCCCCGCCTTATTTACTTCCGCACGCCCAGTTGTGTTATTTTACCGTCATAGGCAGCCTGTCCTTTTATTATTATACTTATCTAAAGATTAAGGATAAACCCACTTCAAACTTCATCTAGTGATAATCATGTGCACGCGGAGATATATATATATATATATATATTCACAACATAAATGCATTGTTTTCAAGTTCTTTACAAAGCACCAGGTGGAACTTTGCAAACTGCGCATGCGCATTACAAACTCGAGTCAGGCGATGCCGTTGCGAGGCAACGTATCTACACATGCGGGCCGTTTGAGACGAGCATGCAGTTGTTTTACTTATTTACTTATTTATTTATCTAAATAAAGTGACTCGTCGATTGCTAAACTAACTGCTTGAAAGTCAGAATAAGACTTATTTAAAAGGTAAACATGCCCGTGCCTCAGAAACATGCGAATGTGAAATCTAAACAGGTAAGCTAATGTTAATTATCTTTAGCTTACAAAGACGTCAGCGTGTTTACTCCGAAATACCATTGCACTGTTGAAAAGACCTATTGATTTATATATTTTCTCTTTAAAGGGATTTAATATTCATGCCCAGTCACGGGCACCTGTTGCAAAGGGTGTAAAAGTGATCGGGAAAAAGAAGGTATAGCTTTTAAATAACTGCTTATTCACAAATCTATAGCAAATCTATAGCTTGGGTTTCCAAAATTCTTGTTATTTACAGGATGATGATGATGGGATTGATGCAGGTGAAGAAGAATGGATGCAGGGAAAGACTCTTGTAAAGCCTCCGGACCAGCTGGACTTAACTGAGACTGTAAGTAAACCTGGAGTACATGAGGTTATATACTGCATGCAGTCAGACGACACATATAAAGATGATTATTTATACATGTTTCTTTTTCTTGTGTATTTCAAAGGAACTAAAAGAAGAATTTACAAGAATACTCACAGCAAACAATCCACACGCTCCCCAGAATATCGTCAGATACAGTTTCAAAGTAAAGTGGCACATGTTGAAACGAAGGTCCATTAACTATTGTTTATGGATCTATCTCGTTCCTGTAATTATTGTTACATAAATATCTTTCTTACAAAGTGATTAAAATTGTTGTCTTTACAGGAGAGCTGTTATAAGTCTATAAGCAGTGTGGATCAGCTGGCTATTCACTTTGTACTGGAAGGGAACCTTATACACATAGATTCCCATGAGGCTCGGAGACAATTGGCTAAACAAGACATCATAGAGGGTAGGTTGGTAAAAAAAATATATATATATTTAAAAGGAATAGAAAAGAAAACCTCAAATTACAAACTGTGCAATGAATTATTTCAGAGAAAATAGAAGAGGTGATTGCTGAAGAGGAAGAACCTAAAACTCCAGTAAGGACAAAACAAATATTCAGTATTAGCCATTTTAATACTAATATCAGTGAATGTTAGAGAAATGGATTGCTGTATCATTGCAGGTGACTGGGCAGGTGGAGGGAGGAGAGGATGCTGCTGAAGGGGAGGATGGAGGAGGGGAGGAGAGACCAGACAGTGTGGACATCAGAGCTGACAAGAAAGAACAGAAAATCACCAACCAGTTTAACTTCAGCGAGAGAGCTTCTCAGACTCTAAACAACCCTCCGAGAGTGAGAACCAGACACATCAGGATCTTCTAAATGTTTATTGCTACATGAGATCTTTGATGTTAAGCACACTAAATAAAGTTTAAAAAGGTCTTTTCTGTAGTTACAATTTGTGCGTATTTGCAGGAAAGAAGTTGTCAAACTGAACCTCCTCCTCGTGCAAATTTCTCAGCAACAGCCAATCAGGTGAGGAAGAATTTTTCTTCTGACAGGTGAATATAAACGGCAGTGCTCCTCTTTTACCATGAATATGCTTGTGTGTATATACACGTCCTCCTCTTTTGCAGTGGGAGATCTATGACATTTATGTAGAGGAACTTCAAAGGCAAGAGAAAAGTAAAGAGAAGCAGAAAGCCCTGCCTTCAAAGAAGGAGGAGGATAAAAGCAAGAAGAAGATGATCACAACAGAGACTCAGGTAATCAAGTATGATTTTCTTCTCATTTAAACCACATTGGCAGCTTTACATCAGAATCATTCAGACAGTAGATTTCAAGAACTGCTGTTTGTTTACGAGATTATATTAATGATGGTCCTTTTCTCTGCTTATAGAGTGATGACATAACCAAAGTGACTAAGGTCAAGATCATTGAGCGTATGGTGAATCAGAACACATTTGATGATATTGCACAGGGTAAGTAATTATTATGACAAATACATATGACGGATCCTTAAAAGTTAACAAAAAAGCACACTTTTATATCCTAACCTTAGATTTTAGGTATTTTGAAGATGCATCTGATGAGTTTCGAGAGCAGGATGGCACTCTTCTCCCTCTGTGGAAATTTCAGTACGATAAAGCCAAACGACTGTCCGTGACTTCCCTCTGCTGGTGAGATTCACAATGTACCAAAACAATGCCAAAATTACTTCTTTTACTGCACATTTGAGTATGTGTTCAACGATGGGAATTGCATTGTTATACAGTTGCAATGTTTGTAATGTAATGTTTACTTCTAGGAATCAAAAATACAAAGATTTGTTTGCGGTTGGTCTTGGATCATGTAGGTTTACCTCTATTTTATCTCAAAGAGAATCTGGTACAAGTAATCATTACTAATCACATCACAGTAAAATCTAAAATGTGTTTAATCTCCCCCTTTAGATGATTTCAACAAACAGGGGCATGGCATGCTTCTCTTCTACTCCCTGAAAAACCCCACTTACCCAGAATTCATCTTCACCGCACATTCAGGCGTTATGTGTGTAGACATCCACGGATATCTCTCTTACCTGGTGGCTGTGGGTTTTTATGATGGTTGTGTTGCAGTGTACAACCTTAAGGAACGGGGCGAGCAGCCAGCTTATATGAGCACAGCCAAAACAGGCAAGCACACGGGCCCTGTGTGGCAGGTATGGATGAACAGTATTACTGAGGTTATATCAACAGCTATTCTTAACATACACTTCTAAGACATTTGTGCACACGTTTCGATTGAAAATGGAACAAAACCCTTTTAATTCTTTTATGAAAACCAGCCGGCGCTTGTTAAATTACACATGCAACATCATTAAGTCATGTGACAACAATTCATCATACCCCTATTAAAAAACATTGTTTTGTGATTGTTGGCCAATCAAAATCTTTGACTACTGTGTTATTTGTCACATTTATTTTGGCAGGTGAAATGGCAGAAAGATGATTTGGACAGTAATCACAACTTCTTCTCAGTGTCCTCTGATGGACGGGTGGTGTCTTGGACTCTTGTGAAGGTACAACAAGTGTCATTTATGTCACAACTGTTGATATATTCTTTGGTTTTGGATGTGCTTAATAGATGCTACAATACATTTGGATTTCAGAATGAACTAGTCTATACAGACATCATCAATCTGTCAGTAGAGGGCACTATACCTGATGGCCAAACGGATACATGCAGAACAGGTATGAATCTATTATAATAGTTACAGGGAAATAAAAATTCCACTAAAATAAAGGTTACAGGAATCAGATCCTTAAATTTGGATTTACACTTTAAATCTGTATTGACATCAATCAGCATTTAAGACCAGAACTACCTGTTTATTGTAACACACTCAATAAAGACATTATTTCTTGTGTGTAGCTTGTGGAACAGCTTTTGACTTCCATAAACAGATCGACTACCTTTTTCTTGTTGGCACTCAGGATGGAAAGATTCACAAGGTCAGTTATCCGCTTTCAGGATTATAAAATACACTTTGATTTGTAATGATTATAAATGTTCTATACTTGAATTCAGATCAGATTTGTTTGAAATGATAGATTTGATATCATCCTACACCCTGCTCTCTAAAGATGTTTGTGGTCTCAAGTCTCATTATCCTTGTGTTTTTGAGTTTGGCAGTGTTGGCTTGTGTTTGTGATGGTTGTCTCCTGCTGGGCATTCACTGTTTATATAACGCTTCTTTCATCAAACAGCGAGGAAATGTTCTTATTAGCTCCCTATCTCAGCAGTACAGTGTCTACCTCTCTCTTCTTCCTTTACTTTATTTCATCGGCCCTCATGCTTTTTATTTTGTCCAGACATAGTTTTGTTTCTCATCTGTACAGAGCCGCATGTTGCTCTATATAATTTGGTTTGTTTTAAATAGCTGAAATCTCATTAAAACACATGTCCTGCTTTTTGTATTTTACATTTTGACTCATAATGACTTCCTTTTTTTCCAAACACACACGCACACATTGCTGTTAATTTCTGTTAACAAAAAAAACCGAGGGTTCGCCAAGCACATGAATTATTCAACTATGCCTGTATGTGCTAATGCAAAAGTCTTTAAACATGCAGAGGATTTATCTTCACAGACCTGCTTCTCTATCCTCCGACTCATCAGTGACTGCAGTCCTATCACACACATTCACATTACCCTCACCAGTTTTCACCAATACTAGTAGAACCCCAAACTAATGGAAAGTAAATTACTGAGTGTTGTAATTGCTATTAAAAAGCGCATGAATGTTCTTGTGAGATTGTGAATCACACAAGTACCCACAAGGCATGAAATGCAATAAAATTGGTAGTTTAAGGAGCTTTTACTTGTCTGCTTTGGTAGATTGGCAAAGATGTTGTGCAGCTGTGCTTGAGGCTCATTAAATCTCAGAATTGCCAGAGACAAACTGCTGGAGAAAAACGACCTTCTGTCTCCCTGAAGACTGACAGCCAATCTCAGTGTTCTTCAGATTTATCTCTCAGATTAAGTTTAAAGCCCTTATGTTTTTGGATGCGCTACCATGCTGCCTGGGGAACAATGAATGCAATCCATCAAACACTCCACTTCAGATAAACTAGACAAACAATACAGGACATTTTTTTAAACATGTTAGTTATGAAAAAAAAAAAAGATAAAATAATAAAATAAAATAAATGCCACATTTACAATCACGTTTACAGTAAGATTATTATTACAGAATTTAACCAAATAATGTATGTTTGTGTGTTTTACAGTGCTCCAAATCCTATTCTAGCCAGTTCCTGAAGACATATGATGCTCACAACATGGCAGTCGATACCGTGAGGTGGAACGACTACCATCCCAACGTCTTTATCTCCTGCAGCTCAGACTGGAAAGTCAAAATCTGGGATCACACAATCAAGTATGTGCAGAATTCCCTACAGCAAAACATCTCCAGTAAATTCTCCATTAACTGCGGTCAGCATCCTTTCCACCTAATCTCATTCCACACGCATTACTCTTCCAACTACAATAAACATAATTAACTTGTCATTGTCTTCATTTGACAAATCTGTCAGACGTGTTCTATTCTGCCAAAAGACACCCGTGGGTTACTAATGATCACAATTAGTCTGTCATTCTGAATGCATATTTGTGTAGTGGTATGTGTTAGTTGGCGCTGATGTCATTAGGTGGCATCATGTGTAGATGCAGTATCCCAAAATCACCAGCAGAGAGCTCTTGTGCTATGCAACAGGTCTAACCAAGGTCCAAATCTGTTCTACTGTTATGGATAAATCTGATAGATTTATAGGGGTTATAAAGGCCTGTAGTCAATCCAGTCAGAGGCAATGAAAGTGTGTTTATACAATAAGATCATTGTACATATTAGAAACACAAGGCAGCCTCATTCTGTTAAACAAAGAAGCAAAGATTTCATTATTATTTCTCTATGCAATGACCTAAACGTTAAATAACAGTTGCACCAGACGTGCTCTTTCTATGTATATTTAAACTTTAGATTATTTGTCACTATCTGATTGTTTTGTCGTGCATCTGATCACACCTGAATATCATCAGCGCCCACAGCAATAGTTCAAGGAGTGATATTATGTTAAAGTTAGTGAGAACCGCACTGTGACGGAGCACAAAAACCGTTAGCACTGAGACAGGCATTAATATACAGCTAAAGAACGTGAGAGAGAAAGTATTGTTTGTTCCGGTGGACAGAAGAAGAACATGGGAGATTTATTCATCATCACCACAGAGTGAGAAACAGTCTTTCATTGGGATTATAGTACTATTGATTTCAAACCCATTCTGTCTTTCTCCTCTGGGGAAGTTGTGACACTGACATGGCCTCCTTAATATTTCAGATTTTACAACCCAGATAACCCAGATATAGATTAACTTTTGACTCTTTCTGCATGTCCACTTACAATTGAATCTAAATGGGAGTATTGTAGTTTTTATTAACGTTAAGTTTTGAGTAGCATATTTAAAGTAATATTCTATCTTAATAAGATTTTGTGTCTTTCACAGGTCACCCATGTTTACTTTTGACATGAATGCTGCAGTTGGAGATGTGGCTTGGGCTCCATATTCATCCACTGTCTTTGCTGCCGTCACTACTGATGGAAAGGTGAGAAGCCCAAAGACAGACATGATTTGCTACTCGCTAGTCGGTTACTTAAAACTAGTTACTAAACATTTAAAATGTGTAATTTTGTTTATGAGCATCAGCATCTGCATCTGCCTAGATGATGTAACGGCAGCCATAATGCACCAGAACACTCACCACACATCAGCTACTGGTGGAGAGGCTACGTTAGCAATAACATAATAGCTTACTACTAATATTGCTTATACAATGTGTACTGCCTGTGGTAGTCCAATAAAATAATTAGTCAGATGTTGAAAATCATTTCTGTAATTATCTCAAATGTATTTATCACACTGGAAATAGAAGGTCAAGTCACGCGCATTGTGGGATACAGATTACATACTGTTTCCTCTCTTGTTCACTGCTGTTTTTGGCAAATGCAGTAAATCATCTGGTATTGCATGAATACAAAAAATGTACATGTACAAATGAAATAGTAAGAGTAGTATGTTAGAATGCTGTTTTGGACACAGACAGTGAATTAATAACTAATGTATTTTCTTTAATATTAAAGGTATGTTTTATATTCAGAGATACACCAACTGTATGCTTCCTCATGAGTGTTATAATGATTGTTAATGAAACACAGTAGGAGTGAGACAGTGAGATGTTCAATAGTGCATGACTGCACCTGTAAGCTACATCACACACACACACACACACACACACACACACACACACACACGTATGAGTCAGGACATCCATCCTGTGGCCTATCCTTTCCAATTAGTCTCAATCACACAGCTGGTCTCAAGCACCAGTCTAAAACGCTTCAGGCGTCACCTGTCTCACAGGCTCGATCAGGTCCGACTGCCGTGCCGTTCTGCTTTCACTGTTATTTACTAAGACGTGGCTCAGTGGGATAAATTACACCTGCTCTCTACAGGAAGCCTATTACAGTGTGATCCAATAAAGGCCCCCCAACAAACCAAAACAACTCAGATGCTGCTTTGGTGTAATAGCGTTTGTACCATGTCAGCAATTGGTGGACAAGCTGAGAATGTAGTTTCTTAAAGCTGGTAAGGGGTTCAGTGTCGTCCCCATCCATGTTCATTGTAGTGCGTGTGGCAGGGCGAATTAAACGTAAAATGACATAAGCTTTATTCAAATGACTATATAATGACATTATACAGTACCAGTCAAAAGGTTGGAAACACTCAATTACTTTTATTTAGATTTTTTTCCACATAGAGTAGTGCATATATAATTATAATAGTAGTAAACTCATCAAAACCATGTTTGTTGTGACTAAAAGCATCCAAAATAAATTAAAACTGTGTTATATTTTAGCATATTTAAAAGTAGTCACACTTTGTCTAAAATTTGAGAAGATTTTTAAACAGAACCGAAGGAATTTCTATCTATCTGATCTATGACTCTTATTGACTGATTTTATTCATTATTTGCTCCAAGTAATCCATTTCAAAAATATTTTTTACAAATACAATTTTAGATTTATAATTAAAGAATTTAATATGTTGGCACAATTATATATTTGTCTAAAAAGTAATTTTGAAACATTGAGATTAATACATTTTTAAGATCATAAGACACACTTTTGTCAGTTGTGTCTAAACATTTGACTGGTACTGTATAGTAATATCATCTGCACTACTTCTTTGATGTGCAACCCTAACTGGTTGGGTTTGTTTTCCTCTGGCTGTATCAGTAGTTTTTTATAGATGGTGTACAGTCTGATGTATGACAGTATCAAACTGTCAATCTGGAATCGGTCCAGCTCTGTGCTCCTCTGCTGCTAGCCGGCTGCCTCGACTATTTGTTAATGTCAGAAAGAAATACATTTCTAGCTTCCCTATAAACCAATGAAAATAATCTTAGCCGAACTGCTCATTTACTCATGTTTAGAAGGGCTTCCTTCCTTCAAACCTTTGTTGTGATAGATGCCGTGTTACTCCTGGTGTCACAGATGGCATCATTAGTCCTGGCGTGGTACATGTCCTCTGCATCGCTGCGTCAGCCGCCCAGAATATCAACGCTCTGTTAAGATACATTCACACCCGCTGACTAATTATGAACCACGCTACTTGACAAATATTTACTAATGAGTATCCAAGCCTGCATCCAGTTGCTTCTCCTCATCTCTCATTCATCTGCCACAGCAGTGACCACGCTTAGGTGGGCAGCGTGAATGACATTGCAGATGATGGAAATTATAATCAGCCGTCTCTCGCTCACTCCCTTCTGTATAATTTGGAGTTTTCCTGCTGAATGTAGCAGGGGATAAAATAATGTCATTCAATGTGAAATAATGTCATTCTATGAATTGACTACAGTACATGTCTGTTAGGGCTTTCTTTTAAAGCATTATGAGGATCATGAGACGTCTGATTAAGACAGTTTCATAGCAAAAAGACAGCATGATTAAGTTGCCTACCTTTATAAACAGCATCAGTAGGTCTTGGAACAGATTTTTCCTGGCCTTCTTCAGCGAGAGACTGATGTGTAATCTGTTATCCTGACAAACACACATTTCAAACTTATCATAAACAGCAAATATACTTTAGGTAGGTAATAGGTTTGATGTAAAGAAACTGACTATATTTATTTATTGTACTAAATATCAGTGTTATAGTCTAAGATTGTGTTCTCATTCAGTCAAGTTTAGTGAGCACTTTATGAGGCTTACACACACTTTAAACATGCATGAAAACATATACACACAAATCATCTTAGCCGTACACAAATGTGGTCCTCTACAGCAGATGGTCTGAATGTTTTTACACCTCCACAAACACGCTTGTGCTCATACACATGAATATATTAAACCACTCTAACCCAAATGCATCATACGCTTGCTGACATATTTTTTTGCAGCCAAAGCAAAAGAATACATTACAGAGGTGCTAATGACTCTTTCTCACTAAAAACATCATCTCAACAATTCATAAATAAATGCTGAAGTCACACACAGAACAAAAACACCCAGATTGTATCTATTTCTCTGTTCTTATTTCTTTAGGTTCATGTGTTTGACCTCAACATCAACAAATTTGATGCTCTCTGTCAGCAAGCAGTGGTTGCTAAGAAGACGTCCAAGCTATCACACATCGAGTTCAACCCCGTCCATCCAATCATCATCGTGGGCGATGACCGTGGCTATGTCACCAGCCTGAAGCTATCTCCAAACCTCCGCAAGAAGCCCAAGGTAAAACATGTACTTGTGTTATGTGTAGATGTGTTTTTTCGATCTGTGCCGTTTCAATCATCGCCATGCCACATGTTTCGATTGCATCAGACGTGAATTTACGGCACATGCAGGACCCTCTGCGCTAGAATGAAAATCATATTTCATCAGAGCGTTATTGAGCATTTCATTTTAGCTATGTGGAAGTGGATTAGAAAGTTCTGGTAACGCATTAACATAATCTTAAACCGCTTCTCATAATGTACATTTAAATATCATTTGTTTGCCGTGCATTAACCTGTAGTGATTCAAGACATCAATCAGTTTGTACGTACTGGAAGAAAGCTTTAATAACTGAAGCTGACGGAGGAAATAAATGACACGATTGAGGTTTTGTAGTCATTTTAAAGCAAGGTGGTTCAGTACCTGTTTAAAGCTGTCCATTTCCTTTTATCTCAATGACAGTTGTTTGTCTGCTCAATGACCTCATAAAAGTATGTGACAAGCCATCTATACTCACTGCCACTCTTTTCTTGTTTCCTCTGATTCTTCTTCTGGTTTTAAGCCAATCACCTGATCTGTAAATACCATGTGATCAATAAACAGCAGAAATTTTTTAAAACGTTTTATGCTTTTTAAAACAGTACAAAAATGGCCACTGATAAAACATATGTGGTCCTGTCTGTGAAAGCCCAGCTAAAGATATTTTTTTTAATGTTCTGTACATCAAACATAAAGAACATTTTCTAAAAATTCATCTTTTTTATCTTTAATATTGATATGTCAAAAATTAGGTATTTTTGTGCAAAATAATAGCTTCAATAAAATCATTAATTTTGGTATTTAATTTCAGTATTAAAATATAAAATGTAAGTACTGTATCTTAAAATCTGTCATGTTATCTATAATTTACAGCGATAATTTTAAGATAGATTTTGAGACTTTAGTCTGGATTTCACAGAAGGTGACATGATACACAAACAGGATTTCTGCTTTAGCCAGAAGTTAACATGGATGGATCAAACAAACACAACAATAAAATTGCAACAGTCACATTTTTTTTTTATTTCTTAAGGAAATCAATCTGTAAATCACCTGCCTGTGATCTCTCTACATAACCCGATCTACATTTCCCACCCATTGCGTCTGTTAGTTCTCTTTTACATTGCTATTTTTATAGTTCATCTCTATATCTGTCATACATTAGGTAGCCTATGATAGATGACGTTCCTTTTATAATCCGGTTAAAAACATCTCTGCGTAAAAGAACTCTTGTGTTATTCATAAGAATAAATGTTTTCCATCTGAGAGCGAGTCCTGATTGATCATGCGCTATGCCCTCATCACACAGTGAGAAAACTGAATAACAATGTCCTCATCACTGTCTGTCACAGCACAGCTTGTGAAATCCTTCATTTGTTGTTTGGAGATCTCCGTCGATGTCGGCATTGTGCCGTGCATGTGTTGTGTTGGTGATAGTCGTTATATTTGATTGACTGAAATAGTTCATTCTAATGATGCACAGTGTCGCAGGTTGAGATTGTCGTGTCTCCTAATGCTTTTGATTAGCAAGAAGCTGTAATACTGAGTCATGACAGAGAGAGAAAGAGAGACCGCTGGAGTGCTGTGTGTGTTTTAATAAGACTCATTGATGCTACACACTATATGTGTGTCTTTCACCTTCAGTCATTAAACTCCGGCTTTGCAAAACTAACCATTATTAGTTCAGAAAGAGCATGTGCTTGTGTACGGGTGGACTAATGAAGGTTAAAACTGTGACATAACATTGTGTTTTGTGTTATCAAGAGGCTGATTCAAAGGTAAAGTGTGTTTGATGTTAAGATACTCCTTTCTCAGCTTAATGTAGATAAACAGCTACAAGTAAGCCTTTTGGAGGTATTCTGGGAGAAAGTATTTTACCAACAAAAACACTTTAGCTTTCAATAAATCATACCACATACTGTACAAGAAAACAAGGACCTTTCTATTTCTATACTAACAGACCTTTATGAAGGACTGTGATGACATTGATTTATTATATTAAGCACTTGACCTTTGCAGGGGTCCAGCTGTGTTAAGATCCGTACAGGTCAATGTTTACAGACTCACCGGTCTATATGTGTTCTGTATGTCTGAGAGGATGAATAACAACAGCAGGGCACAAACTCAAGAGAGTCAGTTAGATGTTGACTTTTATCCCTATACATCTTTAATACACCGACTGATACGCACACGTCTCACAAGCCCTCGAAATGTTCTTGTATCTCAGTGACTGGCCTGTAATTCATCAGACTCGGCCCAGTGGAAAATGTTATTGCTCAGAGATTGGACTTTTAAAAGATGTAAGACAGTATTAACCTTGTATTAGATGTTAGGGTTATAAAATAAAATCTCTATATATTTGATTTACAGGTATATGTGGATGGTTTACATCATTTGGTTTAAATCAATGAGGTTTGATTATAAATAGTCTTGAACATTGCTGAGATCTCCTGATTTCTGTTTATATGGTTTTTATCTAAGGAAAAAAGCTTTACGTCTCAGATTGCTTTGTATTTTATCTCATTGGTATCCAGGAGAAACTGAGATATTCAGATCATCACACTATGGGAGCATTCATATTAATCCCATACACAAATCTCCTCGTTACAGATTAAGATTCATTGCTTCAAAAGTCAGATCAGTATTTGTTCTTAATATTTTGGTTTGCAGTTCACAAATACTGAAGCTCTGGATGTTTAGCCACTTCACTACCACAACATTTGCATTTGGAAATTTCTCTGTCTGCTCTCCTACTCAGGCTGGCACATATTTACATCTATTTAAACAAACATACACATATAGATAAAACTGACTGTTGTATAACGTAATGACTTAAAAGAATAGAAGTAAAATAGCTGCTGTCTGTTGTTGTCCGGAGTGAAACGTTAAGGATTTCAAAGAAGTGATTTTACCAGTCCATCCTTATAAAACTTGACATTAAAAAGAAATAAATCTAATAGCACTAACAGAGTTGTCCTGTCTGTCTCCTGGTATCCTTGAGACGTGTAGAAGTCCCTTTGATTGACATTCTCTCCCAAATTCTTTTCCCTGATGACACTCTCTGGTTACCATTACACAGACTCTATGAATAGCTTTAACCTTGAGCTACTTTTTAAAACCTATTGAAGAGATTTCACTACATGAACATTTGAGCGCATTTCACATTTACTTAAGTAATAATGAGACGGTTTGTCTAATGATTGAGAGAGAGAGAAGATCTGCTTTCATCTGTTCATTCGGGTCTCGTTCAGTTCATTACTGTGACGGTACAGACAGTAACCATAGTGATCTTTAATATGCAGTCCACTGTTGACGTGTCTCCCCAGAGGAAACAATGTGTCACAGTAATCATCTCTGACAAATGTCATGCGAGATTAGCGAGAGTCTCTGATGTTAGCGGTTTGTTCCGCCACGGCACACAACGCTTAGCTAACACCGCTCTTATTACCTCCCTCGCTCAAATCTTCACACGCACAAGTGTTTGGGATTGCTAATGGCACCCCTGGGTCAGTCCTTTCACTTCAAACACTTCAGTCAGACTCATCCCTTCCTCTTCATTCCTCTCCAGGAAAAGAAGGGCCAGGATCTGCCCAAGGGTCCGGAGGTGGAGATTGCCAAGATGGAGAAACTCTTGAGTTTGCTGAGGGAGTCTGGAGACAATCAACAGAACTGAAGCAGGAGAACAACAAAATATTAACAAATATTTTTACATTCATAATGATCTTTCTGTGTATCATTAACGTGCATTTTAAAGTGTATGTTAACATACTAATGGCCACAAATGAGCAATTTTCATGATATGGGATGTTTTAAAGTACATACGGCTTAACATTTCACACAACGATGAAAAAAGACAAAGACATTGTATAGATATTTCTATGCATTTATTAAACACATTCATTAGTTTAATTTAGATATGTTGTTAGTTTACCGATCCCTCAGGCTCTTTGCAGAAATAAACTCATTTCATATGACAAACACAAAGCAGCACACTCCAGCTCTTATTAAAGCTTCTATTTGTTTGCGTGTCCTCATTAGCATTGCATTGATTGCTAGCAGGTTTTCTGCAGGTGGAGCGGGTGTGGGCTTTCACTAATGCTTTGTTAGGCACTACTGAATAACACTAAAGAGACCATAGAGAATCTCTGTTTCTTTATATAAAACATTTCAGACAGAACGCTGGTGTATGACTGACACAAACACACCTTCATCTCTGCCCCAAATACAACAGGGCTTAACATTTCTAAAACCATACAGTATGTCTTCATGAGATCCTTCATGGTTTAGTGGAGTGACTTTTAGATACATCATCATGTCATTGTCATGATATGAAACGCCACACAATCACATCCAATTCGACTATATGTTTACTACACAAATACAAGTAAGTGGACTAGGATTTTGAACTGATGAGAGGTCACAATAGACAAACTTTCCCATGATGACGGCGCAGAAATGCACAGCCGGTCAGATTTATATGAAAGTGAAAGCTTTTTTCACTTTATTGCTCCTGGTTCAGAACATGATGTAAAAAGTGTAAATGGCACTTTGGCAGCATTTACCCATACATCTTAGTCTACAATAATATTTTTTGACTTTATTTACTATGTGCACCCGTTCACATCCACTACCTGAACCCCCTCAGGTCGTCAATAAGTACTTCTGCTCATTTCTCTGATGGGCGTTTTCTAGAGTCAGTACCGGTACTCTCTCCTGGCTCGAGGGAACTTTGCAAGCTTTGCAAAGAATCAATATAAGAGCCAGTATAAGCAAAGCTACCAGGATGTTACAGACTATAGCCACTACTGCGGCAGTGGAGAGTCCTGTAGTGTCTTCACAGTCACATTGCTGCATCGCTGACACATGCAGTGACGACCTCCTTCAGATCTTTACAGCTCCAGCAGAAGATGCGGTTCTGATCCGTGACGTGTGATTGAAGCCAGACACTCTCAGAACTTCAAAGCCCCTCTTGTTGATATCACCGTCACGCTGTCATCATTATGTCTCTGGGGATCTTCCTGATCTTCTGATCCCGTGTGAAGAAGTGTGTCCTACTTTTCACATCTCTTATCCTCTCATATCAAGGACACACCGTTTGTTAAGCTCAGAGGAAGACGGGACTGCCGTAGATCAGGAGTGATGTTGTCAGGTTGGGAAAGTCTTGAGCTCTTACTTGAAATAAATGATTTTTCTGCAGCCTGACTCGACACTTAGGTTTGTGTCGAGAGATAGATGACAGTGTGCAGAATAGATCTCTGTTATAAAGGTTCTGTGAAGCTTTAACCTTCTGTCATCTTACTGCAGACGACTTTCTTTTCTGTCTGAAAGAGAGAATGATGAAATTAAATCACAAAACTGTAGGTAAATGCAGATAAAGTGGAAGAAATGATGAGGTTAATCAGCTAAATTATCCATCTTGTATATATAAATCCATTTCTAAAAATCAGCATTACATTCATCCTAAACTAGAATAGGACGACAGAAATTTAGATTATATTTAAAAACATTTATGTTTTAAATGGCAGTAATGAATAATGTGCTTTCTCTGCTGTATTCACCTTATTTCACAGTCTACAGAATAAAACCTTCATTGAGTTGCAAAGAAAGAAACATGAGAATTTAGATCAAAGATCTAATGTGCTGGAGTTAAACGGTACAAAAACTTCTTTTTAAAAATCATTTTCTATTTATATTTGTTGGTGCAGTACAAAAGTATTTTTCTTTTTATTGGATTCAGCACAGACGCTGCAGTGTAGCACACAATGATGTTGTCAGTTTCATTCCTCTCCTGGTGTGCTCAATGAAGCCTTCACAAGACTCTTCCTGTTTAGTTTTAATCTCTCTCTAAAACTACCAGCTGAATGCACAATGGATCTAACATAGAAGAGCATGTGTTGAGCCTGAAACCTCAGCTCTTCTGCACAGCTCATAGATTGTAGTGGGAAGCCCGAGCAGACGTCCTCCTCCACAGTTCAGTCATGTAGAGAGGGTTATAGAAGTGTACGGTGTACAGCGAGTGTCTCCTCCTCCACAACTACACTTACACATATACAGCTACATGAATTATTCACATTTAGCCCAGTATTATATCAGAGTAATGTAGTCATTGTTTACTCGTGTTGTTCTGTCTGTACAACAAACAGAGATGCATACAATAAAGTAGAAAATGGCAGAGCTTTGAATGCACCGTAAGTCACTTTGAATAAAAGCAAAAATCTGAAAGCAGACGGTGAGCAAAAACAAGCTCCAAAAACACTTAAAGATTATACTGTATGTGACCCTGTCTGTGAAAACCTAAAATCTAAAAATCACAATCTTTAACATGACCTTACTCAGTAAATAATAAAGAGATTATATTTTCACATTATGCAGGATGATTTTATTTAGAAAACAGCAACAACAAAAAAAAGGTTTCCACAGACAGGGTCACGTATTGGTACATTACTCATGTTTTCATTACGCATGAGTCATAGATTGCTTTTATGATACCGTGTTTTGTCCTTTGTTAGGAGTTATCAACCCCGGTTACTGTTTGTATGTTTGCTTATAAACTGAAGTTATACAACATTGAGTAAACAATGACATTATTCTGTTTTGGGAAACTGTTTTTTGCCTCACATCTAAAAAAAAACACACTCACACACATGCACACACCCCTAAAACCTAATCATTACACAAACCTTCATTCATTTTAAGATTTTAATTAAGACGGCAGTTAAACTAGTTGATTAAGTCATTTTCCTAGTGGGTTGGATCTCACAATATGAGCAGACCTCATCCACACGCACACACGCACACGCACACACACGCACACACACTCACACACACACACACACACGCACACACACGCACACACGCACACACACACGCACACACACACACACACACACACACACACACACACACAAGGCAAGACTCACACAGCTCATCCTTCACGCATAAGTGGATTTATCCAAAATGAAAGTGTGTCTAAAAAGAGACATTAAAGCATTCTTCCACGAGAATCATTTCCTACAAGACTGAGTTTAAGCTCACAGTGATGTTGTGACTGCAGAGCTGGAGAATGTGACATTTCTGGTGTTTTCACAGTTATTCGAGTTTCCCCTCCAAAACAACATCTCAAAAGAAATGCCAGACACTACACCTAAAAAACCTGTGCCATCCTTCAGCAAGACAACAATAACAACATTAAACAGTCAATAATGGGCTTTTGGTTATCTGAGATTCATGTTGTCATGTTTATGAATCACCTGTCTGTCCTCTGCACAGCACAGCTGTTGTGTGTTTATAATGCTACAATGTCTGACTGTAGGGAAATATTGATGCAATGCCAGAGGTCTCACTTCCACAACGGGAAGAAAGGGAGGGAGGGGTCATGCTAAAGAGCTGTCGGGGTGATCGGAACATACAGTAATTATACATGCCTCATAATAAAGGTCACGTGAAAATCTGTGTTGTTTTACAAAAGAGCTTGTCATCCATGTGTGTGTGTGCGTGTGTGTGTGTGTGTGTGTGTGATATGCTGAGCTCATTTCACTCAGCAAGTGGTGGGTGGCTTCCACAATAACTGTGAAAACCTCCCGAGGGTCTCCTGGCTGGAGTGACTGTCTAATTTATTAATACCTAAAATTGCCTTAAGCCACCGAGTATGAAACTCAACAACCTATTTTTCCAACCTCCTTACCAGTTTGGTAAATCAAACAAATAAAGCGGGACATTTACTTTCCAATTCAAAATATGCAAATTACTGGACACTACTGTGGAAATCTGGATCATGAAATAGATAAAAGATGGCCTTACATAAGTCATTTTGTATAAGTTTGGGCCAGATTGCAGAAGATTTTTGCAGTAGGACTATGGATAAAGATAAGAAACACAAGGAATTCAACAATTTTGGTTCCAATTTCGGATTGGCATTCATCCCCATTACCAGAATAATACACAAGCAAACCAAATGTTATGGAAATCATTAGTTCTGCTATTTTTCAAACTAGACATGTTCTTCCTTAAGCCAAGACACACATACCCTGCAGACAATTCACATGCACATCATGCTGCAGAACAGGAAGTAGACATCCTCAGCACGTTTGTGGAGAAAACACACAGAATGGCAGTGCTCCAGAGCCAGATGGAAAACAACAGATAAGCTCGGGGCTGAAAATCAAACAGGACTCCATAATAATGCCTTCCATTACAATGGCATTCCAATTATATCTCATTATATCCAACAAATACAACGCTATTCAAATGACTGTTTCCTATTGGAGCCTGTTTTTATAGTGGCATACAGTGAAGCCATGGTGTATAATATACACGTCAGTATTTTTCTTTCACCTTGTGATAGCGAAAGGCGTGTTTCCCCTTGATTGTTATTATAGCTTGCAGCAAAGGGAATGGGATGGGGGTGTCTAATGTAAATTCAAAAGCTGTTTCTAATAATTTCTTGAGAAAATACCACCTGCTGCTAGAATTAGAGGTCTTTGTAAGTAGGTGTAGCTTTTATCAAATAGGTTGCTTGTTTTTATTTCATTCAGCAGAAAAAAATGCTTGGTTTGTTTTTCACTCCAATTCACTTTTTTAGGCAACATGACTTCTGCAATCCATAATAACTCATCTGCATCCAGACAACTAAAAAGAATACTGGATTAGTAGAGCAATATATCTTATAAGTGTTATAGCAGTATAGCAAAAAACAAGGTTTGTAATTAGAAAAGTTTTGTTCAACAATATATATTACAAAGTTGCACCCTAAATATATATTTTAAAAAGTTGTGTGCTCAAAAATCTTAAGAAAGTTGCTATAATAAAGACATTAAAATTTTTATGAGTTATTAAACACAAAACTAAAAGTTGTTGCCATTAACCCGCCAGCTACTTACATTTTTTAATCACACAGTGCTTTAAATTATGTTTGCGGTATGACTGTTTGACATTTATATTACAAAACAAAACATAAAAGTTACATTAATTAAGGTTATCCACAAACCTAATAAATATCCCAGAGGGAATCATTCTTATCTTTTAGGGCTACCAACCGAAAAGCTCTATAGATTCATCTTTGTATTTAGTAACATGTGAGAAAGATGCATCAGTCTTCACAGCAGCTGGTGAAAGACCAGCAGACAGGCAACATGATGAAGTAATGAAAAACATCATCTCACAAACCTCAAAACTCATTTAATACACAAACAAACCACCTCACCAAATGCCACAAACCTGGCAACACCTGTGCCAAGCCCATTTCAGAGCGTTCAATGTCATTCCATTACAGCGTCCTGCTCTGATGGGATTTAACCTTGTACTTGGCTGCCATCACAAAAAGCCATGAGGTAGAGCCAGCTTGGCACAGATCTCATTCTCTTCTGATCGCATGACTGGGTAACCATCCATCTGAGATGATTTTCTGTGAGTCAGTCAGCCTGTGCTGGGCTTGCTTTCTGTTTTCTCCTCTCATAGGACACAAACATCTGAATAGATGTGGGGATGATAAAGGGCTGTGGGCTTAGGAGACGCATGTAGCCAACACAATCATAAGGGAGAACAATCAGTAATGAAGCCCTGACATTTAAAAAAAGAGACTGACAGAAAGATGGAAATATAGCAGATTGGGGAAAAAGGTCAAAGCTTGACATTAAATCTGGCGTCAGCAACTACAGTACAATATGTCTTGGATTAAAATGTCACATCATATTAATATTATTCTCCTGTAACTAACATTCACTCCAAACACGTTTTGTTTGGATGCAGAGGGATGAGGGAGTTAAAAGTCAGATCCCTCAGCAGCATTTCCACAGATTTATGCTCTGCATACAAATAAGAGCCAAATAAGAGTTTGTCAATCTAGGTATCGATCTTCTTCAGTTATTATTAGCATTAATAATAAAAGTATGCTTAAAACAACATTTATCACTCTCATTATTTCTGTACGTGCGCGCGGAGACGTCCCTGCGCACGTGCACATACAACAACAACTATAAATGCGCAACGCAAAAACGCGCAATACATATAGTAGTGCAATACATGCACATATAACAACAACTTTCACAACATATCTGTGTGTTTACACTTTGAGTTGGGACTCCACGAATGAAGCAATTACCCGTCATTACAGATAGAGATGATGTTTAACCTGCCGGACGGGTATGTTTTGGGTATCATGTTTGGGTATCTGTGTACAGTCTCTCACACAGCACCTGCTGATCTGATCTGACAGTGACTGTGCGGTCTGAATCATTTGTTTTTAAAGAGGATGGAGACAAATACGTTCAGACATAACCTTCTAAAAGCAGCGAAATAACAAATGAGCTGAATCGAATACGCAAAAACACAAAAAAGTGAAGGTCAAAATAATGTATTTCCCAAAACAATGAATTCATCCCCTTTGTTCCTTTATAATCATTAAAACAAGCTCTTACCCAATAATCGCGCGGTTGATGAGGGCAGTTGAGAGGAGTAAAGAGATGCTCAGTGTTTGTCTGGATGAATCTCTCCATGTGTGTGAGGACAGCAGCAGTGAAGGTGGATGAGCTCCCGATCCTCTAATGACGCGAGTGATTCCCTCAACACAGGAACACACATACAGTCACAATGATCGGGGGAATACGAGCTTTGATGACAGTGAATCGCTTCAAGTTTAGAAATAGATTCAATCAGATAGATTCCAGTTTATAAAGCAGGTTCGTTCATTTTACCAAACTGTGCGTAAAACGGAAAGCACAGAATTTAGTGCGCGTTAATGCATAACTGCACAATACTGCACAATAAACGCACTCTTTATTTAACAATAACAAATCCATCTACTCTATGTTTTCTCTGTCTATAACCATTGCACTCATATTATTGCGTCTTAGGATGATTCGCTTTGGCGTCTTGGTGTTATTTTTGTAGCTTACAGTAAGTCGTTTTGGATAAGCGTCTGCTAACTGCCTTGATGTTAAAGTATTACATACTAAAATATGTCCTTCTGATGTATCATATAATGAAGAAAGTCTTGTTGACGTGTTGATTCTGCACTGTACACCACTTCTCACAATATAAAGATCCCTGGAAAACCATCCTATAGAGTTTACACGCGGACACGCGCCTGGCCAATGTTAACTTCTGGTCAGTGTTTGTTTATTAGTCTGGCTAGTGAAGTCTACCGAAATGAAAATCCTGTAGCAGTGCATGAGTCAAGATATATAACACATAACACTTTCTTCCATGATGCTATTCGGATCTTACAATAAAACAGACGAAAAGTGAAATTATTAGGTTGTAATTTAAATGTTCTCTCTAGGCTAAATGTTTATCATAGTCATACAGCATAACATACAATAAAACAGCATATGGCGGTATTCTCCATATAGAGAATACCTCCATACAGACATACAAACCAAACAATTTGTGAATGCATTAGTGAATATAGTTTGCAGAAATCCCATCCGAGACTAGATTTAATGCGTTATACACAGCAGATGGGTGATTTACATCCCATTCAAGGCAAAACATGTCTCAGTATTGTCTGTTCCCTGTGGGATTCAACACATTGCCTTGAATATACACAAACGAAAATATAAGTATGCAAATACTTAAAATGTTGCAAGAATATTTAGTTATTCCAATATTCAAATGTAATAAAAACAATAAATGCAGTCAGGATGAAATTTATCAGGAGAAACAAGAACTCATTTTTGTGATATTGTTGAGACTGCTCAACAATATCACAAAAATGAGTTCTTGTTTCTTCTGATAAATTTCATCCTGACTGCATTTATTGAGGTTATTAGAGATTTAAACAAACGTTTGTTTTATCTTGTTGGTTGTGACACAAAGTTATTCCTTAAGATAATTTATTTTGATTGGTGTGTTTTCTGTCTGGTGTGTTCAAATAAGAAACTATCAGTCAGAGAAATGGCCATCTCCTCTCATTCTGTCAGTATATGCTGCTGTCTATATTGATTGATGAACAGATTTATAATGTAATTGTTTGTGATGACGCATCACATGTGTGATCACGCACAGACAGATGGGAAAACACACATCCTTAGATCTGAATATTAGATTCAATTCATTGAGCGACTTTAATTCTGCACGAGCGTGTCTGCAACATTTCCCACATGCTAAATAAAAAATATATTTCGCACAATTGCATCAAGTCATTTTTGAGTCAAGTATCTTGGCTCCCCCTAGTGGCAATTTGAAACATACACATGATGTATCTGTTGTGTTTAGCATTGGGCTGATCTAAACTCAGAACACAACAGATCATTCACGTCACTGACTTTCGTTAACTATTGTAGGCCTGAATCCATAACTGATGTCAGTCTGTCTATCTGTCATATCCATTAAAACATCAGTGACAAAGACACCAACAATAGGCAAAAGAAATATTTATTTCAAGATAGACCTCAGTTTGTAAAGAACTGACCATTCAAAAAATGTACACAATTCAATGTTTT